>JAHLJT010009355.1:137958199-138441141 GCA_031308135.1 Acheta domesticus | reverse complement strand
TAACAGGCCAATTACTTGTCTGCCAGTACTGTACAAAGTTATAACTTCAGCCATAGCTGACAAAATGTACAGACATCTAGATAAAGAATCATCTAATGCCAGCTGAACAAAAGGATGTCGTAAGGCTTCTTATGGCTTGTAAGGAAATCTTGCTCCGAATAAAGTCATCTTGAATGATGTAAAGAAACGCAAACGTATTTGAGCATGGCTTGGATTGACTACCAAAAGGCCTTGATAGTGTACCACACGATTGGATTTTGAAGACCCTGGAGATCTACGATTTCATCTAGACTTACTGAATTTTGCAAGCTAGTATGAAGTCGTGGAGAACCAGGTTACTAATACCCAGCGGAAAGGAAGCAGTAGAAACCAGAAGTATTCAGATTAACAGGGGTATTTTTCAAGGAGATTCACTATCCCCTCTGCTGTTTTTGCATTAGTTTGATCCACTATCGAGACAGTTGTCGCAAGCTGACTTTGGTTATAAGCTCCATGGTGATGAAAGGCCAGTATCACATTTGTTTTACATGGATGACCTGAAAGTGTTTGCTAAGAATGAAGCGATTCTCTCCCCAAATGCTGTCTGTCGTGAATGACTTTAGCAATGAATCGCTTAAAGTTTGTCTTGACAAGTGTGCAAAAATCAATTTAAAAAGAGGAAACTCACAACGTCTGAGAACATTGAAATTGATACGCACACTGTGATTCAAGATCTTGAACCAGGTAAAACTTACAAATATCTGGGCATTGAAGAATGTGAAACCATCTCGAACGACAGAATGAAAGAGAGAATTCGTAGGGAGTATTATAGGAGAGTGAGACTGGTCCTGCAGTCCGCCACTGAATTCCAGGAATAAATATCTGCAATAGGTAGTTTTGGCGGTACCTGTAGCCGAATACAGTTTTGGACTAGTGGACTGGACTGAGAAAGAAATTCGCACCATGGATCGAAAAACCAGAAAACTGCTAACAATGCATCATGTTGCCCACCCCTCGAGCTGATATACATAGACTTTATGTGTCACGTAAGGAAGGAGGAAGAGGCCTCAGACAAATTGAGGCCTCCTGGCACAACGCAATAGTCGGGTTGGGGAAGTATGTAGTCAGCCATCAAGATGACCCCTCTAATGAGGCAGGTCATGAATCTGACCGAAGAATGGGAAACAGAGCATTGTTAGATGTAGCAAGAAAGCATTGCGAAGAAAACTAGGCAAGACACGTCGAGTAACACAGACACTGAACTTCTGATGCTGCTAAACATGAAGTGTGAGACACAAAAAATGTTAAAGAAACGTGGAGAGACAAACCACTCCACGGACAATACCTAAAAAGAATGGACAAGGTGCAGATCAATAAAGATCAATCATTTATGTGGCTTAAAGGGGAAGGATGAAGCCAGAATCGGAAGCACTTGTAATAGCTGCCCAAGATCAGGCCTTGAGAACACGACATTATGATAAAGCGGTTCTCAAATTTCCCAAGATGATAAATGCCGCATTTGCCAGGAGCAAGTAGAAACCATTGATCATATTGTCTCAGCTTGTCCAATCCTAGCAAAGACAGAATACCTGTAAAAGACATGACAGGGTGTGTAGCTACCTCCACTGGCAGATCTGTACCGCCCTCAAAGTTCCAAACACATGCCTCAAGTGGTACGAACACTCACCAAACCGGTGACGTCTGTTGGATTGTGTACGATATTGTACGACCAACAAATTCAAATGATCGCACGATAGCGGCAAACAAACCGGATATAGTTATCCGAGGATTTGGCGAAAAAATCGTGTTTTACTTGTCGATGTTGCTGTACCTTGCGATCAAAACGTCGTTACCAAGGAGGCAGAGAAACGTCTTAAATACAAGAGTTTGGAAATCGAGATCAGCCGAATGTGGGGCGTAAAGGCACAGGTCGTCCCGATAGTTATCGGAGCTCTGGGATTTGTTCCGCAAAATTTGAGTAAGAACTTGTCTAAACTCCCAGGTAATTCAAAAGACTGGGAAGTGCAAGAAATTGCTTTATTTGGAACAGCCCACATTTTGCGGTAAAGTATTGTAGAGGCACTGATAGTGACCGGATCTGCTCCTTAGGTAGCTGGTTGCAACCTGGAGTAGATCTTATATTCAGCCGACTCAAAACATCTTTAGTCGTGATGTAATGGGAAAATAATAATAATGATATAATAATAATAATAATGATGATTAATGAAATTAATAAAATAATTTTCCTGACGGAATCATATGGAAAGATTTGTGATACTGTACTAGTCGGAGTTTAAAGTATGAGTGCATTTAAATTGTCATTTAATTGTCTCAGCTTAGCATGACAGTGCTTCCCTGCGTAAAATTTTGTTCTCGAATATTTTTCTCAGACGCATTATTTTTAATGTGTTAATGCCCCAAGACTTATAAGAGGTGCATTTTGTAATTTCTTTCCTATATGGGTTTCATCGCAAGAATACATTCCCACCTTCATTGTGAGACGTAATTGTGGAACATTCATGGATACTCTCTAGAATTTACGAGTCTTACTTTATTATGCCTTAGTGTTTCTAGCATATGATTTTCCATGAAACAATTAGTTCGTAAAAAAATCAGAAAGGTTCTTTGAAAAGTAATTTTCTCCTGACACACTGACATTGCTGTGAAACACCTTTCTTAAGAGATCCCTTATGGTTCCCGGGAAAAAACTCGCCGATATAGCTCACCGCTTAAGAATACGGAAATTGGGCATCTAATTTTTCTCTTTGACTTTTATTCTCATTAAATATATTTAATACCAGTAGGGTTGTTGCAAGTACGTACTTGAACATCTCGCACAAACTCAGTTCTTTTCAGGTATTTAAATTCTTTTCCTCTTTCAATACCACTGGTTGTTTCATGCTCTTTATTCCCAAGTAGACTTCATGCTGCGATTCTCACCATAGGAAAATTGCAGAACATGTATGAAAGTCACTTATCTGAAACGCACATTAATCATCCTACAAAATAAGCAATTCTGCATATCTCTTGTGTGTAATCTGACGCATGAAGATGTTTTTGTAGACAGTCAAATCCATTGGTCTTCTGCTTTTTTATAGTATTTGATATCAAAATCGCAAAAGGGAAGTTGTGACCTAGTACAGGTTATTAAACGAAATATTCCTAGCCGTTGAACACGTGGCCAGCCTAAGAGACCGCTTGAAGAATAATATTTATAGCTGTCTTATGGGAAAATAAATAGATTACTCGAAAGAAAAGATTGTTAATTGAGGTGTTGCGCGTAATCAAGGTAGCGTAATATAAAGGTGTTCTATTTAGGGCTTACTGACCAGTACTGTTGAAATCAGGTGAGATCAGTAAAATTGCGGTGTCCCCGCCACTAGTCGGGGAGGATAGCGCCTCGCATAGTCTCTGAATGTGGCGTTCTTAGGCGCCGCCGTCGCCGCCGCTGCTGGGGCTGCCGTCCTCACACGCGCGGGGAGGACGAGGCGCTCTCGCAGTCGGCGGCGGCGTCTCCCAGACGCCGAGCGAGCGCCCCGACGCCTCCACAGCGGTAGGTTGGCCCGCGCACCTTCCCGCTCCCTTTCCTCCCCGCCTCGCTCCACGCCCCGCTCCCCACCCTGCCCCCGCTCCCTCCTTCCCGCTCCCCTGCCCGCCCCGCTTCCTCTCCGCCGCGCTCACTTTCCCGCCCCCGCTCTACCCGACCTGATCCCTTACCGCCCCGGCCCGCTCCCTACCTGCCCTGCCCCGCCCCCTATCCGCCCTACTCCCTACTCGCCCCGTTCGCTACTCCCCCGTTCGGTACTCCCCCGTTCGCTACTCGCCCCGCTCTCTACTCGCCCCGCTCGCTACTCGCCCCGCTCGCTACTCGCCCCGCTCGCTACTCGCCCCGCTCGCTACTCGCCCCGCTCGCTACTCGCCCCGCTCGCTACTCGCCCCGCTCGCTACTCGCCCCCGCTCGCTAACGCCCCGCTCGCTACCCGACCTGATCCCTTACCGCCCCGGCCAGCTCCCTAACTGCCTGCCCCGCCCCCTATCCGCCCTACTCCCTACTCGCCCCGCTCTCTACTCGCCCCGCTCTCTACTCGCCCCGCTTTCTACTCGCCCCGCTCTCTACTCGCCCCGCTCGCTACTCGCCCCGCTCGCTACTCGCCCCGCTCGCTACTCGCCCCGCTCGCTACCCGCCCCGCTCGCTACCCGCCCCGCCCGCTACCCGCCCCGCCCGCTACCCGCCCCGCCCGCTACCCGCCCCGGTCGCTACCCGCCCCGGTCGCTACCCGCCCCGGTCGCTACCCGCCCCGCTCGCTACCCGCCCCGGTCGCTAACCCGCCCCGGTCGCTACCCTCCCCGGTCGCTACCCGCCCCGGTCGCTACCCGCCCCGGTCGCTACCCGCCCCGGGTCTCTACCCGCCCCGTCGCTACCCGCCCTGCTCGCTACCCGCCCTGCTCGCTACCCGCCCTGCTCGCTACCCGCCCTGCTCGCTACCCGTCCTGCTCGCTACCCGCCCCGCTCGCTACCCGCCCCGCTCGCTACCCGCCCCGCTCGCTACCCGCCCCGCTCGCTACCCGCCCTGGTCGCTACCCGCCCTGCTCGCTACGCCCTGCTCGCTACCCGCCCTGCTCGCTACCCGCCCTGCTCGCTACCCGCCCTGCTCGCTACCCGCCCTGCTCGCTACCCGCCCTGCTCGCTACCCGCCCTGCTCGCTACCCCCCCGTCGCCCCTTATCCCGCCTCGTCCCCGCCCCACCGCCCTTACTCCGTCTTCGCCCCCGGCAGTGGAATAACTGTTCGGATGCCGCAGGCAGCAGTTGATATAGTTGGTTTGCAGGTCAGATGTTTTGTATTTCAAAGGTGTGAATAATTATTATTCTAGCTGCTGATCGTAACCCAGCCCTCCCAATCAGGTAGCTAAAGCTCTTTGAAGTCCATTTATTGGGGAGAGGGAGTTTTTGGAAAATATTAATACTGCTGAAATAGTTTAGAAAAAGTTACTCTTTTCCTCTTTTGTGCCTTCAAGTTCTCGATTTAAGCGGAAATTATCATATTTTTCTGATTGAATTAAAATATTCACCAGCACGTTCTCTTCGTTTGTGTAGACAAGCGTTAATTATTTATCTACTGTTAGGATTTGATACGGCAATAAAAAAAATTATCGTTACGTGTTGTATTGACAATTGATACAGTTTCCTTTTCTTTACTCGGGCTTTTATATAAAATACCAAAATATCCTTTTTGAAGTTACAATATAAACGAATTTGAGTTATTATCGGTAACTAACGATTTGATAAATATAGGTAACTCGTTTGGTTCTTATTGATGAAGAGAATTGCCATATTATTTACTCACAGATCGACAATTTAATTAAATGAGCCAAGGTTTTTAGTAGATCGTTGCAAGGATTTTTTTTATTGTAAAAATGTAGAATACTGAATCTTGCGAATTATATTTTCCGTGCAAGGTGCTTGGTGAACGCTTTCCACAAAAATTGCTCAAACAACGTTTCTTCTCAGCCTGTAATGTAATTTATTCCTGTAATGTAAAACAGTGGTTCAGATAGTGCAACATTAAAATCAAGCATTGTCAGAGCACATACGAACTAATTTTTCTCTTGTTTCAGGTAAGCTCTTCCAGAAGACATGGTGCGCTACAGACGTGGTGTGTCCACAATGGTGAGAGAGAGTTTGCCTACAAAATAATTTGAAAATAAACGTTCATTGCCGTTCCGCTTCGCCGTTCAGCTGGTGCAACGAATTGTTAATTTGCTTCAAATCGCGTTCGACCATTCCTCAGATTTTACAAAGGGGTGTTTCTGTCTGTTTGGTAATTTTATTCCAACATAGTCACAAAATGTAAATATTATGGTGCTTAGTGTTCCACCAAATCAGTGCATTTTAAGTGGCGAGTGTTGCGTAATAGTTACCTTAGTATACGAAAATCACATTTTCTCCACACAGTTGTGCCAAGGACAAACTATATCATGGGACGATAAATACTTTTGCGGTGGGTAATGAACGGAGATATAAGCAGCTGATTCCTGTGTCGTCGTGCCGACAGCGTCGAGGTCAGCAAGCAAGCAATCATGTTATTAAGCTGGTGGGGTTAGATGGGAGCAATTGACTCGCTCCGCTCTCTTGTTTGAACTCAAATGCCCCTGCCCAGGGACGTAATCTGGAGAGGGCTTGTCCAGCACCCCTCCACATGGAGAGGGTGCTGGCCTGACAGCCCCGTAAGTTTCTTTGGCAATAAATATGTAATTCTGTCTGAGAGATCAGTCAATGATATGTTACTTAGAAATTACGGTTTTATAGAAGTAATTTTTTATTACAGACCGCTAAGACGTATCTTCTTATATCTCAGAGCGAACTCAGAGACAGTGAGTCGCTAAGAGTCAAATCATTTTTTACAAGTTCTAGTTAAATGCCCCGTGCCACAGAGTAAAGAACAAGAGAGTTCGTAATTAAGCGGACATTCGTTTCGCCAGCATTTGAATGATTGCACAAACTGTAATAATGGATAAGGTGTGCACTTTACTAGGATTTTCTTAATTTCTACAAAAACGTAACTTAGTATTATCCAGAGCCGAGCTCTCAAATGTTTATTCGTTCACATTCCGTTGTGAAGATGTCTTTTTGTAATACAGTAAATTGTCTTTCTTATTGTGATTGATAATTTAATATTTCTGTATCGGGGTTTGGGAAATGTTACGTTAATTGATCTTTTGTTCAGACTTCAGTGTTCATCATCATAAGTATAGAATTTACGTTTTCTGGAACTATTTGATCCGGTCTCGTTCAGAAACCGATTTCTCAATCTCTTAGGTACCGTAATGTGTACGTTACATTTTGAGATCATTGGACATTGTCATGGCCATACTATTAATTCTAATATTTTTTATTTACATCTAATATTTTAAATTCTTGTGTCAGTATTTCGTATTCTGTCTCTTCTTTCTTATCCAGCTACAGCCCTACTCAACTGATTCTGTTGTTGTACTCTTGTTGGCATTATTTTTTGTCCGCATCCCACATTCGTGTTTCGGGAAGAATTTCTTCATGGCAGTTCTCTGGGTTGTGCTAAAAGGAAAATAATTAATGATCATCTGAAAAGTGCTTCCCATATCTCTCTCTCTCTCTCTCTCTCTCTCACTCACACACACACACACACACACACACACATACACACACAACAAAATTCTGATCACTATCTTTGACTTTCTTCCGTAGTTGACCGAACGCGAGGGAAGGGTTGGGACGCGTTTGTGGCTGGCCAAGTGCGTTGGCGATAGTGCTGTTTGTTAGCAAGTTGGCAGTCCATTGAGTGCCAGTGCCCCATGAAACTGCTAGAAAGGAATTGGTTCCTTCTAGAAGTATGTTTTCTTTGCACTCGAAATCAGCTATTCAAATGGCGGAAATCAATTAACTTCAAGTGCCAACAGTGTAGACAGAAAACGATAGTAATGAGCGCCTAGGGAAATGCAACTAATGCTCTATTAATAATAAACCTAGTGGTGCTACTGAATGGCACAGACTTTCCCGTATTAGTTTTCTATTTCTCCGGTCTCGGCTAGCTATTTGCAATTGCACATACTCGTGCCAGCTGACGTCTGTCGCTGCTCCAAGTACATTATTTGACATTTCTTAATTTTTCGGTTTCCTCATGGTAGGACGGAAATATTCATTTTAAAATATTAAAGACAAGTAAAACATCGTCCTAAATGCCAAATTTCTTCGAAAAATTTGAGCCGTCTTAAAAAAATGACGTTTAAATGCCTACAAAAATGCGAAATTTGAAGCTCTTTTTCACAGAAAACTTTTGAGTTTTCGAAATGTGTTTTGTTTAAACGCTCTACGGAGTGGTAGGTAAAACTCAAAAAGCCTAGCACACCGGGCGGGATTGGATATGCGTTAACGTCGGCTCATTAACCAGTGCTTCAGTAGTTATAAGGAGGTAAAGATGGATAGAAAATTTAAATATCTACGGATTTAAAGCACTAAGAGTTTTCGAATAGAGAGAAATTTGAACTTTCCACTCAACCAAATTTCGTGGATGTTTTACGAAAATCTCTTCTACGTCAATAGAAATAGAAAAAAAACATTTAATTTGAAAAACGATCCTTCGTACTCCATCTTTTGATATAACTCTTTTGTTTCGATGTTTGTTTGAAGAGGGCGAATTATTAGGACGCTGGCCGTAATAGTAGCTTTTTGTTCAGGTCGGCTGCATTTTTTCGATACAACTGTACAATATTATGGAAACATTATTACATGATGAAGGGGAGTGTTTCATACTAGCTTCAAACTTTTCTCTCCGAACGTTTTTATTCAAACGGCTTCAGTTCTCTCCTTTCTGCTTTATATCCTTCTCCTTGCACGTTCTCACTGGCTGAGATTACCATTGTCCGCAGAGTTCTGGACCGGGGTTCAAGTCCTGTGAGGGGAATTTTCGACACTAGCTGCGTAGCCGGATCGAATTCAACTACTATCTGGTGGAGAATTGTAGCCGCCAGCTGCCCTGATCGGTTGTTCCCCGAGACGTTTACCAGGCGAACGTTCGGATCAGTACACATTAGTCAACTGGCCACAGACTGCGCGCGATCTTGTCTCCTCCTCCCCTCAAACTCACTTCTTATACTTACTTGCACTATACTACTACACATGTTGGGTAACCATTCGGGTGCTTAGAACTTGTCTCGGGTGGGGCGATGTTCGCTTCGGGACACCTGGAGGAGAAACTCCACTAGCTGACGTGTAAGAGGGCGCCGATCTCACCGAGCAGAGAAGAAATACCGCCTCCTCTCCTGCCCTCCCGGGAAGTAACATACACCACACTTGTGGGACTACTGACCCACCGGTTGATGCGTGCGGAAGCTGTAATGTTATCGCTCAAAACTTTCCGTTCTCGTGGGTTCCTGGCCAATCCGTGCGTTTGGCGAACACTTTCCGCAGGGGCGTAGGGGTTGTGGCGCTAGTGCAACCGGGTGCGTACACGGCGGACTTCCGAATCCGAGGTCCTCGAATGAGACTGCCCGCCTACCGGAAATAAGATGGCAATGGCAAAGAAAGGCTGCTTTTCGACTTTCTGCGCCCCGAGATCCCCGTGAACGTATATTTTGATTTAAATGCCGTAAATCATCTGTTATGGGGCCATCCAATGCTGCACTGTACTGCGGTTTATTTAACTTTTCCCTGGCAGGTATCAGCTGTTGACGGTTTCAACTAATCGAGAGCTTGAACGTCACCATAGTGTCATCACTGTGGTGACATATGAGCTCCCGATTGAATGAAACCGTCAACAGCTGATTCCTTCCAGGAGCTTCGAGAGTGTGAACGTCACCATAGTGTCGTCACTGTAGCGACATATAAGCTTCCCGATTGGATGAACCCGTCAGCAGCTGATTCCTACCAGGGGCAGTATACCACAGTAGTGAAATCGAAATATAGCTGCAGGTCCCGATTGGATGAAACCGTTAACAGCTGATGCCTGCCACGGGTAGTATACTGCAGTAGTGAAACGAAATATAGCTACCTCTTCGCGCTTCCGCGTGGTGGTGAGTGGGGTGGAGGCGGGGGGCGTGGCGGAGGGCGGCTGGCCGTGCGCGTGGGCGCGTGGGAAGGCGCCTGTCGAGCGCGAGGTCGGCGGCGCGCGGCCGCCCGCCCGCCCCACGCCGTGTTGTCCGAGTGCGCTCGCGCTCTGGGAGATTCCGCGGCCTTCGAAATTTGGAGGTCGCCTCGCTGCGCGCGCGCGCGGTTCCGCGTCTTTCGACACTTCAAGAGGTTCTTCGAAGAGCGGGACTTGCGCTTTTTCGTGTCCTGCTCTTCGCGCTTGCGTCAATAGCGCGATCTTTGGCGGAGGCGGGTAGGGTCACGAGTTCTTTTTGTCTCCTCTTTATGCGGACGTCGTTCTTTTTGTAGGTATCTATCACCAAGATACTGCATTGCCGTATTAACACATGGCTGTACGAAAGAAAGGTACGACTCTTGTTTGATTTCCGTATTAGATTTAAATGAAAAGAGACCGTCAAACCGCTATGAATTGAAACCCGTTACCCTTCACATGTACACTTCTGTCGGTATATGGGTTGGTCGACGTTCTTATTTAGATGCCAATTACAAAGTGATTCGGCGAATACTGGCGTATTTCACTTAATAATTTCAAATGCTATTTCGAAAATATTCCAGTTGTGTGTTTTCCTCCAATGAATGGAGGACATCGCACCTAAATCAGCACTAATTATACCAAATTTTTTAAAAATATATTAATGGAAAAATCTGTTTGATGGAGTACTTGGAAATGAGATAATTAATACTTCACGGCACTAGTTATCACATCACATAATGGATTCTGAAACTAGACTTCCAAGATACATTGTTTCTTCCATTGATTAAAAAAACAACGTATAGGAGATTCGAAAACTGTTGAAATGGCGTAGACCTATCAATATTTCTCCAATTTCAGCATATATTAAAACAGTTTCCATTAACTTTCTAATAATTACTGATTCGTAACCACTGCCTATCATTCTTTAGTCGCATCTTATATCATAATTCTAACATTCAACTTTAATGGCAGTCATCATGCCTATGATCTTTTCAAATTTTATGATTTAGTTTGGTGAATGATTGGGCTAGACATTTTGATGAACGCTTTTAATGTTGTTTCTGAACTGCAGACATTTTTTTAAGACTCGACACACAATGTCGTTGAAATCGGGTTACTTAAATACTTCCTTAATGGGCGAGGGGCGACGAAGGTACTTTGGCATTAGTTCTTCAACTGTCATTTACTACGTGGTGGTGGAACGTTGGAAAGGGGTTCGGTGAGGGTGAAAGGGATGCGGTGAGGGAGGAGAACTTCTCCGTGAGGCGTTGGGGGCGGAGAGGGGCGTTGGGGGCGGAGAGGGGCGTTGGGGGCGGAGAGGGGCGTTGGGGCGTTGGGGCGGAGAGGGGGCGGAGAGGGGCGTTGGGGCGGAGAGGGCGTTGGGGGCGGGAGAGGGGCGTTGGGGGCGGAGAGGGGCGTTGGGGGCGGAGAGGGGCGTTGGGGGCGGAGAGGGGCGTTGGGGGCGGAGAGGGCGTTGGGGGCGGAGAGGGGCGTTGGGGGCGGAGAGGGGCGTTGGGGGCGGAGAGGGGCGTTGGGGGCGGAGAGGGGCGTTGGGGGCGGAGAGGGGCGTTGGGCGGAGAGGGGCGTTGGGGGGCGGAGAGGGGCGTTGGGGGGCGTGAGAGGGGCGATGGGGGGCGGAGAGGGGCGATGGGGGGCGGAGAGGGGCGATGGGGGGCGGAGAGGGGCGATGGGGGGCGGAGAGGGGCGATGGGGTGGCGGAGAGGGGCGTTGGGGGGCGGAGAGGGGCGTTGGGGGGCGGAGAGGGGCGTTGGGGGGCGGAGAGGGGCGTTGGGGGGCGGAGAGGGGCGTTGGGGGCGGAGAGGGGCGTTGGGGGGCGGAGAGGGGCGTTGGGGGGCGGAGAAGGGCGTTTGGGGGGCGGAGAGGGGTTTGATAGTGGGGGCGGCAGCGGGGTAGGCCTGTTGGCGAGCCGCGCCCACCTCAGCCGCATTGCGGCGCTCCGCAGCAATGGGAGATCGCGGCTGTGCGGCGAGTGCGCTGCGGGTCCACACGCTCTCCGCTCCGCTCCCCTTTACTCTTGACGTACTTCGCTCGCCCGTCCCTCAGCAAATGTAGCATCGGTGAACTTCGCGATTTGCGAATACTTGCATTAACGTAAGAGATGTGTGACGGCATTTCCTTGAACATTAAATTTTTGAGAAACAACAATCGTAAAATTCATTACGTTATATTGTAAAAAAAGTGTATAGTTTGTGAAAAAGTGGGAGCAGACGATAATGATACTCCAAAATCTAATAACTAAATTGGTATAGAACAGGCCCTGATTATGAAAGAACATTTATACAAAATTAAATTTTCGTTTTATAATTTAATAAAAAATCTGTTTAAAACAGAATAAAGTGGATAATTCTTTGCTGTTGGAGAGAAATCATCTCTATTAATATTTCTTTTCTGTTGTGCGTTTGTACATACGCTGTATTGAATTACAATATGGCATCACTATAAACATTGGAATTTTCTCCAGTTTTTCTAACATGAAAGATTAGAAACATGAAAGAACGTAATTATCGACAGTTCTCGTTTCATTGCTTTACTGGACCGCGAGATGTTTACATAATTTTTATAAGGGGTAGAGATGGTGATGTTATAAAAAATGACGGCCAGTGGTTGAGAAAGTACCTATTTACTTATCGAATGTTGTCGGCCTATGTATCAATGGACTGCGTTTTTTAAGTCGAAAGCAGACATGAGTCACTGACGATAATTCGTGACCTTTCCTGACTGTCATATTTTAATGTTTTTGTCCTAGCCTACGCTTCCTGATGATAGTACAATTAGTTGCTGCGGTAATATTTTAAGTTCGTAACGTCACATGAATAACTGCATATTGCGTACTAGTGCAGAGTTACGTAAACTGAATTTCATGATCACCAAAAGAGCAAACGACACATTGGGAAGAATGGATAGCGACAAATATCTATCAAAAAACAGGTCATGGCATTCTCTTGATTCTTGTTTACGGAACGGGATTTTAATAGAAAAAGAATTGCTTTGTATGCTCGTCGAAACTGTGCAAGCATCATTTGGCTTCGAAATGGTCGTCTTTGTTCGACGTTAACAGTATCTTGTGGCACACTTTTCTTCTGCAGTCCACACGGATGCAATCTACAACCAGAAATGATATAGTATCGTGAATATCATTTATTACATGTTGTCATTATTTAATAATATTTTGAAGATTAAATGAATTCATTGGAAAAACGCTGAAAACCGCCATTCATTTTTTAAATACAAATATAGAGCATTACTCTAAATTGTGCCGAAGTTGCTTTGTCGATCGTAGTCTTGCACTTGCACGGAAAACTAATTAATCTACTCTTGAATCAAAGTATAATTATTGCAAAAGCCTTAATTAATCGTGAGTGCTGCTTTATGACAACTCTATCGTTGGATCTCTTTCTCTCATTACTTAAGTATTCATACCATCGGGTTGCTGTACCCCACCGCGTATAGCTTTGTTTCCGAGCGCTTAGAATTCATATCCTGGTCGCTCGTGAATTTGTTAGCGAACAAAGTGTGTTTAGATAGGTTTATTTGGGGTTCTCTCGTTTCTCTTCCTCTCATTCCAATATCTTCTCCATCTTCATTCTCGTTACTTACTTCAGCAACTTACATCACTAGAGTCCGGATTTGTATGCAAATGCATATTTTTTGCTAAATCTTACTGGAAAATGATCTTTATGAATCTGCCCATTTAGAGCATTTCTGACAATTTTTTAAAAATATTTTGTATATGTTGCTATATTTTACAATTACTACGTATTTCTGTATCCTCGGCGTAATTTTTGGAGAAATAATGCGAAAATTGTAATAATTTATTAAAATCAAACTTATTGAAAATGGTAAATTATATTTATAGTTAACGTGGTTCATGGAACACCTCACCTATTCACCATAAAGAAGTGAATATCCTTTGTGCCTCGAAACTGTTGCCAACGGATGTACATAGATCTAGTGTATTTCGCTTGTACCACAAGCGATAACAAAGGTAAGATTGAATTTCGAGCGAGGGGACACGGGTTGTCGCTCTCAGTGTCTCGGACTCGAATAACATGTAAACCTATGGTAGAACACGTGCTCGTTAGTCGTCAGTAGAGCCTACCAAAAAATTATTCTTAAAGCATATTTTTCTACCGATGATTCTTTTGTTCGTGTTTCAAAGAGGCAATACTGTCGCAACACAATGCAAATTTATCTGCAAGTAGTTTTCATAGCAATTTGGTAATGAACATTTATTTTATTGTGAATTGTATACTGCATATTTATTGCATATTTTTAAGATTTAACCTGCTTATTATGTATTAGGCGTATCAATCCGGCACTAATCATCACCATAATTACATCTCAACATACACGTCTTATTAGATCAGGCGATAGCCATATTGCAATTCTGGCTTAGGAGCTCTGCCCGTTGTGTGGTGTCTTCCTGAAATTGATGCTGAAATAAAACTCGTGTTTTTGGCGTGTCTTTTACAGCATACACGTAAAAGTACTATTAATTTCCGCAGTGTCTCATTGCAACTGTCGTTGCGGTCCATACGGCGGCCATTTTGAGGCGGGGTGAAGGTGTCCTCGGCGTGACGCGATTATCACGGAATGCTACCTGCTGGAAAGAGGCGTGCGACATGAGTCGCCTCGCGTGGGTCCTGGGCGAGTGGGTGGGAGGGGGGGAGGCGGACGCGGGCGCGCGTGACGATGAGGCTGCAGCTTCTCACGTGGTGCAAGCCTCTGCCCCTGCCCCTGCCGCTGCCGCTGTCGCCTCTTCCTCCCCGCCACGCTCCACGGCGCGTGAGCGGACGCGCCGGCCTACGCCCCGCGTCCCGCGCCTCAGCGCGCGAGCAGCGGCCACTTGATTTCGGTGCTCTATAGCAGTGTTGTCAAGGTCGGTGCCATGAATGGGAGTCCGTGGCACGAGTGCCACTACGAAATCGCCCCTCCACGCAGTTCATCACCCCGCCACCAGAGACAACGCCATCCCTATTGTAAAACGGCGGGGTTACTAATAGTTTTCTTTCCTGACGCTAGTTGCGCAGAGAAGCTTGGGCGTGCTACGGTGCCATGAAGCGAGTCACTGCCAGTAGTAGAAGACCTTGACACCAATTGCTCTATAGGAATTTCGTCTCCTCTCGCCGTGCCTTCCACTTTTCATTCTGTTTCCCGTTCTCTCCTCTTTTCCTTCGTTTTCTCCTCTTTCCTTCGTTTTCTCCTCTTTTCCTTCGTTTTCCCTCCTCTTTTCCTTCGTTTCTCCTCTTTTCCTTCGTTTTCTCCTCTTTTCCTTCGTTTTCTCCTCTTTTCCTTCGTTTTCTCCTCTTCTTCCTTCGTTTTCTCCTCTTTTCCTTCGTTTCTCCTCTTTTCCTTCGTTTTCTCCTCGTTTCCTTCGTTTTCTCCTCTTTTCCTTCGTTTTCTCCTCTTTTCCTTCGTTTTCTCCTCTTTTCCTTCGTTTTCTCCTCTTTACAGACTACTTCCCTCAGCCCTCCTCGTGTTTGCTTCTCCGCCTATTCTCCTGAAAGTTCTTCCACCGTCTTCCCCGCATATTCTCAAATCTCTCTCCCACTCCAGTTCCCTACGTGAACTCATCAACATGATCCACACAGGTCTCGACATCTTCTCATGGGCATGTCCCGCACCGATGCTCCACGTGTCCTCATAGGCACGGAGGATGTCCTCAGAATTACCTCTCGCATCCTTGTCAGCATGTCTTTCTTCTCTTTGACATACGCACGTCCCTACCCATATCCTACGCTCTCATGCCCCCGCGTCCGGCCCCCGTGCAGCCGACGCCCCGTGCAGGGAACGCTTCCTTCGCGCCCCTCCGCGAAAAGACGCCAGAGGACGATTTCCGCCTCCGACCTGTTTGCCTTTCGGCACTCATAACGGTGCGACAGACGGGGTTTGCAGTGTGCTTGTTACCCGGAAGGGTCATCCGGAGAAGACGTGTATTGTAGTACGAGTTGTCTTCTATTTAGAACGTACGCCGACTCAAAAGCTCAGAACTATGTAAGTAGGTAAGGCAATTTGTGTTGTAGTGCGAAGGTGCCTTTGCTCGTGTTCAGAAAATACAGACCAAGTCGACGCATAATTTAGTGAAGAGCAGAATTTAAACTATTCTCTTTGACTTTCCAATAATGAAAATCAGGAGGCCTCGTGATCTGCTCAGAACTCGATTATGTAGCATCCACTTTACTCACGAAAAGCATCAAGATGTATTGACTTTTCCTCCACTTTTTAATTATTTTCCTTGATTAATTCTTTTCTTCTTGAGTATTTTAGAGAAAACGTCGATATATTTCTTTCGTGTGCTACTATTTTACCGCTTCTTATGCAAATTCTTCGGCAGAGTTGGCGCGGGCGTAGGTTTTCACTAACAGCAGTCGCCATATCGAGCTCGCCTGACTGTCACATTTTTATTTGTAGTTACTGTTAACAAGAGTGACTCCATTTCACGTATTCTTTCCAAACTTCGCACTGAAGCAGTCTGAAAAACTGTAGTGGAAACTGACCGTTTGGTCACAAGAATTCTAACCAAGGAGGATAACACAGATATACGTGCCAGTGAAAAGTTTCATTTGCCACAATAGTCCATAGCATTCTTATAGTTCAAGCTATATGAAAATGACAAGGAGTAGTTGCAAAAATGACAAATGCAGTAGTTTCTTCCGCATCGTAACTCAAAGCATCTGTGACACGATCAAATTATTTGTACAAATGAAAGACCTGTAATGGATAAACATTGCTTTTCACACCGTTCACATGAAAAACACTCATATCTGTCCTACTTTTCGAACCTGCAACCGTCGCTTTGAGAATCTTGGCCTTCCTTTTCAAAACCTTCTGTATTGCTCTTCTTGGCTGTGTAGTAATGCGATATTTAAAAACAGCTAGCTGAGGAGAATGAAACGATATTCATAAATCGTGACCAAAACCACTGTATAACTTCAGACTAATCAAAACCAAAACTGAAAATAAATAATTTTGATGAATTATACAGAAATATTTTACATGCAAAACATAAATTTAACCTCGAAGAATTGTGAATTAACTTCTACAGCATGCAACATCCGAGTAATATTTTTAAGCCATTTTATTCATTTTGTGTCCGTGGATGGCGTGCCCGCCCGCAGTCGACCTGGGGGGGCGGGGCGTGCAGGGTGTAAAATCCTCCCCCTCGCGTGCCGTGTTAACCCACACCCGCTCCCCGCTCGCCGTTCTCCAGGAATGCTTGCGACCAAAATAGCCCGCGCGCATGTCGGAACATTTAAATGGCGAATCACAATAGACGGAGTGGAAAAGAGCGCCTGCTTCGTGGCCGGTTGCATTCATTAATGACGTAAGAACACGCGGTGTGGTGGTGGTGGCGGCAATGGCGGTGGCGGTGGCCCTGGGGAATCCCTGCGGTTGGCAACGCCGTCTAGCGGTAGCTCCGCCGGAAATGCATCAAGCTATCTTGTTTCTTCCCGAGTTTTTATTTCGCGTTTTTTTATGTGTCTTCAATTTTCTGTTTTTGTGTCTTCTGTTTTGCGGTTTTCCTTTGGAATGTTTAAGTGCGGTTTTAAAGTACACCCTGGTGTAGGAAAACTCCCCCGAACCGAAGTGAAGATTGTCTACCTAATAACTGACATGCAGTTTCTGTAAGGTAGCATTTGCGTGGGTTGTGTAAACTCAATATAGTTTACACAGAGGAACATAATATTTCCTTGGTTTTCTGACAATCGATTACTGGGTTTTTTGCTTGTAGTTTTTTAACCTCTGATGGTGGCTAGTCATTTGTTTGCTTCATGCGAGCCAGGAAGTATCTCTGAAATATGAAACGGGAAACAGTCTATGATCTGTAATTTATGATTTGACAGTGCATTTCGGTGAGCACGGAAGTGCCACTAAAGAAGTATAGTACTCCGCCTTCCTCTTCTCAATTTCAAGGATATTGTTTCACATTCGGCTTCCTCTGGCCTTCATACTTTTATTTAACAAATGCAAAAAACTGTGATAAATTAGGAAACGAAATGAAGTTCAAAATTTTAATCAAAGTGTAAGATGTATTTGGCACTTAAGGGTTGGATTAATCCTACTTTTGCTAGCTAGCGGTGATCTCAGGCCTGGGTTCTTTCTTATTTACTATCTACGCCTGGAGATAAGAGACACATGTGGCGAGCATAACGTATTTCAATCGCCGTATCTGGCTTGCTTACCCTGCCTGGGCTTTATCTTTCGTCACACAGCTGTAGAGACTGAGACGATCTGTTTTTGAAAGCAATAGCTTCATATTTGCCCCGGGTGAGAATCGAACTCGGAACCGCCTCACAGCAAGCTAGCACACACTCTACGAGCCACCCAAGGGGTTCAAAATGTAAGATAATATCAGTATTTTTATGATTATTATTAGAAAAGTTAATAAAACTCTTTCTTGTATTCTTTAATGACTTCGCGAAGCAACCACATGCAAGTCACATCTATGTTCTGTATGCGAAACAACGGAGAATAAAACAAAACGTCGTAAAGTAGGGTGTGTTTTTAAGAGGTACGAATAAACAATGTGATAAGCTTCAAAGAATTTATTGCTGTTCAAGAACCTGACTGTTTATTATTTTTATTATTTCCAATAAAAATTCCAGTGATTCCAAAAATTCTAATTACATCCACTCGTTGCATGATGTAAGAGCTTCTTTCGTGTGGGAGAAAAAGGTGAACAAGTTTTGATTCAAAATGTATACAATTACAAAATGTAAACCACCTATGATTGCGAGAAAATATAAAACTGAATAATACATTGCTATGATTGGAAACATTTACAATTAAATCCTGGGAATATAATTCACTGGTACTCTGCTTCAATAACTTGAATGGATGAAACCAGAAACTCCAATTGTTAATATGTACTTAATTATCGAAGTCATTAATTCTTCGCTCCAGAGGTTGAAGTAAAATATTTAATAACATGTAACGATAAGGTCCAAAGTGGGTGCTATCTTCATAAACCCGTGTCACCGCAGATGACGATAGAAGTATGTTTAACTCACAATCATTTAAAATTAAATTTCATTAATTTGAAAAAGATTATCTCCTTTCAATTCAGACTAAATGTGTGAAATTACGCAGTCGACTTCTTCAGTACATCGACGCATTTCCCTCATACGTTTACGAGTTTACTGTTGTGTTTTGTTCGTTTTGATTCCACGGGACGGCAGTTTGGGTTCCCTTAGCAAAATTAACTCGCAGAATAATTTTCTGGCTGGTGCCCTGTTATCTAGTAGGAGCAAGACCTGACAAGTACATTGTCTAATTAGATGAAATGTTCTTGCCATTGGGTACCATTTAAATTACCGGCTTGATGAAGGTTTAAGGAAAGGAAACAAGGAAAACGTTAACGTAGACGTGAGGACATAAATATGCATCACATGACATTTATATGAACATTAGCATTACCTTGAACAAAGACTGTGAACGTAAATACAGCAACTATAGTTATTGATCTGTTCCTGACATCTATGAACAATCGAACGCCAAGAAGTAAAATGGTGGCAGTCATAATTACATGGTGAGGATTTCGTGAACCATGAGAGCCACGAATGATTCTATACAGCGTGCCATGAGCAATTACTATGATGAATAACAGTCTATGCTGCAAAGTGCATTAGTTTCTAAAGAAAACTCTAGATGTTCTCATCTTGCTGTCGTTAACAATATTGTGTTCTTCTCAATTCACGTTGTGTACGAAAAAGCTTGCGGCCTGCGAACTTTCACGGTTGCTCGTCATATACGTATAAGTTCTCGTTCATCGATGTGAATGTTTCCATTCAATAAAATGGCACCAAGCGTTTGCATTTACGTCACTCTTACTTTCAAATTTCATTGAGGGCGAGCCTTACAGCATACACGCTTGCTCGCCGTTGAGGTCCGAGTCCCTCCACAACATAGTGGTCGCCGCGTCGAAGCCAGACTTCCTCGAGACGCGTGGGACCTCCTCGCGTGTTGGCGTGCTGGCTCGCCCACTTTCGCCCGTGTGCCCCGACCCGATTCCGGGACTCGCACCTTCCCAATGCTCGTCTTCGCACGCACGGACATCCGATTCATCTTCACTCCGAACGTGCTAACGTCTCATCGCTTTTTACTTTCTTGCATACTAATACTCGTTCACTTTACATTTGCAGACGGCAGAATTAGGAACTAATATTGTTTTGAAAGTGAAGGCCCGAACACACAAACGAGAATACACGAATGGCCCCCGATGTCAATCAGCATCTGACCAATCAGCTGTCTCCGAAGGCAGCACAAGCGCTACGGACACAGCTGACGAATTATGTTTTTCTGACAGTGAGCTAGAGTCGTGCTCTTAAATGATTAAGATAATATACAATAAAATAGAACACACCACATGCTATTCACAACATTCACGTACAATATTTTTATTTCTTCTTTGCACTTATCTACTACTTAATGGTTATGTTCTTGCCCCGCCCGTGTTCTGTATCACTGTGTGCTGCTCACCGCCATCTATATCATATTAAACGGTCAGTATATACTGCAGACGCGCGATTCTCATTCAGTCGGCGGTGACCTCATGTAAACAGATCGCAGCGCTCCGTCTGCAAATGTAAAGTGAAGGAGTAATACGTACGTAGTATAGAAAAAGAATTGTAATGAAGTCGTTGGCTTCCACGGCCGGAGTCATGTGAATGATCTTGGCTGGTCGGGTGACGCCGCGTCGAAGGCTGTGTTGCCAACGTTTCGACCGTCTTATCGTGGTCTTCCTCAGGGCAGGTCTGCCCAGCCCTGAAGAAGACCACGTCCACCACCGTGAGACGCCCTGAGACGTGAGACGTGAAAAGACCACCGTGGGACACCCTGTTTGGCAGACCAGAGATCGAAACGTCGGCAACACAACCTTCGACACGGCATCTTCCGGAGCGCTAAGATCATTCTCAAAGAATTGTAATGCTGCGGCGAAAACGACGATTTTTTCGACAGAAAACAGAATTGTGGGGCTCTGATACCAAACAATTAGTTGAAGGTAAAAAGTTTCTTCGTCCTGTGAGCAACGATAGCGGTTAAACCATAGGCAGGATTTTTACCAAAATTGATGTAATCCACTCTATTTGGCTCATGTTGCAGCCCCTTTAATAATATGAAACGGATTCGATTTTTGGAGTTATTTTACATGAACCATCAACATTTTCAAATTTTCTCCAATATGGCTGCAACTTATTTGTTTATATATTTCAGGATATAATAAAATATTAATGTAAATAAATATTCATATTGTAGGCTCATTGTCGTTGAATTCGCTGGAACCTCGAAAATTTAAAAAGTTTAAAATATTTTCGGCATCTTCCTAAACTACAGTATTCAAGAGATCTTTTTTCAAATGAATTTTTTCTCCATAATTATTTTTCAATTAACGACATACACAATTTTGAGTGAATTTAAGCAACATTAAAAACAAGATTTCTCAAAAACAGCACCAATTCTTTTGGTAAATTTTTGTACGGAATAAAATGACATGAACGCTATTTTATGTATTCGTTTAGTTTTTCAAAAATTACACATTTAAAAAAATATTCCCAAATGAATATTTACATTAAGGGTGCTTTTATACATTATTACATTTATGTGCACAAGTGCTTCAAATGATTGGTGATGATGTTTTCTGGAAATATCAAAAGTTTGTTGTAAAAATGAGTTCAAATTGGCGTAGTTTCAGAAACTCTCATGATATTTTCTTAAAAACGGCTCCAAATATTTCCACGAAAATTTACATTTAGGATCAGGTTTTATTTTATAATAATTCTATAATATTATTAACTCATATTTCAGTTCTACTATTAGGGAACCAAAAAATGAGAAAATGTGAAAAAATGTCATTTAGGCGCCAACAGCTAGCAGTTAGTAAAGGAGGGAGGGGCAAATCGGCAGTGGCGTAGCGTCAGGGGACGCTGAGATGCTGAGCATCCCCGTATATAAGAACCTTAAATACTGCATTGATAATCTTACAGTGGTCTGTTGAGGCGAAACACGTTTTGTATTAATTTTAAAATTGATTTCCTATGATTGAATTCGGCGGGCTGTTGAAGCTGGCCTCTGATTGGTTGGAAGCTAAAATACTTCAGCGTCTGCCGCCAGGTTGCGACGAGCAATGACGCATGCGCAGATGGCGAGGTCCCCCTCTCCCCTCTTCATCCCCTGGCCCTGAGAAACCCGACTGCTTTTACGCTAGCGTCCAGAGCGTCTACTGCGGAAAGAAGCTCGTTTGTGCACGAGAGCGCAGCACACTTCAGGCGTTCAGTAAATTATCTTTCTCTCTCTCTCACTCGGGAGTCCCCGCTTGGTCATGGGTACAAACTGTAGAAATAGTGCCTGACTACTATTTCTTAATTAATATCCAAGAAATTGTATTATCTCTTAAATAGATTACATATTATTTAAGTCTGCAATGTATAAATTAACAAATGGTCTTATTGCCATTCGCGTATAAGAATTAAAGCTGAGCATTGTATAATTTGCTTTCAAGACATCGGCAGCCCTGACTGCTGTGAGGATTTTGTGGGAAGCGCCTACACCGTCGTAAGCAATCGAGATCGTGGAAGTAGTCCCAGTGTATCTGCCTTGTGTTACGTTCGACTGTTAGACGAAGTAGTTGATAGTGACATTTTGTGTGTTATTGTTGAGCATCCCCAAACGTGTGAGTCACGCTACGCCACTGCAAATCGGAAAGCTAGCCCAGACTAGAGAGATTAGGAAAATTAGTACGAGAAAGTCTATCCATTCTGTAGCATCGCTTCAGTGACAAGTGACACTTCACCAATTATTTATAAAGGAATTATATTTTACATTTATTTTCCATATCACGTGATAGGTAAGTTTTTAACTGATAAGTTTGGAAACGCAAGGGTATTTTTAAATGGCACCCTCGCCGAACTCGACTGGGCAATTAAAACTCACGACGCCGCCCGCCGGTTGAGTGCGCCACCGACCACGCCGGCCACTGAAGAGAAGGAAGACTCCTTTCAATGCGTCTCGACCTCCAGGGTGTTGCTTGCTTCGGCGGTTGGCATGGCGTCACCCGTGATAACAGCATGGACCCCACGTCTGTGCTGTCGAGCTGGTGAAGTAGAGCCAAAGAATACGATTCTTCTTCCATTATTGAATTTGTTCGTATCACACTTCTTTAATAGTGCTGTGGTGTTTCAGATATCCTTTGTACGATATAGTGTATTTATTAGAAACGCCATGTTCACGTTAGAAAGACGAAGATAAATTTTAAGTTGTAGGCACTCTCCTGAATCTCTCTAAATATCTGGTATAAAAGTTAAACATTCAGGAAAAAGCTACAACCGTGGTTTCAAGCAGTTATTGTTTAGGAGCTTCCCGTGGTTGTGCCCTCAACTCTAAAGCAATTGTTTTGCTGGACATGCCTGATTTTAGAAATAAAAGCAATGTTTGGAACAGAAAAAGATTTGCCATTCTGAATAAAACTCTGCTGTATAAACACAGTAGAGCATATACATGAGTCGAGCAGAGCATATTCATATATCGAGTGCATCTCAAACAACATTAATGGTTTTGTACAAACAGATTTGACGGTGTCTGATTATTTATGTTCTTGTATATGATAAGACGAGATGCGTCGGATGACTCAGTGTTATTTGAGGAATACTGTAAATCAGAATGAACTTTCTCGTGCAGTTAATAAGAAAGCAGATGAATGAAGGCATCACAGAGAAGTCTGCAGTCTTGGAAGGACCGAAGGATCGATTTGGTATACAAGAAATAAGTGATTCAATTATTAAAATTAAGCAGGTATCAATTTATATTACGACAAATGCGTTATCAAAGCGTAATGCTTGCGCGACAGAGGGAAATGGAGGAAACTTAGAAAAATGCTCCGTCCTTTACACGCTGCGAGCTGCAATTTATCATTAATTCAGAAAGACACGAATCAGATATACTTAACATAACGTAGAAATGTTTTCTCCAGGAGTATAACAT
Organism: Acheta domesticus; assembly: GCA_031308135.1. Classification (NCBI taxonomy): domain Eukaryota; kingdom Metazoa; phylum Arthropoda; class Insecta; order Orthoptera; family Gryllidae; genus Acheta; species Acheta domesticus. The sequence goes on along the minus strand of JAHLJT010009355.1, from coordinate 138,417,567 downwards.
CAGTGTTGTGAACGGAGAAACTGCCGTCAGAAAAAACGTTCTGAGACTAGGAAGTGATGAGATATCCCACTCTCCACTTGAAAGTTGGTACATTATGCGACGCAGGGAACAGCAGGCGCACATATATTTCACAGCCCACATTATGCTGCAACTCAAGTTACTATCCCATTAACTCGGAAATGATACGTCATAGGCCCCTAAAACAAAGTTTTCATAGCCCTGCAGGCACACGAGTTACAGTTCTTAGGCCAGGGATGTCCAACATTTCAAGGCCTCAAGGGCCAAAACTAAAACCTTAATATGGTCGCGAGCCCTATTTCCATTACTCGAGCGATCCACCGTATTTTTGATTTCGGCAGTTTGCCCGCCTGCTCTGAAACAGGGATGGGATGGAATCATGCGTGATATCAGGCATGCAGTGAAACACTTTGGGATGATTTTACTAGAAACAATTCGTTCTATCTACACTTAATCTATTTTTGCAATTAGGGAGTGTTGACCTCGCCAGGGCGCGTGCGCTAGGCGCAATATTCTCGCCCGACATGGATGCAAGGGACTTCCACGTTTGTCCAAAAACCTTTCGCGAGCCACAATAAATGACACGGCGGGCCGCCACTTGGACAGCCCTGTCTTTGGGTATAATGTGTCAAATGAAACCTCTTTGGGCGTTTCTTCATATTTCGATAGTCTTTACTCCTTATCTCGGGATCTCAGAAACAAAGTTGGATTCAAGTATGTTCACTTCGAAAATAAAAGATGAAAAAATGCTTAATGTTCGCACGGGTCCCGGCTACTATCTGAAGGAGAAGTCTAGTAGCCGGCTACTGTGATGGGAAATTTTTCCTGGTTTCTCCGATCAGTACCAGGCGAGTCCCAAAGACGTACCCTTACAAACGGGACACGGACCGCGCCCGATCTTCGTTTCTCATCTTTGGTCCCTCTTCTCGTCTTCCAAGCGCACATATACCCGCGTGCACTACTCTGCTGTTCATCAGAGCTTAGAGCTGGTTTTTACATTTGCTGCGTCTTTTACGCAACGCGTCTCTTTTAGTCCCTGGTCGAGCGTAGAGCGCGGAGTATTCCTCCATTACTTTTTGGTATCAGCGCTCTCTGTATTCCGGAGGGCGCTACATTTGTCGCGTCTCGTCTGTCAGTTGTCAAGAGGACCGCCAGGTAGCCTCTCCGCGTACGCGCCTCATACCGCACGCCCCTGCGTCACTACACAGCGGTTAGAATTGGCAAGGATTAAGGATATGGGAACGGTTCAAGAGGTTGAACTAGCCCTTGTGAAGCAACCTAAATAGTTTTGTAGGAACAAATTTCACATGAGATTCGACGGGAATAGAATCCGGACCTCCTTAGTGAAAGGCGAGCGACTTCGCTCTGAGCCACGAGAAGACTAGTAAAGACTCTGGTGGCAGCCACGAGAAGACTCTGCTGGGACAGTGGCCCAGTGGTGGCGATACCATGAGGGGAAGCCCCTTGCCTGTCGACATGCAGGTCGGGACCGGAACGCACGTCCTAGCGGGGTAGGAACACCGCCACCTCAAGGGAGTAACACGCGCGGCAGTTATGGAGCTGAAGACCATAGCAGTTTATGCGCCAGGAAACGCGAAATAATTAATCATCAATTCGCGCGTGCCCAGCGAGCCCTCACTATTAAATTATTCGTAGCGTGTGCCCTGGGGGCCTTCGTGCTCTGTTTCGCAACCGGTTTCGCGACGCTTCTCGAAACTCAAGCGGCCGCCACGCCCAGCGCCTCTGCGCGAGGCCTTGAAAGTTTTCCTGGACCCCGTTATAGTCGTGTTTTCTGAAACCGAAGGTCTGTGCAATTTTTTGCTCCCGATCTCTCTGTTCTGGGAAAGGGTAAAGACCTTTCCTTTTCGAGTGTCCTCGCAAACCCTGTGGCATGTGTCGAAATTTTTGCCAGTTTATCCTCCTGACGAGATCTGTAATTAAAACTTTGTCTTGGTGTTCTTGGCCTTGGTTTTTCCATTCCTTTCGGACTAGTTTCCCTTCCCGCAATTTTCCTCTTCTTTCTTCCTCTATCTTTCAAAATCTTCTTTGTTGTAGTCTGGACTCAAGCATGTTTAATTTCAGAAGTGAATTTTTCTTACAATTGATACCGAGTCAGAGAAGAAGATTTGTGTGTTCCATTTTCTCTCCTCCTGTGATGACCACTGTGACTTAAATTCCATTAATTTTCCGCTCGCTGACTTGATTATTTATTATTTTAGGATATATTTTCTTCGCACAGATTTCATGTGTTTAGCACAAAGTGTGGAAACTAGCTAATCTCCATAGTTTCAGTATTTGCATTATGCAAAATGGGTCAGGTCGATTAATCAGCGATTATTCCGTACACCTGGAGTTAACCTTTTGTCGAAGTTTACTGTCTTCAGTTCAAAGCCAGCATAAAAACGCTACGCAACGACTCTGAACTAGAGATCCTAGGATTCGAATCCCGACGGCGTATTTTCAATATTAGCTATTATGCAGCTGAAGTGAATTCACTCCGTTTGTAGGAGAATCCTAAAGACTACTTGTTCTGATCTATTGTTTCTCTCATAAAAACCCAGGCCAATGACAAATGCTAACTGATCGTGTGCGATCTTTCTTTTCTCAAATTTGTCCCCCTTCTTCTCTCAGATACACGTACTTACAAGTACACTACATACTACTTACATACCTCACATGTCAGGAGATTAGAGCTTGACCTGGCTGAGGTGGTGGTATGCCGGATGGGGAAATTCCGCAATCCAACGTGCAGATCAGCGCCAGATCTCCCTTTTCACCGTCACCTCCGAGGATATAACATGCACTACACTTCAGGGCTAATAATAACCTAAGTAGTTGATTCGTCCGGAAACAATAGATACTCGCTCCAAAGGACGCGTCTTTTCGTTCAGTTTTATTCATACAATGAATGGCGCGCAGCTTCCCCAAAAGACAGGAATCGCGTGCGTCTTGATTGTTTTGTCCTAAGAACAAATAGTGTGCATCATCCCTAATAGCGTGCTCTTTTAACGCTACTGAAATCATATTTAGATTTTTTGGTACCAAATGTGCATCAAGTCTTGTAATCTCTTGTAGCCTTTTCCCATATATGAGATTAACTCGAAATTTACATTTGCATGTACCATACATATTTCATTAATGTAATAAATAATAATATTATTAAAATATGGCCCAGCCTATTCAATCTGTGCTTACTGAATATTAAAACCTAAAAGTTTACCTCATGCTTAAATTTTCTGACCACGCCCCTCCGTTAAAAATGTATGCGGTAATCAGATCCAGTCAACAACAAGTCGCCGTAAGGCAACGTGTGCATCAAATTGAACGTGCGCCTTTCAGTTGCAAGCTTGCAAATTTTTCCTGAGGACTCATGGTACGTGGCCGTTGAATGAGTCGCTCAGCAGCCCGCGCTCAGCGCTCGCAGGCGAAGCAAAGGGAGCGGTGCAGCATGGCGGCGCGGCGCGGCGCGGCGCGGCGCGGCGCGGCGCGGCGCGGCGCGGCGCGGCGCGGCGCCGCGCCGCGCGGTGGCTGTGGCTGCGGGGCCACTTTCACTTTCGAGCGCGTCGCTGTCTCGCTGACCCACTGGCTCCGCCGAGCTCCGCGCGCCCCGCGCAGCTCTTACGCAAGGCCCCGCGGCGGAGGCTCTCCCGCGGAGGGCGCTGACCGCCTCGCCGCCGCCCTCCACGCCCACGCTGCCTGCCGCCTCGTGCACACGGCCGCCCCCTCTTTCTCCGCCCTCCCTCGTTTCCTCTCCCTTTCCCATTCTCCGCCCTGCCCTCTCCCTCTTTCACCGCCCCCTTTCTCTCTCTTTCTCCGCCTTCCCCCTTTCTCTCTCCCTCTTTCTCCGCTCTCCCCTTTCTCTCTCCTCTTCGCCCTCCCCTTTTTCTCTCCCTTTTTTTCGCCTCCCCCTTTTCTTTCCTTCCCTCTTTCTCCGCCTTCCCCCTTTTCTTTACCTCCCTCTTTCTCCGCCTTCCCCCTGTTCTTTCCCTCCCTCTTTCTCTGCCTTCCCCCTGTTCTTTCCCTCCCTCTTTCTCTGCCTTCTCCTTTTCTTTACCTCCCTCTTTCTCTGCCTTCCCCCTTTTCTTTACCTCCCTCTTTCTCCGCCTTCCCCTGTTCTTTCCCTCCCTCTTTCTCTGTCTTCCCCCTTCTCTTTCCCTCCCTCTTTCTCCGCCTTACCCTTTTTTCTTCCCCTCCCTCTTTCTCCGCCCTCCCATTTTTATTTCCTTCCCTTTCCCTTCTTACCTCCCCTTTCCTTTCCCTTTCCCTATTTTTCCACCCACCCCTTTTCCGCTCCCTCTTCCTGTGCCCTCGTTCATTTCCTCGCCCTCTTTCTCTGCCCTCTTTTCCTCTCTTTCCTCTTTCTCTGCCCTCTTCCTTTTCCTCTCCTCCCTTTTTCTCTGCCCTCTTCCTTTTCCTCTCCTCCCTTTTTCTCTGCCCTCCTCCTTTTCCTCTCCTCCCTCTTTCTCCGCCCTGCCCGTCTTCCGTTTCCGTTTTTCACACCTCTCTTCCTTTCTCATGCCTCTTCTTTTATCTTATTCTTGATAAGTTTGTGTTTCTCGATTTTCCTTCTCACCCTCTCTATTACCCCTTTTTATTTTCATTTTTGCTTCGTGTTTATATTTCCTTTTCTTAATTCTTCACATTGTGTCGTGGTTCGCGATGTTATAATCGTGATGTCTTTGTTTCGTCTATGCCTTTCTATTCGTTTTTTCAGTGAAGTACGTATTTGCCTTTTTCTATCCCGTTTGCTTTTCAGTGGTTTTGCCGTTCTCTTTTAATGGATTGTTTCTCGCAACATTATTTTCAGTAAGGAGATAATGCATCGCTTTAAGATCTAGCTTAAGAAGCGTCGTAGTAAGATTGGCTCCTTTAAACAAAATGCTTATGAACATTTATCCATTGTGAGTTTCGATATCCATGGACCGTCTAGTCAACCTAGCTACACTGGATCTTCACGGAGCTTGTTCTACGAAACCTGGTAGCTATATGTTCCTTGAAATTGAGGAAACCTACGACACCACCTGAAGGAACGGCATTCGTTCCACTTTATATTATTAGGTACTCAGGGGACGAATTACATTGTTCTCAGGAAATTTCCTGTCCTTAATGTATTTCCGCGTCCGCGTTGGTGAAAAGTTATCTACGAATCACCAGTTTGAAAACTGGGTTCCAGGAATCAATATCAGTATAGCTCTATTTGCTATTGCTATCGTTTTATACAAGAGTCTTCGAAAGCATAGCTCTTTGTTGATGACTACGCCAATTTTTGCTCTTATTTACGTTATTCTAAAGCAACGCAACTCGTCCTCAAGAGAATGCGTAGTTGGTATTCTGAAGGGGTATGAGAAATTGCGGATTAACACTTAATATTTGAATTTTTCGTCAGAATGGAAACATTCATTGTTTTTGTATTTTACCAGTTTACCTGGGTATCTACCGAAACCGTTGATGCCTCTTGCGTAGCCAGGGGATGCATACGGAGGCGTATCTACGGTATGGCAGACATGGCACGTCATGGGCGCCACTCACAAGAGGCGCTATTTACATTAAAATAAAGTAATGTTAAAATAAATAACGTTAAAATAAATAACAACAACCCTAATTTGATGTAACTTGACTGGGGCGCAAATTCTTTGCTTGCCAGGGGCGTCTGATTACCTAGATACGCCTCAGGATGCATACAGTATATTCGAAATTAGTAAAATATATTATTTGGAATAAATTGAGTAAATTCGCAAAAAAATTGTTCGCTAGGGGGAGAGTCATAGATCGTCCGCTCTTCCGCCCTTGGATCCCACCACTGAATGCTACAGCGCTAGAAGCGCAGCGTCCGCGCCGCGTGCCAGTGGCCGAGGGAGAGGCAGCGACGGCTGTGGCGTGACTGGCCGGCCGGGCGGCCGACCGGCGGCATGCCAGCTGGCGCGTGAACCAAGGTCGCCCGCCCGCCTCGGGACTCGAAGCCGCGCCCGTGGGCCATCGCCTCTCCCTCTCTCGACTTTCCGAATCGCTGCCTCGCGATCATGGGCATCCCTGAGAAAAAATGTTCGAGAAGAATCATTAATTTTGATTTAAAAAAAAAGTTTGCGTAGAATTTTTGGGAAACTGCCCTCAGCCTTGTTCCGCAGCCTAAATCTCAACGTGCCCGACGTCTGAATTCCTTGGTTCTGCTTTATGTTGAATACGATAACGATGATAATAGATTTCGTGGCTTTTAAGACACTGGCAAAACGAGATAGGGGAAACCTCCCGCGAAGCCATCCGATCAATTACAAATTCCACAATTTCCGAATTGTAACCTCGGTACCCAGAGATGGAACGCAAATGGCTCGGGTGTCGACGCACCTACTGGTCATCATACAATCAGAAGTACTGCTAAAGGAGATTGTTGCAACCTCTAGTCATATTAACTAAGCGAGTATGATTATAGTTAGCCAATATGTCCAGTTTTTAAGTTTGAAGATTGCTTTTTAGTTGGTGTATACAAACGCAATGTTTGACTAACTTAATCCACAAATTGTTTGACACGTGTCCTTTAGCAAAAAAAAAAGTCTATAATTATGTGATAGTTTTTAAATGGGTGAGTATCATGATTTCCTGCTAAAATCCACTATAATATATGCCTAGATGTTGGTAAATACAAAACATTTCATTTATATTTTCAGAAACACGTTAAATTCTGTGTTCACAGTGAATAGTAATTGTATTTTTCCAGAATTTGGAAACATCACTCATTTCATTAGTCATGGAGAATATACTCAACAACGTGAAACAATATTTGTGAAGTTTTCGATTTTCTTAATATTGCTTATGTTGTATTTTTCTGTTGTAACTTTTGTACAGTTCTTCCATGCTACCGTTCTTTTGGTCGACGTAATTGCAAGGGTTCAGCTAATTTATACATTTACTTCTTTGTAAATCACTCGTACACCTGCTGTCGTCTGTCTTTTCTGCTTTTATCTACTTCCAGGAGCCTCTTGTTTAAGGTTTTGGAAGATAATGACCGAAAAATAAGGATGGATATCATACATAAAACAGACGAAAAGAAGCCAAAATTTAAAACTATGATGCAAACATGAAGATATGGAAAAATAGCAAAAATTCCCGAATGATTTCTATAATCTGGGAGGCTTGATTAGCAATTATGTGCAAATTAGCAACGCATGGGTCGCGTCATTTAAAAGATGACTTGTCATCAGAATCCGGGTCCTACTCATAAACGATGATTTAGGCGCCATTGTTAATGTTTCATGCGCTTTATCGTGTGCCAACATATGGGGAAGTTCTCGCCAGTGTTAATAGTTATGTTTGTGTTTGTTTCAGAATTGCAGTGTCTGGTGTCCAGTCAGGTGCCGTACACTCTGCAAGCGATATGGGGCGTGTCGATCCGTGAACTGCATCTCTTCCTGTGGAGACCGTGGAACGTGCTGCACAGCCAACTGCAGGCCGGGAACCTGCTGCAAGGCCACTACCAGCAGAAAGGAGTCATCATTCAGTATCCTTTTTCTGCCCGAAATCTGGAACAGTTCTCGTCGAATTGATGCACGTCATCAATCCCGCAATTTGCTTTTGAATCACAATGACGTGTAGAAATAGCGTCAATAGAATCGTGTTTTGTAATACAGTGATTGTTTTGTAATACAGTAATACATTGATTTGAAAATAATAATAATAATAAAATTTATTATTATTACGCAGTTTCAAACAATTTTTTCTTTAAAATATTGCACTTTTCTTTAAAAAATTGCCTAAGTACCCCCGGTCACCACCACATAGGCCTATGTCCAGGGGTGCCCAGAGAAAACAAAGGTCCTTAGGTAATAGAATCATGGAACTTGTAAGTTCTGTCTCCCTTCCATGCACAAACAGGCTGCATTTCTCCATGCAACAGAATTAACTTCAGTAATTAATTTCAATTAGAAGAACATTCATTTCTACTTTAATAGCGTGTCTATTTTGATCATCTGTCTAATTCTTTGGAAAATTACCTATAATATAATCTCCTGTTTGTAATTGGATAGATACCTCCCACCCCTTCCGGGCGCCCCTGCATTCTTCTCCTGGTCTGTAGATCTTCAAGGCAAGAGTTGGTGTGAAAATAAGTACATTTTAACTGAAAATGTTATTGTGTGTGTGTTTTAAGTGAAAATGTTATTTTGTTTTGTGTAATTGCAAGTGAGGGGGGTTAAAAAATCTTGAATTTTTAGTTAATTGAAGAAATATGCAAAGTGTTAAATGAAGTAGTACTTTTTAATAGTGAAAGTTTCATATAGTTCACAGGATAGTGATGTGTACTTAAAACACATTGCTTTTTGTTTCAAAATAAATGGCCCCATTCAGGATAAAAGAATTCTCCTGCAAAATGATAATTTTTTAGATGTCCCACTTTCCCACCAACAGAGTGATTCATGTAAGATTCTTTTTTCAGTCTTCTCCTCAAGGCTCTGTATTTCTCTGTAAATTAATATCTGGCAATTCTTGTCCAGTAATTTATAAGCTTCCTTGACTGCTCTCTTCAGAAAAACAAGCCATAGTAATGAAGTGCTTACACTGAGCCTTCCCCAGCCAGCTTTGGACCTGGGCACTCCTCCAAGATTGTGCTATCCACTGGTCATCTTCCTGGTGCGCAATGATCCACGTACAATGCAACCAGATGAGACGGTGAGTTTTACTTTTTTGTTCGCTTGTATGTTTCTTGGTAGCCAGATAACTCAAATGCTCTTCTCCATTGTTTCACAATTTGATTTGATCCTCTAAATACAGATACTTGTTTAATTATCTGTATTAATACTAACTTTGGGAAGACAGGCAAAAGAAGCATTTGAATGCAAGATGTTTGTAATGTGGTTTTCCATTTATATCTGTACGTTCATATCTCTTGGCTATGGAATTAAGAGCAAAGACTTTGAGTGATTTGGAGAAACTCATCCTCAATCATTTATATTATATTGTCAGTAAATCAGACACTCATGACACAAACTCACAACACACTTGTAACACATACTCATAACTAGGGCTCAGATTTTTAGGTGCTAAAAAAAACGAAAATATTTATTTTTTATGTACTTAAAAGGGGAAAAATATATATTAAAATGTTGAATAGTTATTTATGCACCAAGGGCATTATAAGGGTTCTAATGATCAAATGGTGGCAAAATGCCTGAGGGCCTTTGGCCTGATTGTTATCCATATGAAAACCAGTAATCAAGATCAAGAGTCTTGAAGTAAAATGTGATGTCATCCTCTTTATCACTCAGCACACATTTCATCTGTGCAATCTGAGGACATTTGGGAGGTATTCATGTCATGAGTTTGTTATTGTTTGGGAGTGTTATTGCCAGAATCGACAGTGGCAATGGCATAGCTAGGTGGGGGCAGGGGGGGCGGTCCGCCCCGGGTGACACCATTTTGGGGGTGAAACAAATTAGAAAATTTGTTAATTGAAATTATATAATTTTAAAGATTTAAAAATCATATTTTTATAAAAACATACACTTTTTAATTAGTTATACTTCGTTTTAAATTATTTACTTAAAATTTAATTTCCATTATTCTGAATTAAATGCAGTTTTTTAATATATTATAAATAAATGCCATGTGCAAATATATTTTTATTAAATAACGTATAAACCATTCATTAATAGTTTTTATATTTAATTTATGGGGGGGGGGGGTGACACCAACTGAAGCTGCGCCACTGGTCAGTGGTATTAGAAATGTCCCTCAGACATTTTGTCAGGTAGTGAACCAGACTCTCTCCACCCTAACAGGGAAGCCCCTCAGTAACATGTGATGTGTGACCAATGACTGTATTAGAAACTGGCACATCTTTCACCTTATATCCCAAAACTCCAAAGTATTAAACTTGAAAAATACTCATTTATTCATATAAAATTTAGTGAAGTATGTAATAATATTTGTTTCAATTAAAATATTTATTTTTATGTGACTTAATGAAAATATTTATTTGTAGGTGATATACCTTGGTAAATGGAAAGTATGGGAAGCTACTTGAATTTCCACTTAACTTTCCATGCTCAAGATTAAGGGAGAAAAATGTCTAGTTACTTAAAAGTCTGAGCCCTACTCACAACATACAGAAATAATATTAGGGGGAGTCCATGTTATTAGGTAGTAGCAACAACAGCAAACTGCTCTTTGTGCCCAAGAGAGGGATATCACAAAGAAACTGAGAAAATATAAGGGATATGGGAACTGAGATAATACAAGGGAATGCCTTGGGGCAGCTAAGCCACACCAGCCCAGCAAGCTTCCTACTAATCATTAATATAATCAAGTTTCCTCACTCATGGCTGTATGTACGAAAGTACATGCCTAATTTTAACACTTTCTCTTTACAGCATCCAACAAGTCGATAGCGTAATGAAATGAGTGCGAGCTCTCCTACAAAACTTTTATTCGGGTCCCTTTTATATAAGTGTACAGGAAACACAAGTGATGTTTAATAATAAATACATCATTTAACAAATTCATGTTCATAAGTCTATGATTATTACTAAACAATTGCAAAACCTTATGCTAACAATTCTCACAATCCTTCAACCTAAAAAATAGGTCCTCGTGTACTTGGACCCACTCGCATTGCAGCTCTAACATTACGCCACTGTAACAAGTCATATCCCTGCAGAAATATTTAAGTTACAGGACTGCACTTTCTTTTGACAAAAAGACATTTAAATTGGTGAAATAGGTTTTATGAAATAAAATAACATCCTTACAGAATTAAGAAAAATACCTTGTAGTGTGTTTAATTACAGGGATATTTGGTTGACTTAATAGAAGGTAAATTTGTTTGAAAGTCTGCAATAATTTATTCTTTAAGTTATGTCAAAATTTTTTTCTGACAAAGCCTTGTAAGTCAGCTTCCTCTTGCACTACATTTTTTTGTGAATGCTTACAATTATGTACATACTTGAATATACTTATTTATTTTATCCCTTGAACAATGTGTTTCAAAGTAATTGTTACACAGGTGAAGCTAAGATATTCATAGACTTCGGCTACAATTCAGACTTCAATCAGCCGTGCTTCATGCTTTGCAGAAAGAGAAATCCACTCAGAACATACTCTTTGAACATTTTATTTCATCTAATCAGTCAATCATTCCTTATTTCTGTATTACTTTTATGTTTCTATTTGTATCAATCTTTATATCATTTACATATACATTACTTATACTTCCATACTTGCATATTACATATTCTTGCATATACTTACTTTCAATTATGAATGTACTATTACCTCCTGTCAAATTTCCGATTTATGATATTTGGTTCTTTTTTCTAGGTTGCTTTAATCAACGTAGTCCACATCAAAGATTCAGTCTGCACATTGCCTACAAGTATTCTTGCACAATATTTGAAGCAGGCAAATGGCCAACTATCATGCTTAAAGGTATTGTATATTAATTAAAAAATAACATAAGTTATTCAAATCTGAGTTTGTTTCAAAGGTGAATCTGTAATATTGGATATCCTAATCAGATGTCATAGTGAAATGCAACCAGAAAGATTTATTTTTTATAGAATGAAGTTGTTTATTTAATTATTTCATTCATTCTAATTGTGTCCGGGTAAGTTAGTAAAAAATTGCTTTTATGAAAGTAGTAATATAATACAAATTATTCCCACAAGGGTACTTTTTGTCCTGTAAAAGAGTTAGTAATTTGATTATCTATTTAATTGAAAGCTTATTAATAAATCTAAAAATAACAGGAAGTAGTTTATTTACTGATTTCCAGTTAGCAAGTATTTGCATTACATGTGTAGGGAGTGAATTTTCATTTATTAAAAAAATGTAAGTACACAAATGTGTCTTTATTGTTTCAAAAATATGTAATTAAAACCGAATCTGAAAAAAAAGAATTATAGTATTAAATTCACATATCATTGTTGATGATGGACAACAACCTCTTATGTGATGAAAGTGGCGATTTTTTTCAATTTGGTATCAGTTATTCAGAATTTGCTTGTTCTTTAGTTACATTAGAAAATTTCCAAAGAAAACTAGAAATTGTGGTCCTAAAGTACAAAATAAGTAACTTCGTATGAGACCTTTACAATTTATTGATGATAGAATATCTCATATGTGGTAAGAGCCATAAGGGAGGTTTTCGTAAAATGCTTTCAGAAAAATATTGCAATAAATAAATATTTAATACTTTTATCTAGAAAATTTAGAATGCCTAATTTAGTCAACTGTACATTATTAACATCAAAAAGCATTTTTCCTTCCTCCTGCAATTTTTTTTTCTCTTCCCCCCCTTTTCTTTTCTTTTTTCACATGACAGGTTGTCTATCATCAACGACTATAAAATATTTCGCAGATATTAAATAATATAATGTAATAGGGAAATTATTAAATGAAGTTTCAATTTTTGAAATTAATATAAATACTGTCAGTTTTAAAAATATTTGTACTGACTAATCATTCTACTTCTGTTGGGGTAACAGGAGCATTTCTGAAAAGTCATTTTGGTTGAACTTAGCTCCACCTCTAAGGTTCCTTTAATGTCTGTTCTGGAATGTGTATGAACAGTGATTTGCATTTCTTTCTAATTTGGAGGTTTCTGGACAATATCCTTGAATTACTTTTTGTTAAAATTCATGCTATTAGTTAAGAAACCATTCTTTCGGTTTGTCCCTTCCTTCCATGTGGCGTAAGAAAAACGTGCTAAGAAAGTGGTGGATCTATTGATGCTCTGTTGAGCATTTGAGAAAATCATTTCATAGGTTTGTAATTGGTGACATTCAAAGCTCGCTTTTAATACAGAATTGGACAAAATGCATTTAAAAATGTGCTTATACTAGAAAACGTCAAATAAAATCCTTATGACTCAAAAATGTCTTGGAACAAACCATAGCATTTGATCCATAGCATTGATAGTGTAGAATGAAGTTATCCATTATCTGTTATTATTGTAAAGGCATACATAAATTCGCATCTTGTAATACAGCCACGTTGCTTCCAAGAGTGTTTTCTTTTGATTCATGACTTTTATAATTGTTTGAAAATTCTTTTTTATTTTTCATTTAATTTATTCATTAATTCATATTAATTCTTTTTAATTATTTATATATTTTTTCCCTTTTGCAGCAATTGTACCTGGCAACAGGGAATCCTTTAAGTTATGAAGATGAGCCGACAGCTCCTCTTGTCTGCCCTCAAGAGGAGGAGGAGCGTTCTGTCTGGACTACAGCAGGAGAACAGCTCTGTGTGGTGTGTCAGTACTTCCCGCTGTCTCGGGCTCTTCTACCCTGTCGCCACACTTGCATTTGTGCATCATGCTTCAGCAAGTTGGACCGCTGTCCCATGTGCCGCAGCCCCATCCGCAGCTACTTCTGCATCAGAGGGGAAGACTACATGCCGTCCGAGCCCTGTGCTCCTGCCACTAAGCCCCCTCCAATGCTTCAGTGGCTGCAGGACCTCAACGACAGGCTCACAGACTTGCTTGGCTTCCAGAGATGAAAGATCAGTGCAACAATTTTTTTGCTGAGAGAAGAACATTGACGGTTGTTTAACTTTCAAAACTGATGGTGGAGTGAATACACGCAATATGTAAATTTATTGACTCATTATCAAGGAGGTTTTGAGAAATAAAGACAGTTGGACACATTACATTTTATAATTTGGAATTGGTGTATGCTAACTGATGAAATGCTAAGACCACCAGAATTATTTTTGATAATGAAATTTCATAGCACCAGATATGGTGGATAGCAGTTGTATGAGAGTAGAAAAACTGTATCTGTAGACTGAAAACTGTGTTTTTCTATCATCACAATTATTGTTTTATATAGGTCAATACCACACAGGTATAAGTCATAAATTACTCAGGGCTGACAAATGCGGACTCTTTTGAAGTCAGTTCTTTGAGAAATAAAGAGTACTTGGTAAGTGATAGAACAGGAAAATAATTGAAATCTGGTATTTAAAATGACACAGTAATAGATTCAACTTGTACTTTCTTCAAAATATACATCACAAATTATTCTAAGTGCTTTGATGTAGGTCAGCCCTTTCCAACAAAGAATTTTATCCGAGATTAAAAAATAATCTTGTAATTAAATTGCATTTTTTCTCTCTTGTAAATGAACTTTCTAATACTTGTAGTACTTTGTAAATGTAACCTTTAAAAAATAATCTCAAATGCACAAAGACTATTGTTTGGTGAGCATATATTTGCTTTAATTTGTGTGCTCCCGTTTTGACTTATTATTAGAATGTGGGATGATAATTTACTTTGAAGACTCCTTGTAGAATTGTAGAATTTTGAAGTGCTTTTTATCAATCAATTTTGTTACATTTAAGCAAATTGGATGCTATTTTTTCAATCTTAACCTTGAGTTACTTTATTTTAATGCATAATGAGTCTTTGGCACTGTCGCCAGTTGTAGTGAATGCATTATGACTAGAGCAGTATTTTAAGTGTGTGTTGATTCTGTGACAAAACAAAAGTTTCTTTCCCTCTTGTTTCTTTCCTTTCTTTTTTCCTTTTATTTTTCTTCACCAACTATGTGACAGGTAATGAGAACTGAGCTTTTGAATGTTTTGTAAGGCTCTAATTGATGGTACATTTAAGATTAATTAGAAAAGGCAAATCTTCATAGTTCCAATAGATTCTTTGCTGTTAACATGTGTATAGTCTGTGATAAAAATAGATTTTTGTAAAAAAAATATTTATTTGAAAAATATACATTTAGAAACTAATAAAAGTGTAATTCAATTTATTACCTACCTGCAATCCTTCATGATTTTTTTTTTTTTTTGGTATCAGTGACACTGCTATAAAAATATTGTTTGGATTCATAATGTAAGATTAGGATGCATAGCAATGCGAATAAATATCTTTATGTTCTTGGTTTGGTGCTTTCATTTTAATTATTCACATATTTGATGATGTCACTAATGGAGAAATAGACCATGGATGACAAGAGCGCTGGTGCCCTGACCTAGACAAACCAGTCAGAGATAAATGAATCATAAGATAATGCAATGATATAATACAAGGTAGGGAAATGGGAGAACCTAGAGAGAACTTACTACAAATTCTTTTTGTCCCAGTACCCAAATATAAAATAGATATGTTTCCATCACAATTTGCTTATCAATTGACTGGAATGACCATTGCAATTCCTGAGATGTAAAGCTAACAGTCAGACTACCTAATAATCAGGCATCAGGGTAAAAGTTCTTAAGTCAATTTTTGGCAAAATTAGGTTAAGCACTGAAACTACAAGTTAAGTATCTATATTTTATTTTAGTAAAACGAACGAATTCAAATGTTGCCTCCTTAACGACAAAGAAGCGTTGGGAAATAGTGTTGAGCATCGGAAGAAGCATTGGCTCAATAATATTTAACCCTTGTTTTCTCCAAACTACGATTTTTGGCTTAAGAACTTTTATGCCACGACCACAGAATTACTAATGTGTAATGTGTAATATATTTGTTATCCAATTCTTCCGGCAATTTTCACCGCCGATATGGATTTCATTACTATTCCTCAGGACATTAATTCCACATTTTTGGTCTTTCCTACTAGCTCTTCCATTAATATGTCAAACCATTTCCATGTATGATGATATTGATACTTCAACGTATGTATGTTTTATGGCATATTGATGTGGCCAAACCATCTTTCTAGATATCCTGCATGTACGTAAACTATTTTGAGAATTTGCTAATAAATGTTTTTGTGTTTGTTACCAATGTTAATGATTATATGCTGTGGCATTAAATTATTTTGGCCTTAATTCAGTTTTTTTTATTAATTTGAAGAAAGGTTTGTTCTCTTGAACCTCATTAAATCGATGTTAAAAATTTGTTTAACTAAAATTTTTAACCTGAGATACAAAAGCTAAGTCTGAATACTTAATAATCAGACATCCTAATTACTAACATATAATGCACTATATTCTTTGATTATCCAAATCTAATTACGTGTGATTATTTTCACCATCAACGTGGATGTTAGTTATATTCTTCAGGGTATTAATTCCAAACTTTTTTAGTCTTCCCAGCTAGCTTCCAATAAAATGTTAAATCTTAATAATTTATTATTTTGGACACTTTCAGAGTTTTGACCTCAAAATAGAGAGTACTGGTATTTATCATTGGAGGAAGAATTTGAAGTGCTTTGGGAAGTGAAAATAATAGGTGTATGTAAAATTTTAACTTATCATTTTTTTTCTAAATCCCCTACATAATAATGAAATGGTAGTTGTGAAAATGAGAACAGATTCTTCTTTATTATGTGGGTGTTATCAATTTATTTACCCAACTTTCTTAGAAAAAATGTGTGTTGGTTACTTTAAATCATTTGGATTTTATTGAGTTCCCTCTGGAGTTTGCAATAAACAAAATCTACTTTGTTTCACGTTTTGTGTCAATTTGTCCCTTAAGTTGTCCTATTAATGTGTCTCAATGTTTCAAAGAAATGTTTTCAAAATTAACAAAACCACAGTGGTTTGGTATTACATGTTTGCTGTAATATATTTGTTTTTTTAATCTTTTTAGAGTATTTATATTGATTTTAAATGCTGAAGGATATCTAGTTTTTATAGAATGATTTATTGTGTATATGATAAGGTATGAAAATATATTTTTTTAAGAAATGTTTTTACTTTTGTGACAATATTTAATTTACATATATTTATTAATGACCAAGATTAGCTAGATAGAAAATCATATATCTACTTCTGAAAGTTTTAGTATGTATTTCTTGGAGAAAATTGAAAAGTTTTCAATGCTTTTCACAAAAAAAGCTGAATGTGTTTATTCGACTTAGGATATGTGAAACTGAATTGTGGAGGCCTTGTGCAAATGACATTTGCTGCAGTGAAACCTTAAAAGTGTGTCTGGGAACACTTGAGTGTGTGGTTGGTTGTAATCAGCTTACTGACTGGGAGAGGGTGTCTTGAAAGGTTTCTTTCCCTTTGTCAGTCGAGAAGGCATTTTCTGCATTGTGTTTGAGAATGGTGAAGTGTGAAGATGGTAAGCAGTAGCATATTTCTCAATTTGTAGTTTTGAATGTGAACTGCAAAAAAGTTTTTTAAAGAAATTGAGACAAATTTATAATTTTTGTTTCAGCATTTGGTGTGATTACTGCACTAATATTTTTTTTGATATCTGGTTTCAATGAAATTGATGGGTCCCAAGATATTTGTGGTGGCTACAATGGCAGAAGACTCTATTTGGAATTGGGAGTCAGGGGTGTTATTACAGCTCAAAATATTACTTTGCCAAATCGAAAAACTCTTGTATCCAACCCTTTACAGTCCTCATACTACAATGGTTCTTCACATGAACAGTGTACATTGGAACTAGTAACATGTCCAGGTTGTGTAGTGTCTGTTATTTTCCATCATCTTAATCTTTCTCATCAGTGTAGTGGTGTCAATAATGTTATGGACAGTCCATGTCATTGTGACTACGTATGGCTATCAGAACCTCCATATGAAGATGTTTCTGGGATTCCATTTTGTGGTACACACAGTTCCCTACCTTCTGATGGACCGGGTTCTTTGACCTACAAATCTCAAACAAGGACCTTATCCATTGTATTTCTGTACAGTGAAATGCATACCAATGCTTTCTCTTTTGAGTATTTTACAGAACGTATGTATAATATTACTGTGCATTAATTTTGGCAATGCATTAATATGTATATTTAAAAGACATAGAATAACTTTTCTCTCCCATTTAGGAAATCGACAGTTCTTAAAAGGATATCCTCGGGACAGTAACATGCCAATCCAAACAGGTAACATTAGTCATGGAGGAATTATAAGATCACCATTTTTTCCAGCTTTGTATCCTCGTGATTTAGGAATTGAATACATCATTGCATGTCAGCCTGATTTGACTGTTAGTTGTCGGGTCAGAATTTTATTTCATGACTTCCAAATTGATGTTGCTTCAATTATGGAGGTGAGAATGTTTTATTCCTTTCCATTTGAAATTTAAATTAAATTATTATTAAATACAATTAAATTATTATTTCAATTTTTTTCATAAACTTTTCAGTTTTATGATTGGAATGGCCAGCGAATAGAAATAAGTACTGGATCAGTATTTCGTCCACCTGTGATTCTTAGTACTGGACCATCACTGATGGTGAGATTTTATGCAAATGGAGGAACAAATTTAGGATATAAGGCAACATATTCATTTCTCAGTGGTAAGCATTTGAATGGAGTAGAGAGGTTTGAAATTTATTAACAAATAATTTAATTTTATGCCTTCAAAGATCTATGATACCACATAAGCACTTGGTATAACATCTCTACATACACCCAGTAAAAACTTAATTTAGTGAGCCTCAACACTCAACATTATACCAAGTAAGTGGATAAAATGGATGAATGGTTTATTTAATTTTCGATTTGTTCTGCAGGTAATCTTCTCGAAAAAAATATTAAACCTGACACAGGTAACGAGAAATACAAATTTCTTGAATTAATTTACTTTAAAATCTTCATTTAATGCTACAATACACTTACAGATTGTGGTGGCTATGTTGAAAACTTGGGAGGTGCTATTACAATGATGAATATGGTCACAGAGGGGATCAAAACATATGACTGTGTGTGGTTGATTCGTCCACCAAAAAATTATTTTCATTTGAAAACACACTTGTTCCTTAAAGTTTCCACCTTCAGTGATATGGGTATGTATTTTTAATGCGAAAGCAATGCAGTATGTAGAGATTGGGAGTCTTGTGGAAGAAATTCGGTAGATCACAGTTTGATTTTATTTATATATTTTATTTATTTACGTCAAAAACAGTTAAAAACTGTGTGTGATGAGCTATGGGAAGAAGTAAAATTTGTGCACGTTTTCATAATTCTGTGATCTCTATCCTAAACCATATTATAGTCGAATTTTGAATACAGAAAAAGAACGTTTTTTGTTTTTTTTTCAAGTTTTGTTGACAAAATATTCGCTCCTATATAATAAAATATATTTTCAAAGGTAAATTAGCTATAAATTTCTGCCCTTAACCCTCATCATGTTCTTCATGAAAGAATAATACTTTTTGCCGCGATAATATGGAAAACGATAATTTGAATAACTATGTTTCCCACTGAAATTCAGAAGACGTGCACAAAGAATGAAGTTACATTTATGTCCAGGAGCAAAACAAGGAACCATCTCAGCATTTGCTCAAAGGATCAGGGAAACTGGATGAAAAACCTGATCAAGATGGGGCCATCAACCCAGAAACTGTGGTTTTGTTAGTGTTTTTGTGAAATAGCTGGAATTACTTTTGCACAGAATCAGATGAAAAGTTTTTTTCATTACACTTTCATCTGACTCTGCATTTTTAAATTATTGTGCTATTACTGAGTTTCTCTTTGTTAAAAAAAAATATTAGCATATTAAAACATAAGTACAGTAATGCATTCTTCACATAAAGTCACCATCTAGCAAATTAAATTGTCTCGTGCCATCAAGATCAATTTTCAAGTATTTTAGGTCATTAAACATTTTAACAAGGTGCAAATTTCACCTAAATTACTCATAGCTTACTTTCTTAAATAAAAAAAATATATGAAAGTTTAATCTAGTTATCTCTATTCTAAGTGGTCTTATTGTTATCGTTTTAATGTTTTCTCCATATCTGCCAATATTTTTGATTACTTCTTCCACATTTGTAGTTTTCAACTTTTTTATTATTCGTTGCTTATTTATAGCTTCTTGTTTCTTTTAAAATTGTTCGTAAATTTTCATTTGGAAACTTTCACACTGCTGAACTTCTTTGTGCCTATTATCAACATTCTTGGGCT
Organism: Acheta domesticus; assembly: GCA_031308135.1. Taxonomy (NCBI): domain Eukaryota; kingdom Metazoa; phylum Arthropoda; class Insecta; order Orthoptera; family Gryllidae; genus Acheta; species Acheta domesticus. The sequence continues at coordinate 138,397,743 of JAHLJT010009355.1, read as the reverse complement.
GTACTTCAGCATTGTCTTTGATGTTTTATTGTGTCCAAGAGCGTTTCTCTTCTCAAACAACCAGAGAATCTATTATGAATTCTTTGTATTTAGCTGGTAACACAGAATTGCAAGTCCTTCGAGGCTTGACATCGGAGCAACCTCTCCTAGAAATGGTTCGCCACCCTATCAACCAGCTGCTGCCTCACAGAAATAAAGAGCATATTGTGCCTATGGATGTAGGCTTCTATGTCAGTCTCAAAGGAAACTTTGGACCTGCATCTCGACTTGCAATAGTATACACAGCCTTCAGCTATTCAGGTTAGTAGCTTTAAATCGAAATTTCATGTTTTCAAAAGAACAAAAACAGTTAAGCTGGAAAGGTTCTTAAGTGTTCTGCCCTGGCAAACTTTCATTCTCTACTTTCTTTTTAATTACTTAAGATAACAACTTGTTTATTCTCAGATTGTTTTTCGGGAGCTGACACATTATGTCAGAATCATCGCTGTATTCCATCTCAATTATTCTGTGATGGCTTTGATCATTGTGGTGATAATAGTGATGAACCTGTCACGTGTTATCAAGGTTTGTTTGGTGTTGTTTTGCAATGTATTCAATTTTATGATTTGTGTTGATGATCTGTAACAATATGGCATTTATAGATTGGAAGACTGACTCTCGCGATCGCCATTGGTATTCTCACACACCTAATTACTATTTTCCTAAAATGGAAAGATATCCTGATCTGAAGACTGCAACACTTATCTTTATAATTAGCTGTTTAGGTAAGTGCAAATAATCAGGAGGTTGTTTCAAAGGCATTCTAAGTAAAATAATTGTTTACTTCAGAATCATTTTCTTAGTGTGTTTAGTCATATATTAGGCAGACAAGGAAAGAGGATACTGTAAAATTTCTTGATGTACTTACACAAAAATTCTAAATTATTTTTCAAACATTTGTATTATTAAAAAATCACTACCCAATTTTTAAATTTTAATAAATCTGAGTGTGAGCCAAGATGATTTTGAACACCCAGAATTATTCAAATATATCAATTGGGCAGTGATTTTTTATTATCACAAATGTTTGAAAATAATTTAGATTTTTTATGTAGTACATCAAGAAATTTTACAATATCTTCTTTCTATGACTGTTTAATGTATGGCCAAATGCCCTAAGAAAATTTTATAAGTAAAATATCTTAAATTAAACAATGTTTTGATTCATATTTTTGGAAATAATTATGTTCAGTATAATCTTTGGTTTAATTGCAATTTTTTTTTTATTTATTTATTTATTTTTTTCCTCAGGATTGATCCTGCTCATTGCTGCTCTAATTATTCTGCTTTATCGAATGGGTTCACGTGTTAGACACCAACGAGAAATCCAGAACCACCTTCAAACTATTAGTGATTTATTAGGTATGTTAAGATCTTATTTTATTACCAAGCCCCATTATAAAGGGTACTTCGGAGAAGTTACGAAAGTTCAAGAGTTGCTGTAAATTTTAGAAGTTTTTATTACAAAAACTCATAAATGTTATAAGTATCAAGTAAAGATGCTTCATAGAAATTTCCTCTCTCAAGAAAATTTAAATTTCTGTTAGTCATATAATTGAATAGTTCAATCAATAAACAATATGATTAAAGTCACAATCTCAAATAAGTTTTTAACAGCCCTTTGCAAGTTAAGCAATCTTAGGCACTTCTGTCATCTTATGCCTGCAACTCTCCGTATTTCTAGTTCTTTATTTTATTATACAATTTTTACAATGTCACAAAAACATTTTTCTGTTTCCTAATATTTTATATAAGTTGCAATCTAATTAAAAAAAGAAAATTATTACTTATACTTCTCTTTCTTCATTTCCAGTTTATATAATGTAATAAATATATTATAGGCCTAACAATGGTTGTTAATAATAATAATAATAATAATAATAAAAATAATAATAATAAAAATAATAATAATAAAAACAACAAAAACACACAACACACAAGAAGTTGTTGACTCAGTGCAAACATTCCAATCTTTGTAGACCAATTAACATGTCAATTTAATTTTAAATTACATGGATAGATATTTTTGGCTCTTATCGGGCCACTCTGCTAAGAAATTGGGGTCCCCAAGAGCTAAATCTTCACCCAATTCTTCATTTCACCTGACTCCCACATACTACCCTACATGCTCCCGATACCCGTGCATTTTTTCCGATGTTCCCTGACATGCCCTTCATGTTCACTACATAATCCTTCGCGTTTTCGCCATACGATTTCTCGCATGTTCATCAAATGTTCCCTTGCATGTTCACCACATACCCTCGCATGTTCACATCCCTCACATGGTCACATTCCTCAGTTGTTCACATCCTTCACATGATCACATTCCTTGCATGTTCACATTATCCCTAGCATGTTCACTTTCCCCCTCGCATGTTTACATTATCGCTTCACCTCATTATCCACGCATGTTCACCACATGTTTCCAGTTTGTACGCCGGATTGTATCTTCGCTTGTTCCCCTATGATCCCCAGCATGTTTCCTCACATGTTCAGCACAGATTCACAAATGTTCTCCCAAATTGTCCTCCAGATGTACCCTCAAATATTACCCCAAAATGTCCCTATACATTCTCTCAGATTCTCCCTCAATGTCCTCCAATTGTTCTCACATATTTTCACTCAAAACTTTCTAAAAAAAACTGTAGATGATCCAGAAGAATAAAGCTATAATTCGTTCGTTGATTATTGACAAAATGATCATACGTTAAGCAAACTGATGAACCTACACATTGCTTGGATCGACTACAAAAAGATAAACGACTCTCAACAACAACTGCTTATACAAGTGTTTAGAAGTGCTAGGTGTACACCAAAAGATCATGAAGTCCTCCAAGCATATATGCGCATTGTTGCTAAGGGATATCATTTCGGAAATTCGGATATGTCGAGGAATTTTTCAAGGGTACACCCTCTCTCCACTCTTCATAACAACATTGTTATCACTCTCGTCAGTCCTGTAGAAGATCCGATCCGGGTATCAGCCATCGAAGACTTGTGCTAAATTCTCTCGCCTCCTCCACACGTATGATCTGAAGTCGTACGGAAAGTCTGAAAAGGAGCTAGAGTCGCTGCTAAATACAACATGAGTTTTTAGAAATGGCATCGCAAAGGAGTTCCACAGAGACGAATGTGCCACTCTTAGTTCTCGCAAATTAGAATTACCAACACCTTGAATATCGAACTCTCTGACGAGTCGGCAAAAGAGGAGGAGACATTGGAGAATACCTCGCCAGGTCTTCATCAGGTCTTCATCTTGCTTTCGACAAGTTAAGACCTTCGCCACAAAATTTCCACGCGGAAACTTCTTAGAACCAAGCTCAAAAGTGGACATCTAACACAAACTGTGAACACCTGATCCATATCGGCGATCAGGCAAACTGATAGAATAAAACACTGAGCACAAGCAGAGCTCGTTAATGTGGATCACCAAACCAGGAAACAAATGACTCAGGAAATTAATGGCTCATCTGGCTCAGTGCAGCGATGTCAACTGACTCTCTCTCGCAAATCAGACATGACCTTCGGTAGATAAAAGAGGCGATTCAAACAGAAGGGAACACTGGCAGAATACCTCCAAAATTCAAGAGAGGCGTGGCTCATCGAATAAAGACCACGTAAGAAGGGTATCCTCAAGCTGCGAAGAGTCTATTTCAGTAATAGAGAGGAAACAACAAGAACTTCAAACAAGGTGGCATGGCGAGCCTCTTCAGTATGGCTGCATGACCAGAACATCGGAAGAAATGTGGAGGAAAAGGGAAGAAGGTCTGTTTCTAGCTGCCCAAGAAAAGGCATTAAGAAGTAAAGTCATTTAAACCAGAATTGATCAAACAGCTGAGGAAAGCAAGTGTGGACTGTACTAATAAGTGAATAAGATCACATAATCCGTGCCTTTTGGAATGTAGCACAGATTGCAAATACGTCATAGCAAAGGGCAGAAATGCCATGGCACAGTATGTGCCGAAAATTTGACTTGCAGGCAGCTGATCAAGGGTGGAAACAATCCGGAAAAGGTGGTCGAACACATCATGAAAAATGTTTGTTACATTTGAAGTTCTAGAATGGACCATCGGTTGGAGCGTAACATGCCGAATCGCACTGTCGTTGAAGAGAAGATGATATGAATAGTTGGTGTGGCCATCCCCGCAGTTTCTGCAGTGGATAATAAAGAGATAGAAAACATAACGATATAGTATAGAGTGACCTCCAGATAGAGATGGAAAGTTTTAGGAAACGGAGAGTCACAGTTGTACAGATAAAAAAGATCAATTATTTATGTGGCTTAAAAGGGGAAGAATGGATCCAGAATCAGAAGCACTTGTAATAGCTGCCCAAGATCAAGCCTTGAGAACAGGGTACAACAGGGTATGTAGCTACCTCCACTGGCAGATTTGTATCGCCCTCGAAGTTTCAAACACATGCCCCAAGTGGTACGAACATTCACTAAAACCGGTGCCATCGGTTGGACGCTAGGCAATATTGTACAACCAACAAATCCAAACTGATCGCACGATAGCGACGAACGAACTGGATATAGTTTTCCGGGATTTGGAGAAAAAATCGTTTCTACTTGTCGATGTTGCTGTACCTTGCGATCAAAACGTCGTTACCAAGGAGGCAGAGAAACGACAACCTAAATACAAGAGTTCGGAAATCGAGATCAGCCGAATGTGGGGCGTAAAAGCATTGGTCGTACCAATAGTCATCGGAGCTCTGGGATTTGTTCTGCCAAATTTGTGTGAGAACTTGCCTTAACTCCTAGGTAATTCAAAAGACTGGGAAGTGCAATAAATTTCTTTATTTGGAACAGCCTACATTTTGCGCGAAGTATTGTAGAGGCACCAACAGTCCCTAGATCTGCTCCTAAGGTAGCTGGTTGCAACCTGGAGTAGATTTTATTTTCAGCCGACTCATAACATCTTTAGTCGTGATATAGTGGAATTATATATATATATATATATATATATATATATATATATATATCTATTGAAATATACCTTCATCCTTCACTTCGTACTACGTTGTCGTGAGTTTGACCTGTTCCGAATTTATAGAAAGATGTGGGCGCCAGGAACAGGTGACATAAACTAATACTAACTTTTCCCTATTTAATTCTGTCAAAATTATATGGGCATCCAGCTAGCTTGGGCCGATGGATTCGGATTACATGTATTCGCTATCGCTAAGATAGCCGATTACCTGATCTGCCGACTGTACAGCCTGGCGTGGAATCTGAAATATGGAAATTCTCTGCTTCCAACTAATTAGAAGCTTATGATTGACAAATGAACAGACTCTTTTCTTTTTCCGAAGAACAAAATTTAACAATTTATTCAATGTTAATTTTAACAGATTACTTAATGGCCATGACCCCTTTTAAAAGATATTATTTTAATATACTGCAGTATATGTTACCGTCTTGCCGACCCGCTCGTTCCGAAGACGCTTCTCACTTGGCCGATGAATCCGAGTCGCTCTTCTGTCTTCTGATCTTGCGCGGTTGCTGAAGTATCCAGTCCACACTGCATAAAATCTAGCTAAGTTCTTTCCGACGCTTTAGGTTTATAATCTTTCACACGAGTTTAATAAAATACTAATGTTCGAACTATCGTCCGGTGAACACCCAAAACTGCCCAAGTCCGCGGATGTACTCCGGCAAATAATTTCTAAGTCCGATGACGACTGTTACTTTTCGCACGAAAATGTATAAGTCTCACTTTCAACTACAAGGTCCGCACACTATTTGCACTCCACGAAACTCAAGAGCCGAGTTCACGACCTACACTCCACCACTCTGAGTCAGACTGTAACGATCTGCACTCAACGAAGCTCCAAGTCCGAATGAATGTTTTTCTGTATTTTGCAACCCTTGATGGGTCGGTAGCGTCTCACGTTCTATTTTTCCAAAACACGGCGGTAAACACCAGAAAGTCTAATTGCCCCCCGCCAACCCGCTCATTTCTTACAACCCCATGTAGCCGCGCCTTCGTCCGTCATACGTTTTTCGACCAATCACATATTCTTTATTATATCGATCTAGCCAGCGTTCCGGCACCTACGAGGCTTGCAGCTAGTTTATTTACCTGCCCTGCACCATAGCAACCCTCTGCGCTGGCGTTACTAGGGCCGGATATCGCCATTTTACAAGTCCATTTAGTCGCCCCGTATACAACTAATATTATGAATAAACCATGTCCCGTTCTGGTATATCACAATATATATATATATATATATATATATATATATATATATATATATATAACTCGATGTTGGTATGTAAATAAAAGCAAAACTCCAACACCATTGGACCGATCTCCATGAAAGTTGCCACTTGTACGTGTTTTTTCACCGAGAAAGTTTGTGTGTTGTTAATTCTGTTGTAACTCCACTACATGGCGCTACATATTCACTACATATCCACGACAGTTTCACGTCAAATGCAACCTGTAACACACTCGGCAGGATTTTGAATCTATATCATTAAATAACTCATAAACGAGGCGTTATAGGGCCTTAAAAACTAAAAATTTTGAGGCCTGAGACCTCAAAGAAAGGTTTCTCGCACCGTAATCTACTGAATGAACTCTTCCTAAACATTCTATTATATTTTTGCTGGTCCGGTGCTTCCCGATATTACCTCACCTGCCCAGAGACATGCAGAATCTGCAAGTAAATGTGAATGAGAGGGACAGAGAGCGGCAGAGACAGAGATACACAGAGACAGACAGGGACAGGGCAAGGGAGAGAGAGATAGTAAGAAAGGGAGATGGGAGGGAAAAGAGGGAAATGAAGGGCAGAATAACGTCTGCAGGGTTTTCCTAGAAATACTAATAAAAGCATTCAGTAAAAAAAAAATTGTCAAGTGTGTCACTCATAATTCTTTACAATTTGGAAATACATTTCCCCAGAAAGAAAATATTTTAAATTGATAATGCTAAGAAATTTCAAAGTATATTTAGTTGTAATTTGTCCGAAGTACCTTCTCAATTTGTATTCATTTTATTTGAAGCAAGAATTGTCAGCATGCTAGTATTATATAAATTACAAAAGGGGTTACCCAAATTGTGAGCCAAAATGTGTAGTTTCCAAGCAGTATCTATTGAAATGTTTTGTGTATTAACCAATGCTTATAGAATATTGCTTGTGTTCCTCTTGGTGAAACTTAGATGAATTATGCACATTTATATAAGAGAGTAGTTTCTGAATTTCAAGTTCCTGTAGCAGCCAATGTTATGCTAGATGAAGGATCCACTGAAGAAGTGAGTCCAGATGATCCTCCGGTGTATGAGGCTCCCCCAGATTATGACGACGTTATCAAAGTTTTCATTGATACCACAGAAGTAGAGCGCAGGAAATTGAGAAATAATGCTGGAAGTGAGCAAACTCCATCACCTAGCAGGTTGGTATTTGAAGTTTATTTTATAAAATATTAGGAATTTCACTTCACGACATCATCCTAAATTAAAAATATTATTTACTATTTTACTAATACATTATTTTATTAATATTTAGAATATGGTAATTAAAGTATAATACATATCTACAACTTTTCTGTTGTCAGGAACTAACTAGTATTTTCCCGCCATTTGAGTGAAAATAAAGTAAAAGTGCGATCATGCCCCTAACATTATTTTCTTTTACGAACAGTGCGCGTGAAAAACGTGTTATTAATTTCTCGCATCAAATACTACGCAGTGACGAAAAAAAATAATACTGCAGACCTCCTATCTATCATCCGAAAAATGGCGCAAAATTTAACCTTTTGCACGGAAAATTACTTTTTATAGTAATGTAATACTATAAACTATAATATTTTCTTGCACTTCCTTTGAATCTAATCCAAATGCACAGGATGCGATAAAAGAAATGCTCCAAAAATATGACAATTTCTACCAAGTTTACACCGACGGATCAAAAAGAGATGGAAAAGCTGGTTGTGCAATAATTCTAACAAATGATAATGAAGCCATTCCATTTCGTCTCCCGGACTACTTTTCCATTTTCACATGTGAAGCATGGGCAGTGCTCAAAGCCATTGAAAGCAGTATCAGATCTGCAAACAACATGCCTATTGTCATATTTTCTGACTCAATGTCAACACTTAAAGCCATTGAAAACCGATACACCAGCAATCCAATAATCCAAACTATCCAAGAACTTTTATTTATCCAAAATACAAAAGGAGTCAAAATAGAAATAGTTTGGATTCCTTCTCATAAAAATATTGCTGGAAATGAGAAGGCAGACACAACTGCAAAAATGGCAACATCATTACCAAATGTTGACCATCAAATTCATGGTACCCAAAAAGATATAAGAAATCTTTTCAAGGACTCTTCGTTAAAATATTGGAACTCACAATGGAAGATGGGGTCTACGAAGCTACACCTAGTAAGAAACTCTATCCTGGAACCAAGTCTACCAAGATCAAATTTCAAAAGAAGAGAAGAAGTCGTCATAACAAGATTAAGGATCGGTCACTTTAATCTAAATTATTGTCATCTGTTCAAAAATTCTAACCCGGAACCCTGTCCTAAATGTGGCGCTACCATGTCTACTTCTCACATTATTCTCGAGTGTCAAGAACTTGATAATGTCAGAAAAGCATTAAAAATAGAAGGCAGCTTATATTCTCTGTTAAAATCAGAAGAAGGTTGTAAAAAAATTTTGGAACTACTAGAAATAAGTAAGCTGTTTAATGTAATATAATAATGAGACAAATTTTTTAATGATATATTGATATAATGCTTACTGTGAAATGATACCATGTTTGTAACCTTATGAAATGTAATATTCTGATGTAAACAAACTGAGGTCGCTGATGACCAAGCTGTTAAAAAGCGACCATAAATAAATAAACTAAAAAAAAAAAAAAAAACTATAATACTTAAAAATAATACTGTGGTGGAATACTGAGATTTTCCGACAGAAAACTCGTATTAGAGGTCCCTGATACCGAAAGAAAGGATAATTCTTGATCGAATGAGTTTAAACAACTTCCTCTTATATGTTACATTGTCATAATTGAGGTTTGGTGGGCCTTTGGTGCCGAAACATTGGCTTATGGTAAATCGTCTGTCCGTCTGTCTGTGAACTCATACGAGCAATAATTATCCATTCTTTCGCTATCAGGGACCTCTAATACGAGTTTTCTGTCGGAAAATCGCAGTTTTCCGCTGCAGTATTACATTTTCTATATTATACATAAACAGTAAGCGAGAAAACAAAAATACTGATTGTGTTCCTCCAAGTACAAGACTCCCGTCGACTAGTATAATATTTATTTCATATCATGGAAGTATTACAAGTAAAAATATTTTATTTTTAATGGCAATTATGTACTAAATAATTTCACCTGAACTTTTTTTGTTTAGGCCTAGCATGTCAGGAGCTTTCGACAGAGTATCATCTTTACAAGTATCTCTTGCTCCTACGCCTGAGCCTCTCCGTATTAGCAGATGCTTGACGGAATCTGCTCCTGGCCTCCTGGCTGTCACAGGTTCGAGAAGGTGTAGCACTTCAGCTCCAGGAATTACCAGTCGCAGCTGCCAAACAACACCTATTCCAGACTCTCCTCCTCCACCATATTCCCATGTGGAGGGCATCTCCGAGATGAATTCTGAGGTCTACGTCCCAACTGCATCCTACATTGTTTCCCCACCATTATGCTTTTCAGCACTTCCGCAGAGCATGAATTCAAGCCAGAGGAGTGGAAGAGGAAAAAAGTTACGTAGGGCGTGGATGGTTTCAAGGGACGAGTTGGTTAGAAATTTGCAAGAGGCACTCTCTTCAACATCAAATAGTACATTTAATGAAGAAAATAGCAGTTCAATGGGTATTGAAGCTAATGACAACAGTAATCATCACAATAACAACATAGACCATGGAATAAACGTCGAAGTGCAATTAGCATACCATTTACAAAATGAAGCAAATCAAATATTAGACCAACATATTTCAAGAAACACCTCAGATCATGACCACAATAATGCTTCATCTGCAAGTAGGGAAATAAATTCCTTGTCAAGTAATTCTTCTTGTCAGAATTTGTGTGATATTTCTGACCATAGTAGGCAGTCAACAACACCAGGTTCTCCGGCATTTACCTTAGATAATGCTGGAGTTGGAAATGAGCTCCACGTCAGCAATAGTCGATCAACTGACTTGAGGCAACATTTATCTGATGCTGAGTTGCATTGTACGTGTGAAGGAGCATGTGGATGTGCAACTGTTAATGTAAATGCTTTGGTCTCCGGTGAAGAGATGTCACAGGTAATCAAACTTCTTTCTATAATTAGAGTAAGATAGTTGGTCTTTTCTATCTTAAGATCTCCTAATCTTCTACAGTAAGAGATTTAATAATAATTATCATTTATGTTTCATGGCTCAAAAGTTTTTTTCTCGGTAGAACGGTTTAATAAAGAAGCGAGTCCAAACAAGAATACTTTTCAGCCCGAGATACAGCTTTTTTTGTACATTCCCCTCTAAGTACGCATAGTTACATAATTATGACAATTTTCAAATGTTGCTATCAGAAACGGTATCAAATATTGTTTCAGAAATATTAATAATGTAAAGGTGAGTATCAGTAATTATATTAGTATAGTAAACTACTTACTTAGTATAGAGAAAGGATTGTAATGATGAAGCGGCAAATGGCGATTTTTTCCGTAGAAAAATTGTAATTGTAGGTCCTTGATAGTGCATAAATGGTTAATTATTTTTCCTATAAGTAGAAAATGTCTCTTACATATTGTGTAGTTAGAATCACATTTAGAAGAGCCTTGATATCGAAATACTGGTTTATTGCGAAACGTCTTCCCTTCTGTCCGTCCATCTGTGAACAACGCTAGAGGCCAAAACGCCGCAACCAGAATTTTCACCAAAATTAATATTCCCCGTTCGATCTGGCTGACGTGGCTGCCATTTGAATTTGAAATGAATATTTTGATTTTTGATAAAACTTTACAAGTAACCTAAAGGACAGTTTCAAACTTTTATCAAAATGGCTCCAAGGTTTGGGATTAATATTTTTTTCTCAGATAGCGCTACGTACTCTTATAAAAATGGCGCAGGTCCGATTTTTGTTTTAGAACTTTTTGAATTTTCGAAATTCGAAATTTTTTCGACGTCTTCATACATCTGTCGAAGGCAGATTTATTCTAAATGAAATTTGTTCTTCTAAATGAGTTTTGTACAATGTTTTCAAAATATGATTATTTTTTGCGTAATTTTGCATGAAATTAAGGTAATTTTGAAAAGAATTTCTCAAAGAAGTCTCCCATTTTTTTTCTTTATTTTTCGCAAATAGTGAGAAGTCCGCTTATACATGGCGCATATCCGATTTGCGTTGAACTCTCTAAGTTCAGTCAAAAGTTACAAATAATGCGAGTAATTATGTGTTGTAGCACCTCTTATTTTATTGCAGTTTCTTAAATTCAAGGTCATATATCGTCGAAGAGCACGCTTGTCAAAGAAAACAAAAGCGAATTTCATATCATTAAGTCAATGTATATGTTACTTAATTATTCCAAAGTAAAGTCCATTGAAATAGAATTACTTTTGAAAAAATTTTAACAGTCTACATAAGTTCGAAAACCGTTAATTGTTTTTCCTTTCTCACTGCGGAGTTGAGAGAAAATTATGTAATGGTACGCGAAAAATGGTGAATTTTCGATCAGAAAAGCTCTTCTTACAGGGCCCTGGTAACGAAGAAGTGGATAAATACAATTGCTAAATATATAAAAAAATCCTTTAACACGTGGTGTAGCCAGAATCCATATATTGTGGGATCTTGATTCAGAAAAATTGAATAACGGCAAAACATCTGTCTGTCTGTTAACAACGCTAGTGGCTAAATCGTTCAGCCAATTTTTTCCAAAATTGATATTTCCAATCCATCTGGCTGATATCGCGGCCTCTTGAATTTGAAATCGATATTTTAATTTTGGGGGGTAGTTCATATGAAACACCTGGGACATTTTCTTAATTAAAAAATGGCCCCATCGATTGTAATTAGATTTTGTAGTTGGATAGTGTGAAGGACGTTTAAGGGAGTAGTGCAGGCTTCATGTTCGTTGATATCCCTGATATTTCGAAAATTGCAAAAATTCCAAAATTTTTCGGCGTCTTCCTACAATTACAATTATGAAGATAGAGATTTTTTTTCCTCTTAACCCTTTCACTGCTAACGACGCACCGGTGCGTCAAGCATTGCCGTGCCCGTAGTGCTAACGACGCACCGGTGCGTCAGAGCTCGCCGTGCCACCACTGCTAACGACGCACCGGTGCGTCGCGCTGCTCTTTCGGGTTCTCGAGTCCGTTGTTCGGTCGCGTTCGAAATTAGGCGATTGCCATGACATGGCTCCTGTTCTGGACACTTTAAAGTTTATTTTGGTGCCTAATAAATAGCGTTTCAATACTTCTGTTGTGAGATTTTTCACGTGTTGTGGAAGGCATGGGCTGCTTGCACTGCGGGCCGTCCTGGGGCCCGCGCGCGTTTCCGGCCAAGCACGCGCAGGTCAAAAGATTATCGCAGTACCAGAATAGAAAACCCTTTTGTCTATCCACCCTCCGTGTTTACTTCAACACATTTCCGGGAACTGCTTCTCACTTGTGATTTTGCTTTCCTGGTGTACGGTACGTGTCTTGATTTTCGATTTATAAATTAGACGTTTGGCATTGTTTTTTGGTACGATCAGGTGCCGGTCCAAAGCCCGGATCTAAATGAAGGATGGAAAGTGTGCGTTGTTTTAATAACTGAGAGCGCGCGGAAGAGAAGACCGCAGGAAAAAGTATTCAGCACACGGAGTGCGGCGGCCGCCGGATGGCTCAGCACAGCGCGGCGGCCGGCGCTCCTAACGCGTAGCAGTGAAAGGGTTAATGAAATCTGTTCCAAAATAAAGATATATTTTGAAATAGGTCATTTACAATTTTTCGAACGTTTAAATACTTATCACATAATTTGGGGCGAAAGTACGGACGAGAAAGTATGTGCTGTTTTAGCACCACTAATTCCTATATGTGACACTTGTTATTCTTAAATTTACGACAGTATTTTCACACGAATAGGCCAAAATAGTTATTTATGTACCAGAAGCGTTATGAAGACATTTGCACCGCGAGAATGACTTCCCAATCCTCGAGCCAGAAGCTTTCTGGGATTTGAAATTCACCAAAGGCGTAAACAACAATACAACGCCCATGGTGCATACGAATCTTGATGTTTTAATACCGGGTCTTTAGTCTAACTCGCAACCCGTATCTGAGAACACAACCACTTGTTTTGGTAATTTGGCAACGCGTGAAATACCTTTGGCTTTCCTTTCACTTTTAACGACCCATCCCCCGGTCGCAGGTTTCGGGGTGGTAGAACCGGGATATTTTGTTTGGAAGAAAGAGAAAGGACTGTCTTTGGGCAGTCATTCATTCACGTTTCATTCATGAGTGTAGGAACTTACGTTTAGGAAAGAAGAATCGCTTCGAAAATGTTGACGAAAGATCGTGTATTTTTGGTGGAAGTTTACTTCGGCACTAAATCTTTTTTAAAGAGTCAGGAAATGTTTCAGGAAAAATTTCCGGAAACGCCAGTTCCCAACAAGTCAACAATTTGTAGACTAATCCAGCGCTTCAGCGACACGGGGAACGTTATGGATAGGAAGCGGAATCGCAGTGCCACTGTTTTAAAGGAAAATAAATTATTAGAAATTCAGGAGGTTTTGAAACATTCCCCTGAGACGTCGCTATCGAAATTGCATCAGCAATGCAATGTTTCACTCAGCAGTGCATATGTCGCAACGAAGAAATTGAAAATGCGGTCTTACAAGTGGCAGACCGTTCAAGAACCGAAAACACCGGACAGGGGCGCGCGAATTCATTTCTGCCATTAGTTCAGAAGTTTTATTCAATTAGGACTTCACGTTCTTGACACCTTGTTTTTTAGTGATGAAGCTTGGTTTCAACTCGACGGAAATGTAAATAAACAGAATTGCCGGTTGTGGAGCACATCGAAACCAGATGCAACTCTCCAAAAACCTCTTCATTCTTCGAAAGTCGGGGTATGGTGTGCCATATCTCGTCGCCGAATTATCGGACCAATTTTTTTTTACGGAGACAATTACTTCTGAAAAGTATGAAGACATTATTGAAAACTTCGTATCTCTTTTAGAAGAAGACGAGAGGTACTGCTGGTTCCAGCAAGACGGCGCGCCGTGTCACACGGCGAACAGTAGTATGAATTTCCTAGCGGAATTTTTCGAAGAACGAATTGTTACAAAAGGTCTGTGGCCACCACGTTCCCCAGATCTTACTCCATTAGATTTCATTGCTGAATCGAACTAGAATCGAAATAACTTTAAGTTTGTTATCCATTGGAAGTAAAAACGCTCACTGTAATTTTCCATGGGGGTAAACGGAGTGCTTATATGATCTGTTGTTTCATAAATGTGGATAGTTTGTTTAGGTATCGAGTGCATAAATGTGTAGGATTGACCACCGCACATTTACGCGAACGTTTTTAAATGAATTGCTTTGTTTCTATATTTTAGTTTTTGAGACGTTAAATTGTTTTGTTTTATTATGCGGGTATTGATGGATAATTTTGCAGGTATTCTGATAATTTTATTTTACATTGACTTCAATTTACATGAAAAATTTAACAGGTCCATGTCAAAAACGTAAACCTACCTCGGGCAGGGCATAAAATTAAAAAAAAAACTCTTGGAATCAGTAAAAACATTTGGGTTGGCTTACATTGTTTAACTGTGTTGAACAAGAGATGAAGAAATGCTGCAACGGGATCTTGATGCGTTATATTACTGGGCGGAAAATAATGTAATATGTAATAAATAATGTAATAAATAAATGTAACTTCATTATTTGTGCACGTCTTCTGAATTTCAGTGGGAAATATAGTTATTCAAATTATCGTTTTTCATATTATCGCGGGAAAAAGTATTATTCTTTCATGAAGAACATGAGGGTTCAGGGCAGGAATTTATAGCTAATTTACCTTTGAAAATATATTTTTTTATATAGGAGCGAATATTTTGTCTACAAAACTCGAAAAAAACCTCTCTTTTCTGTATTCAAAATTCGACTAGAATATGGTTTAGGATAGAGACCACAGAATTATGAAAACGTGCACAAAATTCACTTCTCCCCATAGCTCGTCATACGCAGTTTTTAACTGTTTTTGACATAAATAAATAAAATAAATAAATAAATGGAATGTCCATAAATGTTCTAAAAGTAAATCCATCACTTTTGCCAGGGGTCATAATTACAGTGAAACAAATTACCGTTTAAATAACGACATTATTCCGAGAGTTTCCTCGTGCAAGTACCTAGGAATCCATTTCGATAGTAAATTAAGTTGAAAAAAACACGTAGATTTTGTTGTAGGGAAAGTCTGGAGATCTCTTCACTTTGTAATGCGCATCCTAAAAAAGAGTGCGGCAATCGCGAGGGAAATTGCTTATTTATCTCTTGTTCGTCCGATAATGAAATATGAAGCAATTTGTTGGGCTCTGCACTAAATTATGCAGTGTAAACATTTGGAAAGGATTCATCATAGAGCAGCTAAATTTACTTTCAGGGACAAGAAAATGGCAGGGTGGGATTCACTCAAAAACAGGCGATCAGTAGCAACACTCTGCGCCTTGTATAAAGATTATAGTGGTCATCCAGCTTGAAAAGAAATTAATCGGCGGCTATGTAATCCTACACACATCAGTAGAGGGGACACAAAATAAATTTAAGACAGCAGAGACCGGAAGTCGGGAAATTTTCTTTTACAAATCGAACGATTACGGAATGGAATAGACGGCCTGCAAAAACCTTTGAACCTTTTCCTCAAAGCGTTCAACAGTTTAGGAAATTAATTTAGGGTATTATTAAGTAAATGAGGGAGAATAGTGGGTTATATAGCGATGCATAAGTGTTCTATTGTGAAGTGATGTGTCATGCAGTGTATAGCAGAGAAATAAAGAAGGAAATGTTTTCAGGTCTTGGTGAAGTAAAGTGCAGTGAAGTGCAGTGTGATCCTAATTGTATATTCAGTGCGGAGTGAGATCATAGAAGGTTTTTTTTCTCTTAGTGTAATTTAATGTTTAATGAATCAGTCATTTTTTATTTTATTATCATCATTATTTTACCATTATTATTATTATTATTATTATTATTATTATTATTATTATTATTATTACACTACATACGACTAAAGATATTATGAGTCGACCCAAAATAAAATCTTCTCCAGGTTGCAACCAGCTACCAAAGGAGCAGATCTAGGGACTATCGGTGCCTCTACAATACTTTGCGCAAAATGTGGGCTGTTCCAAATACAGCAATTTCTTGCACTTCCCAGTCTTTTGAATTACCTGGGAGTTTAGGCAAATTCTTATCCAAATTTTGCGGAACAAATCCCAGAGCTCCGATGACTATCGATACGACCTGTGCTTTTACGCCCCACATTATCCCGATTTCCAAAACTCTTGTATTTAAGACGTTTCTCTTGGTAACGATGTTTTGACCGCAAGGCACAGCAACATCGACAAATAGACACAATTTTTTCTCCAAATCCCGGATAACTATATCCGGTTTGTTTGCCGCTATCGTGCGATCAGTTTGGATTTGTTGGTCGTACAAATTTGCATAGTGTCCAACCGATGTCACCGGTTTTGGTAAGTGTTCGTACCACTTGAGGCATGTGTTTGGAACTTCGAGGGCGGTACAGATCTGCCAGTGGAGGTAGCTACACATCCTGTCGTGTCTTTTCAAGTATTCGGTCTTTGCTAAAATTGGACAAGCTGAGGCAATATGATCAATGGTTTCTACGTGTTCCTGGCAAATGCGGCATTTATCATCTGGGAAAATTTTGAGAACCGCTTTACCATAATGTCGTGTTTTGGGCAGCTATTACAAGTGCTTCTGATTCTGGATTCATTCTTCCCCTTTTAAGCCACATAAATGATTGACCTTTATTGATTTGTACCTTGTTTATTCGTTTGAATTCTATGTTACTGAGATACTGTGTATTTTTATGGTTTTGTAATTAGCTGCCACCGGGTTATACCCAATTGCAGTTTAAATAAATGTCTTTTATCTTTAACACGCCAAAAGTGTAACGGGGCAATTTGTAGGCAACCCGCTGAACGCAAATGTGTGTAGACTGAGTATGTTGCCGATACGCCCCTAATTCTTTTCGTGGGTCTTGCCTTTGACCGTTATATACTAATAAGCGTATGTGTAAGAATCTGCACTTTAATGGTGTGACTACAGCATGCAATTTCTCGTTTTATTGATACCGGTTGTGTAATTTTATTATATTGTACTTAACATTACTGCATTAACAAAGAAATATCTACCCTCAATATTGAAGATACTGGGCAAATTCGAAAACAATTTTTGTTTTGCAATCTTCTAAATAGTAGTAAGTTTTATTTATTTTGTTGTGAAATGTGTAAAAAGTAAATAAAGAGAATGAATTAATTTAAGAATAAGGGGCCTAGAGGAACCCAGAAATATAGGTCCCTCTCCCTCTAGTTTTAATTATGAAGATTTATTAGGTGTGGAGTTAATGCATGCATCCAGCTTATCAAGTGAGTTAATTGTTTCTGAGTCTTTATATTTTGCTTCTTTTAACAGGAGCTGAGCAGATCTCAAAACTTCTCCAAAGAAACACAATCATCAAGAGATGAGTTATCCAGTAGTAGCTCTAAGAGTTCAGTATCATCCAACTTAATATGGGTTTCAGCAGAAAGTCAAGACTTCCTTTAATTATTTTGCTGTCTGAGTCCTTTACTCATAGATGTTACTAATTTAGAATACAATTTGCGAATATTTATCATGAAGAACTTGGTTTTTGAGCTGAAAGGTCTTAAAATCATTATAATTAATAATGCAAGTTTATATTCAAATGTTATGTAAGTAATTACTGCAATTCTTTATAGAACTGTAATTGACTGCTACAATAGTTCTATATTTTGTGAAGCATTGCATGCTTATTGTGCAATTTATTTCTCTTTAAAGAAAATACAGTGCAACCATTTTAAAAGTGTGTCTGATCACACGGGTATCTTGCACCATCAGGTAAGATTGCAGTTCACACAGAAGTCAAGACATAGGGGTCAGAAGAAACATAGAAGAGCTCAGTGGTATTAGATACCAGAAAGTTAAATTGTATTCACGTTATAGTGGATGTTACAACTGCTTCCAAATGGCTCTGATACATTCCATGGCTTTATTCTCCAGCTTGTCAATTGTATTTCAATATAGAGCCATGTTTTCCAGAAACTTTGTGATAAATTTCTGATGACCCTTCTTGCTGCACTTCACATGTCTTACGTGCACTTGCATATCATACATATACACCTTTTACTTGAGAGTAAACTTGGAATGAGCAAACTCTAACCCAGTACTCAACAAGATTGGAAAACAAGCCCGGTGCAGCACAAAATCTTGAAACCCTCCTGACCAAATTGCTCCTAAAGGAGTTGTGCACCTCTTTTTCCAATGGATTTCCATGCCTATTGCTCAGACAGAATTTGCCATTTTTGTGACACACTCATACAATTGTCGCACTGTATGATTGTAACAACTCATTGAGTCTATACATTTCAAAAGTATATTATTCTTGGCAATTTATGTTTTCTAGTTTTACTGTAGCTTATTATGTTTTGTTTATGGGAGTAAAGTACCACATCTACATACAATAACAACCATTTTTGTCTGGTTTCCAAAGGAGGAAAATTGTAAGTTGTAAGCAGATTAGTATCATAAGGGCCCTTATCATGACCAAACTACAAGGGCTACGTAATAATAACAAACAGTATTAAAAATTAATATGAAATTAACTATTACCTTTGCAATTAAAAAATTGTAAGAGTAGAATATTTTCAATATTTGATCCAGAATAAATTTTATTTAAACAATAATTTTGCTCACTTATCTTGTGTAAGCCTCTGAATAATGTTTATTATATATATTAGTAAAGCTTGACTTCAACATGTTTGTTTAAATTCTTATGCTTCAAGTCTACCTTCTAACACTATTAGAGTACAGTCAGATTAATATGATTGGAAAATGACTCACTCAGACAAATGTACAGGAACATAAAATTTGAATTTCTATATATGTTAATAGAAAATGAACTACTCGTTTGGCATTTTCCAGAATTGATAATGTTTTTGTATGAACCTAATATGGATTTTCCTTGATTTCAAAGAGTTACTGTTCTAGTTTCTTTAAAAAACATGAAAGTGTTGTTTTCCTTAGTTTTTATATTCAATAGCAAATCTTAGTAAAAAATTTCGGAGGAATTTGAATGTAAATTTCTCGTAAGTCCATGTCAACCTTTGTGCTTGTACAGGGTAATTTAGGAAATCATAAATTACATTTTCATTAAATAGCTCACAATAATATTGTCCAATACAAACATGAAGAATGGTGCTTTTATTCTGATTTCTCTGATAATAAATTTGCTACAATTAGTTATTCTTCTTTTCTATAAACTTCTCTTATTTGGACTTGCATGTTTTTTAAAGAAAGGTAGTGGTTCGTTCGATTATTAAATTTGTCAAACTTTTATTTTGATTCACAACACAAGTAAACGTAAAACAAAATGATAGGAAGCCATCAGAAGATAATTATAAGGCAACGTATTGCTAGGATATGCAGATATGTTTCCATAACAAAAAATATCTGCATTGTTCAGAAATATTGGTGTGAAGTGCGAATAAGACTGCAGTTTATTTACTAGGTTAATAGAACATGGAAAGCTAATCAGAAATGATTGTATTGACAATGGCATTAATACTATTGAACTCTTTTCTCTGAAATTTACTGCTGCTTTTAATAACAGTTCCTGATGAATTTAATTTATTTATTGTGTGATAATTTGTTTCACCACAGCTTATTAATATTATCAACATACTAGAAAAAGAGAAAAGACAGAAAATAACAATTTTTTAATAGATGAACTTCTAGTTTTTAAAAAAAGCATATCCTCATGAATCTACTTAAAATGTTTTGTTTCTCTTGCATTTAGATATCCTTGATGCCTAACACAGAATTAGCACTTCCTTATTAAATTCAGTTTGTAACAACATACCTTTGTAAACTGTTTAATTTATTAAGTCATTGCTTTGTATTAAATATTTAAAAAAAGGGTGAAAAATAAAAAAAATTAGATTTCATGTAGTCCCTATTTTTCTTGTTTTATTTTTCTTAGTTGAATAATCCATATCAAGTATAATTTCAACAGTGCTGAATTTACAAATAATATGAATAAGTACGTGCTGTTAAAACACTGCTAGATTTTCTTTTACAGAATAACAAAGATTTTAATCTCACTGTTGAAAGGGTTTTGAACAGCTTCAGTCTTGGTTTGTCACCTGGAGAAAACTCTTATTACAGGGCCCTGTAATAAGAAACCCTTGTTAATAAGGAACTTCTTAAAAAGAAAAAGTAATGTACTGCTGTGCGAGAAAAGGGCGAATTTTCGACAGAAAACTCTTATTATAGGGCAACGGTAACGAAAAAGTGGATAAATCCTGTTGCTAAATTTAGAAAAAAATCTTTAACACGTGGTGTAGTCAGAATCCATTTTTTATGGCTCCTTGATACCAAACAATTGATTGACGGCAAAACGTCTGTCTGTCTGTCGATTTCTCCATAAATTGATATTCCCTGATCGATCTGACTGATGTCGCAGCCCCTCAAATTTAAAACGGATATTTCGATTTTGGGAGGTACTTTACACCTGGGATATTGTCAAATTTAAAAAAAATAGCGCTGACAATTTGGGTGAAATTTTGTTGTTGGATAGTCTGATGAACGTTTAAGGGAATGGCGCAGGCCTCATGTTGGTTGAAAACTCTGATTTTTCGAAAATTGAAAAAATTCAAATTTTCGGCCTCATTCTTCAACTACAATTATGAAGATACAATTTTTTTCTTAATGAAATGTGTTCATCAAAAACAGATCTTCAAATATGGTCATGTTGAATATTTTGAAAACGAGTATTTTTGTGTAATTTTGTGACAAACGTAATAGTCCCCTCCGAATTGACTGCACTTTGTCAACGTAATGGAGATAATTCCAGCAGAATGCTCTGTAAGTTAGAATTTGTAGATTATTTAATATATCTTTACTCATTTTTTTACGTTAAAGCTTTTGTTATACGTGTACAAATTATTAACCTATATATAGAAAACTGGATGTTGGTATACATAAGAGCAAAACTTCATCACCGTTGGACCGATCTCCATGAAAGTTGGCACTTCTACGTGATTTTTCACCCAGAAAGTTTGTGTTGTTAATTCTGTTGAAACTACACTAAATAGTGCTGTAGAACAAAACTAAATATTCACGTCAAATGCAATCTGCAACACACTTGACAGCATTTTGAATCTATATTGTTAAATAACTCCTAAACAAGGTGTTCTAGGGCCTTGAAAAAAAACATTCTATTACATTTTTGCTGGTCCCTCGCTTCCAGACATTACCTCACCTGCTCAGAGATGTGCAGAATCTGCAAGTAAATGTGAATGAGAGGGACAGAGAGCAGCAGAGACAGAAACACACAGAGACAGGCAGGATAGGGTGAGGGGGGGAGAGACAGTGAGAAAGGGAGGGGAGGGGAAAGAGGGAGTTGAAGGGCAGAACAACATCTGCCAGGTTTTCCTAGTCTTTTAAAATTTACTTAAAACCTGTTTTAAATTGTGGTGTTTAATTGAGTTAAATTTGAACACGAATAGATGATTTCGCTTTGTGTAATAAGATGGGGGAATGAATAGGAACGTGTGTACGAACAGAGTAGATTTGATGAATATAACAAAATTATACTTTATTATTACATTTTTGTATCTGTTTTCATTTTCGTGCCGGAGTATCAACAATGCTAATTTGCAAAATGTTGTATCCCATACAAATGTGAGGCGATTGTTGCTTGCTGCAATACATTGTTGTAACGCCTCACTGATAAGTCGATAATGGTGGCCGCAGTTCGTTTACGTTAATGTAAACTAATAAATTCATTTACGGCTAATATATGCAATGCATATCGTTTTTTAGATTTATGTAGAACATGGACACACTGAATTCAATGGCATGAAGCTGTTTTCATTTAAATGTTTGAATAAAAATATATTTATATTTTTCACGTTTCCTTTGTTTAAGTATGTTTCAAATGATAATTGAAGTGTATGAGAGAAATTGTCATATGATAATATTACATAGCTATTAGCAATAATGCGAGAAAAGAAACGTACTGTATGAAAGTATGTATGTGCTGGTTTTGCACCACTAGTGAATTTTCTCATTACCGTACGTATGTATATACAAAGTATTTACAGGGGTATATAATGCTGTGGTTAATCGATTTCGATAGTACATCAGAAACATGTTTTCGGGTATTCTATTACCACGAGTGTTTTTTGTCTATTTATTTTTATTTCAAAAAGTCTGACCATCTGTTTGGTGGTCTGTGAAACACTAGTTCCTAAACTATTCATAGAATTTGTACCAAAATGAATTTTCCATTGTCGAACTGACCCGACTCGAAGCCCTGTGATTTTGAAAATAATTCCTTAAATTTTTGGGATAATCTAGTTGAAGCACCTGGAGGCATTTTCAAACTTTTCTCCAAATCAACTTTTTTCTTTAAAATTCTTGGGGGAAGAGCCTGCAAGACATGAATGTTTTAAATTGTGTTTGCAGCATTTGGGACATTTCAAGAATGTCCTGTATTACATATGCACCCTAATTTTTCTATAATCTCTTCATCTGGCAGGCAGCTGTGTATGTAATTGAGGAAGTGAAATCGTACACCGAGAACCATTAGTCACAAGAGCATAGGACCCCAACTAAATCGCAAAAGTGTGTGCCATTCTGCTGCACCCACTAGTCACACAATATTACTGCAAATATTGCTTTTCTCTTATTTCGAAGATCACTACACAAAACTTCAATACAGTTTGAAATAAATCTAGATTTGTATAAAAAACAGAAACTTCCCATAAAATAATAATTTGAAAAGAAAGTAGCCGAAGTAATGTCCAACACAGCAATATTTATTTTAGTTGAAATGCATTGAATTGTATTTCTTATCTTGGGTTTAGTTCAACTGAATAGATTTTAGGTTTTTCTGTGACCCAAACATTTTTTCTTTAATGAATACAATATATTGCCAGTTCTCATTGATTGTTTGTATTGGTTAATGCAAGTTGTGATTAGAAAAAATAAAACTTCTGTGTAACAGTTCTTCCTTTAATATTGCTTAATATTAATTAAGCAATTAATATTGCAATTAATTAAGCAATTAATATTAATTGCTTAATATTAATTAAGCAATTACAAATCCAATGCAAAATAATATATCATACTCACAGAAAGACCATGATTCTGCTTGATTTAACATGCCAAATATGTTCAGATTTGCTCACTTTCAAATTGCTCCCTTTGAAATATCTATATCACAAAAAAAAGTGATGCAGGAATATTTTGTTATTGTTGTACAAAAACATTGTAATTTGAAGGTAATACTCCCCTATTATTGCCACTGCCAAATTAACTGGTTTCTTGTAGCATGACCATGGAACTCGAGCGGGCTGTACTAATATATAATATGAATTGTCCTCTTATAGCCTAATTTTACAAAGATACAACCTGAAATATATCCTTTTAAAAACAATTTTTTGAGAGTTGATTGCTGGCTTGGTTTTCATATTGTTTTGGCTCCAAGCACCCTTTTCGATGCAGAATTAATTTTCTAGAAAATAAAACACAAAAACATTGGTGTATCAAACACATGAAGTTAATATGGCCATATGTGCTGGTAATATGCTGGCCCATCACCCTTGCCCATATTAAGAGCAAAACAACATGTTATAAAATCTCTCTCACTTTGGTAAAATATTGCGAAAATTAAACGGCATTAATCTGATTAGATTGACCATTAAATGCACTAAAAGTTTACATATATTGTCAAAATACTAAACCCTTCTTTAAGTGCAACCAATAATAATAAACTTATGTGGAAAGGAGTTATGAGGACAGAGCGCCTTCAGCACATTCTTGACAATGGAGGCTCCAGAGTGGGAATGCACATGCCAACAATCCTGCACTTCTTACACTCTTCCAGATTGCATGCTGGGTCTGTCAATCGGAAATAGTTTCATCTAACAATATAAATGTTACTTGGTCATATTACCAGCTCTGGCCATATTTGCATCACTTATCTTATTAATTATAATAATATTTATTGAGTCACATATACAATTTCAATTGTGTATAATGGGTCATATGATATGCAGGTGCACATGTCTTCCTGAGCTCCAGATTTCCTACTTTCTCTCACAACACACTATTATGAGTAAAGGTGAGAAGCATTTTCATTTAAGAAAATAAGAAATGTTCACCTCTATGTGAAGGAACTGCAAGTGACTTTCAATTATGTATTAAATAGTCTTATTCATTATTTATTACATAAAATTCTTTATATTTTTCTTTTTGTCAGGAGCTGGTAGGTCTCTTACCTTCTCCAGAGGAACACATTCATAAAGATGTGCATTATCTAGTATTGCAATAATTTGATTATTTGTCAAAAAACAGCAACAACTGTGTGATATACAGGAGAAATGTATAGTGTAACCAGCACACATTTTCTGAGCTCCAGAATCCCTACTCCCAACTTTTACTATACATAGTTGAATGATGAATCAAAGTACCAACAAGTGAAGATAAGCAGCATTTGAAATCAATAAATTTTAGATAAATATAAGAAAAATTATTTGCATCCAGAAGCGAAGCAAGGGGCTATTTCAGCATTTGCTGAATGAAAGAAGGGAAACTAAATGAACAACCTGATCAAGATGAGACTCATTGACTCACTCAAAAGCTGAAATACATTACTTGTTGCAATCATATTTAGTCTTTTGCCATTGTACAGTACAAATCTCAACTCATGCATTGCAGTTACACTGTGCAGCATGCACTGTTAAATTAAAAATAATTTTCCTTTTTGATGCTCAGTTTAGCCTATATGTGTAAAGAAACAGTTAGGAACCTAGAAACAGTGAAGAAACCTATGCAGAACTTGGCACTTCAAACTTATGTATCAATTTTAATTGTTTAATGTCATCTAGCAGTATGTTATAAAGTACTATTTAAGAAAGTCGGTTCTAACAAAAATTGAAGACTCTTAAATAATATGCACAGCAATAGTAGGATTCCAAGCTCAGTGAAGAGATGCTTCCTTGAGTCAAATGGTTGAAATTTGCTTATTATTTGCATTTTTTCTGGATTCTAATAGTCTGGAAAATAGGATGTGTTTCCCCAGAATATTAAGCCATATCTCCAATAAGAATGTAACTACATATGCAGAATACATACAGTGAACTGTAGGAAAGCTCATTGAATTCGGAAGAATTATGAATATATTCCGTAATGAACTTAATTCAGTGTCCTATTCATTTATATGGATATTTCATTTTAAGTTGACTGAATTAAGAAACTCAAAAATGTTGATATCTTAAAATCAGCCAATTGCAAAATTGGTCATTTTCTACGGCTCTTAAAATTTCCTATTTTAAATGAAAATCTGAACTGTAACCGGTTTTCTTATGTTTTCTATTAATTTAATATTAAAAAACTAATTTCAAATATCAGAAATTGTACTCCTTAATAGTTCTTTTTTGCAAAGAATATTTGTGTCATCAGTAAAGAGTTATTTTCTTTCATAAGGATAAGAGCATATTGCTTATGTATAAAAGGAAGAAGATATGGTCTATGATGGAACCCTGTGGGACCTCTTTCTCTACTGGAAAAGAAATAAAAAGATGAGTAAATAATGTTCTTTCATGCCTGTATTATTTTTCTACACAGTGCAGTCAATGTTTAAGGTAAAAGATATCCAATCTATATCAATACCCTGAATTCCATCTGAAGATAATTTTGAAAGCAAATTATGATCAACATCAAAATTTGTGAATGATCGAAAGATATTCCAATAGGTGATTTATTTTGATCCAATGATGAAGTAACATCTTGAAGAAAAGCAAAAAATGGCTATTTCCATGGATTTTGATTTTCTACATGCATGTTGAAAGTCTGACAATGTTTCATTTTTCCTGAGAAGAGTTTCCATTCGTATGCAGAAAAGTCTCTAAAATTTGTGAAACAGCAGACAAAAGAGAAATTGGCTGATAATTTTGAATTTCATTCTCATTCCTTTTCTTTAAAAAGTGGCTTAATTTTTGCTGTTTGAAAATATCTGGAAATATTCCTGTGCGTAAAGAAGCATTGAACATGTCATATGATTTGTATGAAAGCAGGTGCTCAAGTTAATATAGAAATTTATCTAAAGCAGCCAAATATTTATTTTTCTTTACTGATTATTCTGAGGATTTCATTGGAAGAAGTTTTGGAATAAACTTCAGATCAAAAATGTTTTGGGAAATATCTGATGTTGAATTTGAGGATTTAGTCCCTTCATGAGATCAATCACAATTCTTGAAAAGTGTTGGTTGAAGAGACTTGCAACTTTTGCCAAATCACTCATGTTCTGTCACCCTTTAAAACAATATTTTCTATAATACTTTGAGGTGATGTGGTTGCATTTTTTAACAATATTCAACATTCCTTTAATATTAACGTTCAAAATATTGTGGCAATTTTTATTATTTTTGCCTGAGCTATTACTTTCTTTAAAAAGCTTTTGTATATTTGGAAGTAGATATGGAAATCCTGTAATAAGTTATGATTTTTGAAAAAAAAGTACACAATATGTTTGTTTTTATATGATTTTCTTATACATCATGTTATTTAAGTATTGCTTTTCTGCAATATGTTTAATTTTCTCTTTTTAAGAGAAAAGCAGATGTGCATTTAGTGTCCTCCAACTTATTTCAATTTTCAGCTGAAATTAAAAACTTTATTTAACTTCTATGCTATTTGAATCTTCTGCATTGTTTCCCTACCCTTAGCAGATAGTTTTGATCACTGTCATTTCAATTTCTTTTTGACAGTTTGAACGAAGTTGGGAAATTTAGCTTTTTGAAATAGCAGCAGCACTTGGACCCTAAGAAAAGGAAAATCACCAAGATATGAAGTTTACTTCAATTTATTAACGTTTGAAATGAATTATTGAGGGTCAACTCTTATCAAAGATATGAATAGTTATCAGAAGAAATTAACAAAGACTTTGGAGTACTTTGATTGCATATGTAAGTTACCCAGGCCAGGAATCAAATTTGGGTCTTCCTGTTCACACCCAGTGACTTTGATGGATGAAATCAACATGTCTACTTTTCAGAAATGTAAATGAATAATTTTTTATCAGTGATGCTGTTGTCTCAAAATGTGTACTGACAGTAGTCAAGATGCTACATTGCATTTTTATTTCTTTCAAAATACGTAAGGTATTAAAATTTGAAATACTTTCTTCACAGATTTTTATACTATTTTATTATGAATATGCAAGGCAATTAAAACCGGTATTGGAAATCACTACCTGCAAGTGATGTAATAGTATATGAAAATATTAGTTGTCACTTTACATTGTTTAATTACAAGTATGAAATAATGTTGATTCAATCATCCTTTGTAGATAATCTGACAAATTGATTAAATAAAATTTAGACAAATAATAATAATAATAAAAAAAAAAGAAAAAAGATTTGTTGTGCAGATCAAACAAAACCTAAAAAAATATCCTGTTGCTTCAACATTGTAGCTTGCTGACATCAGGTTCACATGGATATAAGTGATTGTGTTGATATGAAAACAAATGGGTAATTTTATTTAAAAAAGTAGAAACTTTTATTTTCTGTCAACACAAAATAATCAATCTGTACATTATTTACAGACTTCTTTCAAAATCATAACAATGAATATATAGACATTTTACCTATAAATTAATCTTGTATAATTTACTTTTGAATAGGTTTGTTTCTTCCACTTCATTGCAGACGATTTTATTCAAAATCCATTTGCTGTAAATCACTCTTATTTGTATCAATGAAATATCGCCATGAAACTTTTGAACAGTATAAAGTATGACTGAGGAGACACTCGATATATACTTATTATACCTTGTAATACTGAAACACATACATTTAATAAATTAAATGCAAATTTCTTGTGACGTACAAAGTTATCACGTGGGAAGGCAAAAACAGTACAATTTTAGCTCACCATCTTTCACACAGAAACTATCTCTAGCGTATGAGTTTATCCTGCTTACCATTCCCAAAATAGAAAAATCACTGTTACCAGAATGTCTCACTGTTGTCTCAAAAAGTCCCCCTCCTGGTAATGTTTCAAAAATCACGACATAATCATCATGATCAGCATCATGATCATTGACATGCACCCTCTTTTTAGCTTTGATTACTTGATGCATAATTAGCTCTGCACAGGTGTCGGCCTGCAAAGAATTTCTAACTTTCTTTTGTATTTCAGATAAAACATACTTTGCGGCATTTTGCACAATGGGATCATTTACTGACAGTTCAGTGTATGTTGTACATGTACACCAATGAGGAGTTACTCCAGCATCATCACAAGATCTGTCACCAAACTCCTCTGAAAAAAAACTTTTGCACTTAGGGCACGCAAGTGACACGTTTCCACTTGCAACAGTAGAGTTCATTCCTCTCTCCAACACATCTTTTAAAGTAACATATAGGTCAAATGTAGAAGTTAATCTATTTCTGTTTGTTTGTAGATTTTGATAAGCTTCAGGATATTTGTGTTTAAACCAGTCAGGGAGCAATATATAAATAAATGGCAATCGTTCTTCCAACCAACCCACATGTGTTTGGCGTATTTTTCCAAAACGCATTCCATGATCACTAAAAAATATAACTATTGTGTTGTTGTATGTGCCAGAGCCTTCCAACTCATTGAAGAATTGAAGAGTTCTCAGGTCCATGGCTCCTGGAACATTGATGTCATTATGACTAAAATTATTCATCCAGAACAGTGCAAAATAAAATGAATTTTTGAAAGTTGTAACAAAATCTAATGCATATCTTAAAATATGATCTGTTGTTGAAATTGGCCCCATACACACATCAAGATTATTTCTTCTTTGAATTTTAAGTTTCTTAGATGCAGCGAGCATGTAAGGTCGGAAATAATAATCTGTTGGTTGCTTCAAAAAACCTGTCTTCTGGTAATTGAATGTACTCATTGTTGGTTCATCTTCAGCATAAGCTGACACATAACTATGGTTATGAAATTCTTTCCAAAGAAGAGGGCAATCATCTACCTTGCTCTTTCTGGAAGGCCAGCAACCCTTGTGTAACTGGTTCATATCCATACCTGTTAAAACAGCCATAATGTTTGGAAATGTATTATCTCCAATTTTGTTGTAACCTTGCAAATCTATATATCCAGCACGCTTCAGATAAGCAACAGTTCGTGGCATTGTTCTCAAGAGACTTAGGCGGGACATGGAATCATATCCCACCATGAGAACATTAAGCCAGGCATCATCATCAGGTGACTTCCTTTCTCTTTTCTTTTCAGCAACACTTGGTTTTATAGGAACTATTCCATGCATATTTACATACACTTCCTTCTTTTCCTTTTGGTGGCCATTTTTGTAACTGTTACATCGGACTAGAATAAATTCTTCTTCAGGTTTCAATTTTACTTCCTTTTCAAAGTCACTGCATGAGCTGATGCTGAAAAATAAAATTCAGATTATTCGTTTTTGCAGATAGTATACAGTTTTGTAATTAAATATTGTGTATAACTTTAGAAACATGTGTTTCAATATAATATTAATAAAAAAAATGAAAATCTCAAATGAATGATGATAAATAATTAATTTATATTGTCAGTAAAATGCTAAATTCATTGTAGTAAAAATGTAGAAAAAACACTTTAATTTCCCTTACTGCAGATGAAATAAAATACAATAGAATCTTAATAGAGACTTTGTTCAAGGATTAGAATAATTATTTCTTAGATTGCCCTTGTCTTTGTGAGTGTGTTTTGTGGCTTATTTAACAATATTATCTCTGATCTTTTATTTATCAGTATCATTACAGTATCAATGAGATTAACAACATTGCAATAAAGTAATCAAAATATAGAAATTGCTTTTAACGAATCTACTATTATCCTCAGAAAACAAGTGTAAAAGTTTACTTGTTATTGTAGTTCCATCCTTTCGAGTACAATAAATTTGTGTTTATGATGGTTAAAGAGGTTTGAATTGATCTTTAGGAAGGCATGATTTCATTGTAGGACCATTACTGGATTTTCCCAGATTATAGAGTCTGGCACTGGTGAAGAATTGGTGAAGTTGGTGAGGAAGGTTGAGGTTGGTGAAGAATTTTTTTGTTAATGTTGAAATGTGCTGAGTAATGATATCAATTATGTAGTAATGGTATTTTTAATTCTATGTGGAGCTGATTATTGGATATATACCATGGGGCATCAATGGAGAATCAACCAACATTTGGAGGATTTTATTTTGAAATTCCTTTTAGATTTGTTTGTGCAGCACCAACTCAAACTGGACAGGCAAATCTTAGTGATGGTCTTAAGACCATCAGGGGTGGATCAAGTGGATCATTTTGGAGGGGGCCATCATAGATTTTTGGTAAATAAAAACATTTATTATAATAGTGTATATTATTTTTGTAGTATATATGACACTAAACAATATTATTTTTTAAATAATTACATAATTCTAATATAAATATGTATTTAAATCAATTTTGCCAAATAAAAACAAGGTAAAAAACTAGGCCTTTTTTGGGGGGGGGGGAGCATGGCCCCCAAGGCCTCCCCCAAGATCCGCCACTGGTCTTAAGTTCTTAATGCAGTTTTATAAATATGCAGGGTTGTGTCAGTATGGAGCACCGATTTATGGTTTATTAGGGGATATAGATTGAAGAGTGCAGCAAAAGTTTAGTTCAGCCGACGGGTAATGTGGGTTTCCATGTGAGACAAATGTCTAGGATTGTTCCTAGGTATTTTACGAACTTGTTGGATGGGGGCCAAGGAACTGCTGAATTTCCTATTGCGATAGTTGGAAGATGGGTTATTCTTTTAAGTAAGGACATTTTTGCTTCGCATTTTGTTGCGTTTAAGTGCAGGCGCCATTTTGATGCCCAGTCAGAGAAAGTGTTGATGGTTGACTGTAGGTTGTTGATTGCTACTGATAGATCATGTTTTTTACAGAATCTCGCGGTGTCATCTGCATTTTAAGTCGTGAAAAATGTTGTGGTACTTGGTATATCAGCTGTAAACAAAATGAAGAGGGTCGGGAAGAGATGCGAACCTTGAGGTAGCCTGGACTGAATTATCTTAGGGGTGGAGGGAGAGGAATTTGTTCTAACCGAAAAGCTTCTATTTTAGAGAAAACTACTGATGATATTGACAAGACAATCAAGTGTGCCATAGTTTCGCAATTTGTAGGGCAGACCTGGGTGCCAGACTCTGTCAAATGATAATTTGGTAATGAAATTGAGCTCTGAGTAATTGAATGTCAATATTCTTAGCATAAGGATTGTTGGAGTAGGAGTATGTATGCTGTTATTATTTGTAAACATGAAAGTCGCGAGACTTCAATGTAAATGTTTACGTAATGTAACAATATAACAATGTTCTTTCTAAGTTTCCAGGGTTCCTGCTAGTTATTGACTATAGTTCCAAAAAGAGAATGACAGCTGATGGAATGTACTACTACAAATATGTTACAATAAACTGTTACTTACTGAAAATCAACTGAAGTAGGGCCTATTGATTTAATCATAGCATATGAAACGTGACAGTTCACAGTAGCCCAAGCAATGAAGCAAACAATGGAGTAGCAATGTGCTATACCTAAAGGCCCCTCAAACTTTGAATCCCGCGCGAGAAAGCCTCGCAAAAAATAATAAATTATAATAAATTATTACTGAATATTAATAACTTATTAATTAATGAATATGATTGATTATTAATAACATTAATTCATTAATACATTTAATATATTATTATTATTGTTATTATTATTGCCCCCTCCCCTGCCGTTAAACTCCTGGCTACATCCATATCGGGTTGACTTACGGAATCGGTAAGGTAGAAAAATTGGAAAGACGTATTGATACGTTTCTAAACCCCAGGAGGGGCACGTGCCCCTATACTGCGGTTTTCGTAACTGTGCCTCTGACAGGAATCAACTGTTTCGCTGCCATCCAATCGGGAGCATATATTTCGCTACAGTGACGTCACTATGGTGACGTTTAAGCTCCCGATTGAATGAAACCATCGACAGCTGATTCCTGTCAGGGGCACAGTTAAGACAATCGCAGTGTAGGCTCCCTCTCCCTCACGCCGGGCTGAGTTGGAGCGCTCACTTGTAGTAGTTGTCGGCCTGGTCGGTGTAGTTGTGGCCGGGCGGCGTGGTGAAGCGTGTGACGTTGCTGTAGCAGCACGTGAGGCGGTGGCCGCGCGGCACATAGTGCGGCAGGACGGCCTTGTCCACGCGCAGCACGTGGCCTTGGCCCTCCTCGCCCAGCGGGGCCACGAAGGTGAGCGGCGCCGCGCGACTGCACACGATGGGGTCGACGGGCTTGAGGAACTTGCGGATGGACTCGTCGTACGCGTCCACGTGCGGAATCTGGCAGCTGGGGCTCCACACCAGGTAGCCGGCTTTCTCTGCGAACACGCCAAGCCACGCGTTAGGCCCACATCACACTGTCCGATTAAAAGAAGTTTGTGATTGACAATTGCTTATGGAAGGGAACGACGTTGACAGGTTGCGTGCCAATGAGCACGTGTTCCCGCTCTCTGAATCTGAATCAGTGAAATTGTCGTTGATTCAATCAGTGAGAGCTGAAGTAACTGATATCTTCAGTCGAAATGTTTGGTTTCGCTGACAATCAGCGAATATGCGAACCTTTTCATAATGACCGCCAGCATTTCACTGGTCGTCAGTGCCACCATCGCTCACTGATCGTTCAGTCGTTTACGTGCTGCTGTTGTGATTCAAAGAGTGAAGTTTCACTGATCCAAAATGTGGACCCGATTTTCACTGATTTGTTCAGTTTAAGTCACTGATTGTCAATGCCAGGGTTATAACTGACACCATCAGTGAATAGTCACTGTCAATCAGTAGTTTTTCACTGATTCAGACTGAGAGAGCGGTACACGAAAATAAACACTTGAAATAAATACTTATTAAAGTAACCAAATCATACACTCCTATTGTATGAATCTACAACTTCAGAAGCACAATTGTCAATCACCAACTTATTTTAATCGGACCATAAGGATGCAACAGTAGGACCCCTTCGCACGTAGATACTGTGGCGCCCTACTGATAAGCAGCAGGGCACTTCCCAGGGGCCACCGCCGCGAGCCACTGCCGCACCGCCGCATACGGTTGGTATGGGTGGGTTCGGCGGGGATAGGTTTCGCCGAATCATCGCCCACGACCACCAAAAGGACCTCAGCAGAATCTTATTTCTCCTTTTCGTGAAACCCACCGGAACGAGTGTCCCAGTGGGAAGACCACCATTTAAACCATTGCTTTGCTAGTGATGGCCCGGCGCGTTATCGGAATGCTCTTAGTGTTAGCGAGGGTCCGCCACCGAGCGCCACTGCAGCCCGTCTCTGACACTCGTGGGAAGACCTCCATTTAAACCAATACTTTCCTGTCAGTCGAGCCACTCGGTAGCGCTGCTGAGTGTCTACGTGTGAAGGGGTCCTTAAGGTTGCCATATATCCTGAATATCGACATTTGACCCGCTGTTCCGCCATATATTTTAATTTTATTTATTCTTTTTTTAAGGTCGCTTGTTAACAACTCGGTCATACAGCGACCACTGATTATTTTTACTGTAGGGGGGGGGGGCTGTAGGAAGAACACATTAGAACAACACAAACGCAGACAAACATCCATGCCCCAGGCGGGATTCCAACCCGCCTTCGAGCCGAGGCAGCTACGGCCCTTCAGCTTTAGCGACCTTAGCTATTCAGGCCAGCAAATTTTGTTTGTTTTTGCCCAAAGGCTTAAATTTTTATACTATGTTATAAGGAGCCGTCCATAAATTACGTAACGCAAATTGCGAGTATTTTCAATACACCCTCTCCCCCTTGTAACGCACTTCCCTACCTCTGTGTAACGCAGCGTAACGCTGCCGCAGACCCCCTCCCTCTGCCTTTAGCGTTACGTATTTTACGGATGACCCCTAATTCCTCGCAGAGCTACAAAAGAACTGCGTTTGGGGACTACTTCGGAACTACCTCACAGAACTACGCGCTACTTAAGAGATTGCAACCGGCTAATTCCTTTGCAAAGCAACTATTTTTATTTTTGTATTTTTACGGTACAATCTGAGAGCTGAAAAGTAGATAAAGAAAGGTACTGCGTGTTTTGAATTGAAGTGCATCTTTTTCTCACACAATGTGTTGATAAACGAGAATTTGGAATGCAAAAGGGGAAAGGGCTCAGTCAATTCCAATGTTTTAAAATTGACCAATGACATGTTTTATTTAATATCTTTTTAAAAATACCTTGAAATACAACTTTAAAAATTTGGACATGGAAAAATAAATTTCCTGGATAACCTTAAAAAATGTCACGGAAATTCATTCTAGGAAAAGTGTGGCCACCCTGATATTCTTGAAAGTGTTATGCAATTTATCTTGATCTATTTAGTTGTTCACTTTTTAGTTGTATAAAAATAAACAATGTGCTCTGAAATATATTTCGAATATCCTGAATTCCAATGTTACCCTCATGGTAACCCTATAAAACATCGATATTTCAAAACATCGATGGTCAAAAATAAAGCATCAATGTTAATACATCACCCCCAAATCTTCGATGATGCCAAACATTAAAAAAAAAAAAGTTAGTCACTTCTAATATATACATTTGCGCGGGGGAAAATTGACTTAGACAGTGGACGTGTTTAATTAAGATTAAACTGACAAAAGAAACAAAAGAATGCCTGAGCACTCAGGGTCATCTCAAGGGTAAGATCTTCCTCAGTTCGTCGTAGAAGGATGCGGGAAGAAGGGGAGGCCCTATGCTTACTGTACATGTGCTGACTGCCTCTCCCCGTACGAAATACCAACAAAGGCGTAGGAAAAACTCACGTTCACGAAACTGCTGTTTAGTTAAACACACTAATGCACACACAGTAATGCTCACTAAACAGGTTGCAACCCATGAAGAATTGCATTGAGTGGAGATAACTAAACCAATCGTTGCGTTGACTACTAGATCGAGTATTGAATACTACACGAATAGTTGCTCTTCATAAATTACAAAACACTGATTAAACCCTATGAAGTAGAAACTTGAAAGGGAATATTTTATTTTTATCCCTTCGGCCAGGTAGCAAATGGGACTCCTGAACGGTCACCCATCCATTGGCCCCGTGGGCTCGTACTTCCAACCTCGGTTACCTGAGAGACACTAACCAAATAGAACAGTTATGGACGCAAGCTGTCGACATCTGGCTGCCGACGTTATTTCTACTATTAGTTTAGAATACAGCATATAATTATTTAAAATCAATAAAATTCTAAAAACGTCGTTTATTCAGCGTATAACACTATGTACAGCGTTGATTTCTCACAGTTCCAATGGACTCTATAAACATTCACACTAATCAGATTTCCGAGAACGCGCGCTTACTAAGCAGTGTTTAGTAAGCGTGACAACATGAAACGTAGGTCTCACCGAATGATTTTATCCACGAAACAGTACCGCTGTTTCGCAGATATTGTAGTACTAGAGACAATTCTCTTTGTTCATTCACTTGCGATTCTCAGTTGTTTGATTTTCTAAACGAAACTAAATAATATTTAGTGTATTTTACCACACGAATAATTATTTTTACTATATGATTGCTTACTAAACATGTTTAGTACATTATACTACAAGATTTATCTCAGAGTAGAACCAATAAACACAAGGATGCACAAAAATAGAGGCAAATGGTTACAGCATATTAGAAGAAAAGAAGATATCAGACTTCCAAAAGCAGCTTTCTACTATTCACCGAAAGGAAGGAGAGACGTGGGAATACCGAGGAGAAGAGAGACGGAGAATCTCTGAAGACGGAACAGGCACTTGCCTAAACTGTGGAGTGTAGAAGAAGAAAAACAAGTAGAAGAAGATTGGATACTTGACCGACCAATGGACACTGGACGAACCAATGGATGTTTGACGGACCTTCCCTATTGACTGCCCCGCTCAGAAGGTTGATGGCGAGCGCGACTACGTACCTAGGGGCTGGTGCGCCGAGTCGTTTCTGGCGAGGGCGGCAGCGGCGGGCGCGCTACCGGCCGGCGTGAGGTCGACCAGGCGCAGGAGATGGTCCGCGGGGCCGCCCCCGCCGGCGCCGCCGCCGCCGCCGCCCCCGTCCGTCGCCTGCGAGTAGAAGAGCAGCATGACGGTGGCGGCGGCCGCCAGGCAGGCGTAGCGCAGGCAGGCTGCGCCAGGGCGCTGCGAGGCCGGCGGCGGCGCCGGCGCGCCCGGCCCCGCGGACATGGCCGAAGAGGCGCCGCGCCACCGGCGCAGCCGCTGCGCGAAGCCGCTGCCGCGCTCCCCCGCTCCGCCTGCAACACCACCACGCGCGCAAGGGATTAGCCGTGCTGGACGGATAAATGCATGCTTGACAGATATAAGTGGATACTTGACGGACCAATGGATACTTGAGCGAACAATGGACACTTGACGGGCAACTGGATTCTTGACGGACAAATGGATGTCTAATGAATGTCTGACGGACTAATAGATGTTTGACCGACCAATATATGTTTGACATAGAAGCTTGACGGACGATTGGATGTTTGACGGACGATTGGATGTTTGACGGACGATTGGATGTTTGACGGACGATTGAATGTTTGACGGACGATTGGATGTTTGACGGACCAGTGGATGTTTGACGGACCAGTGGATGTTTGACGGACCAGTGGATGTTTGACGGACCAATAGATGTTTGACATGCATGCTTGACGGACGAATGGATGTTTGACGGACCAATCGATGCTTGACGGAGCAATGGATGCTTGACGGACCAATGGGTATTTGAGTAAATAGATACTTGACAAATATATCGAAACTTCACAAATATATAAATAGTTGGCGGAGAGAAGCACCTTAGCGTGAACCGTTTTTGAGAGTGCGCATTCACCAATTCGACATCGAAGTGATAGCGGAGCCTGCGATTCTACCATATTTAGCGGCCGACTAACGATGTATCCAATGCTAATCGATTACTCGGTCGTACTTCATCGAATTTGTTCCCAACTGTGGCGGCTTAGTGTGCTGCCCTCTCTTTATGCCCCAGATGCAACGTCACGTTGGGAGACTAACGTAGGTAAACGATATTTGTTATATTAATTTAAATAATAATATTATAAGTATACAAGAATATAATTATGTAGAACAGTTGTTGACGGGCAACTCTAGTCGAATAAATGAGAATCAAGAGGTCGTGACATTATGGGGAATTTAGTGCACATTCCGCCACCAGAGTTCGGCACTACTTCCATTTGGAACAAAACGTGTTAAACCCTCTAATACTTGACAAATATACCGATTCTTCACGTACATATCGATGCTTGATTGTACAGATTACTTACTGCACAACGTGAAGCTTATACCATTTTTGAGCCTCAGTGTTTCACTTTTGAGGAGTTCGAGTAGAGCATGTTCAGAGGCTCGACAGTGGTATAAGCTAAGATGCTTTACGCTATGTAAAATGTCTCTACTGGTACTTCGCGCCCCATTGTTAGCTTGATTCTGTATTGATACCGCAATCGCGTTAAAAAAAACAAACATTGTAGACCAACTGAGCCTTAGCCGGCCGTCAGAATTGCAGTGCACTCGGTATTCACAGAAGATTGTAATAACCTCCCTAGTCTACAAAAGAGCTTCGAGTCTTGGAATTCCACGTAAAATTGGGGTGGTAAACAGGCTGCGACAAAATGGAAAAAATACAAAAAGCAACAAAACACAAAAACACTTTCTACTAGAGTTGGACAAAAGGAATTGTATTATCGGTCGTTTTTGCTGACTTGCTTAAGCAGTCTCGGAGGGTGAGCACGCTCCTTCCTACCATGAAGTCTATTCGTAGGTCTCTGTCAAGACTCAGCGATATCGTGCATTCTAGGCGGTTGTTGCCAATATCGGCAGTCTAGTGCTTTGATCACAGTTTGCTAGTGTCTACATGGTACCGATGTGAGAAGCTACAGGAAGTTACATATTAATAGCGAATAATCGTTATGTTCCCGAAACAATTGAACCTTTATGAGAATGAAAAAAACTTTAAAAAATGAAAAAACTTCCGGTCTACTGCAGTTTCAATTGCACAATCATGCTGAGGTTTGCTACCGGCCTTGTGCAATCGTATTTGAGTTGAGTTTTCGTCCTAGATTAGGCCTTACAATTTTGTTCACATAGTTCAGTTATCCTTCCATTTAAAGTGGAATAAACAATGCGTTAAAAAAGTTTAATAGAATCGTGGCTTTTGCCACACCTTCTTCCTAAAAAACGTGTACTTACAGTGACTATATTAGATCCGCGAAGGGTAAATGAAGTAATTTTCTGCTTAAAGAGAACAAATTTCTTAGTAAATTATTTGTGTAATAGACCACTACTGGTAGCATCTGTGCTCTAGTGACCAGGTTGATGCGGAAGGTACACCCCAGGCCTAGTACATGATAGTTTGTTCTCGATAATGGCAGTGCCAGAACTAGCATTCTCGGACACAGCGGTCTCGGACAGAGCGGTCTCTCGGTGCCGAGAACAATCGAAACGGAGTGTATTTGTGTTGGCTCTCCTTTCTACGGGAATCTAAGCTTCTTAGACCAAAACCGCAAGGGAATATATATTATTCATAGTTTGTGGAACACGATGGTGTGTTTTTACTTTCTCGATACCGCTTACTCAGTAGAGAGATTTTTTTCCCAATGAAATCTGTTCCTTAAAGATAGATTTTAAAATAAGATCATGTAGAATGTTTCGAAAGTTTGAGTACTTTTCGCATAATTTTGCGTGAAAGTACGTGCTGTTTTACCACCACTAGTTTGAAACCACCACCACTAGTTTGCTTTACCACCTGAAATGGCTCACCTGTATTGGAGTTTAGCTCCCCCATTCAACGTCCTTACAGAGACAGGCTGAAGGAAAGTACGTCTCGATTCTTCGTCTTCTTCACTTCACGGGTTAGGGAGATTCCCTGTTCCGGCTTCATAACACCATCTCTGTCGTGGACGGCCAATGTCCCTTCTTCCCCTTGGTCTGTACTGAAAGGCATGTCGGGGGATCTTTTCACGAGACATTCTTTGTAAGAGCTTTACCCATCGTCATCTGTATTCATTTAGTTTTTCATTAATAGAAAATAGAAAATATGTTAAGTTCGTCGTAATGTTAGAAAATATGTCTCGATTCTTATTATAGCGATTGCCTAATAGTACTGGGGAGAATCTATGATGGTTGCCGTTGAGATTCTGGTTGCGGTTGTGTCTATCGTCTACCCGCACTTGAAGCCACGTGATCGTATCAAGTGATCGTTGATGCCCAGGTATGACAAATTATTTCTCGGTTAGGCAACGCCCCAGTTGTTTTTAAGATGACTCGCATTCTGAAAGCTAATTAGTTGATAGTGTAGAGGGTACAGCAAAAGTTTCTATCGTTCAACGTCCTAATAGGTATCGCTACCTTTTAAAGAACGAATATTCGCACAAATTAATATATAGAAGCTGCGGACTGCCTAAATTTGATCGATTGACTAGTGTAGTGCATGTTTTTTATCACGTGAGGTGGCTGTGATCTTTCCCCGCTATATGGCGAGATTCGGTGCCGAGGTGCACGTCGGCTTGTGGGGTTTTCCCCAACCAGGTATCTCCCACGAATTGGGCACCACCCCAGCCAGGACAAGATTTAAGTTCCCGGCTGGTATCCCGCCATGTGTGATAGTGTTGTGTATGTAAGAGCAGAAATAAGGGGTGAGGATAGGACAAGGCAAAGGGAGGAAAGATTGCGCGCGGTCCTGGGCCCGTTAATACTACGGCATTCGCCTGGTGATAATCTAAGAAACGAGGGAAAACTACCAATCAAAGCAGCCGTCCTCTAGAATTCTCTTCCAGACAGCGGCTGGAGGGCTGCCTGGATTTTCTGGGAATATGATGTACGAGCAGCAAACATTCATAAGGTGACATGTCCATAAATTGAGTTCTTCTGTTGTTTTTACCTAGAATTTTATTTACAGAAAAAAAGTCTTACAATACATTAAGTAGCACTCGATTTTTTGAGTTAAAGACGATGTCGAAATGTAAAATATGTGCTATATTTTTCATTTTATTGGAAAAGAATGAAGTGGACATGACCCGTTTTGGATATTTGCTCCTCGTATATGTAAGGGGCATATTTATGTGCTGCTCTAACAATCCATTAAATACGTGTAGTACAAGTTGCAGTATAAGCTGCAATAAACAAATACACAATAACAATTTACAAAATAAAAATACATTTTCAAATGCAAATAAATATAAATAAATACCTCTAACGATAAACGTTTGTAAGCAAAATGTGCATAGAATTTGCAACTTACAGAAATATGATTATAAAAACAGAAAATATATGCACTAAAATCACCCTAAAATCAATTTTAAACGATTAACAATTGAGTGTTTCATACATATAATAACTAAACACACTTTCTGACTGCTGGAAATATATTCGTTTGCATCGACATCTAATGCTTATTTAGGGAGTTATGCTGACTCTCCACTGGATAGATTCCTCAGACGCCTAGAGATGATAGCCAGGAAGGAGTCGGGCAAACTTACAGGAGTCACGACTATAGAGAAAGAGAATTCGCAGTACTGGCGCCGTTCAATTGTCGCCGTTAACGTTGTCTATCCTTAAATTCATTTGGCAGATTTCATTAAAAATGTCTTGTAGGTGGTCTCTCCAATACAGCCCCAAACTTTTAATGAGATAAATTCGAAACTTACTTTGAAAGATTTTTTCAACATCTTCCATTCCTGTGCAAACATTGAATCCTCCTTCAGAAGAACGGCACAGATTTCTTCAATAAGATTACCGGTTCTACAGTAATGCATTCTAAGAGCTTGCCCCCTCTAAATCTTGTTTTCTAAGAAATATTATCATTTCCTTTCTCGAATAACTCGGCATTATGGACATTTGTTCATTATTCCGGACTGAACTTCCTTAGCGCTTCCAAAATAACCAGTTTTCCAGCTTTAATAAAGTCTTAGACTAATTGGAAAATCCGGCTTGTTACAGAAAGCACTGTCATTTTGCAATAAGCTGGGCGAACTGGAATATATGTGACTTTTTCAGTTAACCTGATATTTGTTGACGCTTATTGCAATGTGTCAAGAACCTTATAATAGTTGAAGAACATGCACAGATTTGCACAAACAACAGATTTTATTGAAGTTTACTGCAGTCTCCATCCTTGCTACCATATTCCAAAGAAGGGTGACGTTAAGAACACAAAAGCCTCATCTCCCTCTTCAAAACGGATTAGGAGACCGTGAATAGACTTTCTGAGTTGTTTACATTTATTTTATCTTATTTTGAAACAATTTTGAAAAACTAATTGAGGCCAATATGAAGAACAATGACAATAATGGGAGTGATTACCTAACTGAAGTTAATAACATAAGGAGAAATTATCACGAACAAATGAAGAAATCAATGTTTATCCATATTTGTTAGTCTGTTGCATTTCAGTGTAACAAAATTATGTAAACAAATCAATTAATTAAAATATTAATTATATGTACAGGGAGTCCCACCAACTATGGGCCACCCCCATAACTTCTAACCGGTTCACGATATCGAAATCCAGTTTTCGCTCAACCAGAGAGTAGCAAAGAACGGTAAATAAAGTAGTCCTGATCCCATTTTTTGGCGAACGCCTCGTAATTTTGGGAAATTGCGAAAAATATCGTAAAATACAATATTTATTAAAATACAATTATTTAGAGGTTTTTATTGAAAGAAATGTTTTTCAAAATTATAGAAAGATTTTTTATTGAAAGAAATGTTCCTTAGAAAATTAGATCTTTAAATAGTCAGACACTTTTTTGAAAAAATGAGAGTAACTTTTGTGTATTTTCGGAATTGCAGATTCGAATTTCCCTCACTTCTTTTAGTAGAATCTTTCAGGAGTTATCACGTTGCAATACAATAATGGAAACTCCGCGGCATGGCAGTTTGACGTTCTCTAAATAACGTCTGATTGTTGGGCCGGTGTTTCTGGTGTGTGGAACGGAGTTTTAGGTTGTTGAATTTGTGAACTAGCTTTAAGCGAATTAAATTTTCGCGCCTAATGCGCCACGATTGGTAATGAGTTTTAAAAGTCTGTGGTCACGGGGTAAACGTTCTTAAGTCAATTTTTGGCGAAATTGGATTAAGTACTGGAACTAGAAATTTAAGCATCCATATTTTATTTTAGTAAAACAACTGAATTCAAATGTTGCCTCCTTATCGACAAAAACCCTTTGAGAAATAGCGTTGAGCGTAGGAAAAACTGTTGGCTCAATAATCTACCCCTTGTTTTCTCCAAACTACGATTTTTGACTTTTACCCCATGAAAACAGAAGTGTTGGCTGAGATGTATTCATATGGACAGAAATTGGAGTATTATAGTTTAACATTACTGTTACAGAGAAGAGAAAGTACGTGTGTCGTGGAACCACTAGTTGGTTTTAAACACAGCTTCTCTGCCCGAGATACTCATCTTTGATTTCAGGGACCAAAAACTCACATTCCGAAATACACGGTACTCACTGGTTGCAGTCGCAGCGAGCGTGGCCTCGTCTTCTTGCCGAGCCGGCCGAGTGTCGTCGCTCGCGAGCCGACTGCGCTGTCGCGTCGCGGACTGACGCGAGCGCCTCGCGGAAACCGCGCCTCGCCGCCGCGGCCCGCGCGCGAGCGGTCGCCAGTTATTTTCGGTCTCCGCCGGCAACGCGCATGAGTCGGAATTTGCCAACAGCCTGCAGGCGATAGCGAGTGACTCGCGGGGCGGTCCCGGAGTGGTGGTGGGGTGGGGGAAGGAACGTAGGGGAGATGGGGAGTTGCGAGTAGGTCAGACTCGGTTGAGTGAGACGGTGCCAGTGAGTGAGAGATATTGGATGCGGTGCGAATGGGCCAGAGGCAGAGCAAGTGAGTCGGGCCGGGCGAGTGGGTGGGACGGGGCGAGAGAGTGGGGGGAATGGGTCTGACGGAGCGACTGGGTGGGACGGGGCGAGTGGATCGGGCGGGGCGAGTAGACAGGAGGCGGCGAGAATGGGTCGGAGGCGGAGCGGGTGTGTCGGAGGCGAGGCGGATAGGTCAGAGGCAGAGCAAGTGAG
This sequence comes from Acheta domesticus, assembly GCA_031308135.1. Taxonomy (NCBI): domain Eukaryota; kingdom Metazoa; phylum Arthropoda; class Insecta; order Orthoptera; family Gryllidae; genus Acheta; species Acheta domesticus. The sequence continues at coordinate 138,354,345 of JAHLJT010009355.1, read as the reverse complement.
TCGGGCCGGGCGAGTGGGTGGGACGGGGCGAGTGAGTCGGGTGGGGGGAGTGGGTCTGACGGAGCGACTGGGTGGGACGGGGCGAGTGGATCGGGTGGGGCGAGTGGGTCGGGCGGGGAGAATGGGTTGGAGGCGGGGCGGGTGGGTCGGAGGCGCTGTGAATGTGTCGGAGGCAGGCTGTTCGGAGGCTGTGCGAATTGGTAGGGACGGTGCAAGAAGGTCCGAAGCGGAAAGGGGGCGTTGAGGGCGGGGCGAGTGTGTTGGCGGCGTGGCGAGATGGGGAGAGTTAGTCGAGGGTGGGGAGAGTGTGTCGGAGGTGGTGCAAATGGATAGGAGGCGGGGCGAGTAAGTCTGGGGCGAGGCGAGTTGGGAGCGGGGAGAGTGTGTCGGAGGAGATGCGAATGGGTTCGAGGCGGGGGCGAGAGTGTCTGGGGCGGGGTAAGTGAGCTGGAGGCTGGGCGAGTGAGTGGAATCGGGATGTGTGGGTCGGAAGTCCGGCGTGTGGGTAGAAGGCAGGTCGGATGGTAGGAGGAGTGGGGGAAGGTTGGTGGCGGTGCGAGTGTGTCGATACATACTGTTTATTTTTCACATCACTATTATTTTTTTCATATTACATAATTCTCTTTTTTAATTAAAGTTTACCTTCCGTTTTTATTTGGTATTTGTGTTCTTCTACATTTAAATACTTTGGAAAGTTTTTCTCGCAGAATTCCCTCTGCTTACACCTCGGCGTAAGATGAACCATCGATTTCTTGCTCATTGTTTTCCTGCTGCATCTAAGTTTACGAACTACCTGAACTCTAAAGAAAACTGAACTTGAGACATTCTGAAGAAACCTGACTAACAAAGAAATGAATTATTTTGTGTGAGTAATGGCCCTGGCTATTCTAGTTGCATCTAATATGAGAAGCTACCGACTGAGAAGAAATCCCCATCTCTTTTGCTTCAACTCCAGTTTTTGCCATTTCTTCTACCTCTACTTCTATTCTGCATATTCACAGCTGTTTAAGAACTGGTGCCAGCAGTTGTTGAAGTTCTGAAGTTGGATAACAATTAAGTAATAGAAGTAACATGCTCAGTTTTTTGTATGCTTGCAATATCTAGTATTGGTTAAAAATCATTTGCATTGGGCAGAACATTGGGAATAGTGTATTCGCTCGCAATACGTAGTATTGTTTTAGCATACCATTATTTCATCGTACTCTGTTAATGAACAACAAAGAACACGGAATACTAACATGTACATGTACAACCTCGTATAGTTCACAGCATCAACAACAACTGCACATACCCATTCAATCTACAATAAAATCCGTATTAAGCAGATACTGTTTTTGTTATTAGAGGTCGCATCAACATCTAGGTCATTAGCGACAACTACTGGATTTAACATTATGGTAACTGTGAAGATGAAATGATATAGTGATGATAGGGGGTGAAAGGACGAACGCAAATACAACCATGCACGAGGCGGGACACCAACCCACGATCCTGCGTTCCGAGATCTCTACGGCACTACTGTCTTAGCGATCTCGGCCACCGGATCGACGACACTTTTGTTTCTGCAGAAAAATGGGCGTTAGTACAGATGCGTGGTGAGTGGAGGTTACGAAAATTCGGGAAGTGGACGTTAGCTTTATTATGTTGTTTGCAAAGAAGTTAGATGTACTGCAATAATGGAGTTAAGTTAACAAGTTTTTATTACTCGTTCACTATACATTTGCAGACGGTAGAATTAAGAACTACTGTTGTTTTGAAAATGAGGGCCGAACACACATCCGAAAAAGCACGAATAGTACTGATGTCTAACAGTATTGGACCAATGCTGACGCTAGCCGAGAGACACCTGGGAAAAGTGCTGCTTTTGTTTTTGTAGTATCTGTGAAGTCTGCGGAAAAATCAAATCCACTTCGGTATGCGAGAGTGCGTTCTGGCTGTCAATTAATTATAAATAATGAAGTGAACGATTGCCGTGAGGAAAAGAAAAAGCGATTATTAATACCATTAGAAAAACCTATGGACAAAGCACTTTGTCATCGACAATACACGATATTCATAAAAGGCACGGAAAATATTTTCATTCTCCTTTGCACATATCTACTACACAACAGTTAAGTTTTTGCCCGCTTCTTCTCTGCTGTTTCCAGCTATGAGCGGGCCTGCATCCCACACACCGCCTTCTACATCATATATAATCAATCAGTATCTATCTACTGTAGACTTGCGATTCTCATTCAGTACGCGGTGACCTCACGTAAACACATTGCAGCGCTCCGTCTGCAAATGTAAACGGAACGTGTTATACTTTCGTGAAAGTCACAAATACTAAGAGATTTTTGCATTTACACACTCTACAACTCACAAAAAATCATCCAATTTTCCGTTAATTCACGTAAAATATCCACCGTGAAAATTACTACTATTTAGAAGGTTCAATTAATTTATTCAAATGCATCAATAAGATCAGAAATTTTACGATTATTTACGATAGTGATATAGGCCTTTGTGAAAGTAAACGTATTCGTTATAAATGTCTATGAAGTAACCGGTAAATGAAGAAGATGAAAAAGGGATTTTTTAATTGGATACTTTGCAATTGAGACGATGAATCTATGGACTAAGTGCTCTGACCATGCGTCCGTCACAAAATTGCGACAGTTTAATGCTCCTTTAAACGGTAAATCATCCTACTGTTCTATCTTAATTCTCCTGTTACACAAACCTACTTTCGCACTAGCGTTAACCTACGTCGCCCCAGCTGGAGTTCACCACACAGTACAACCTCAAATGCCTTCAAACGTTCGGACGCAAAATTCTCTCTGTCAACCATCGTTTGCTTTACACCCGTGTCTCTCTCCGAGCTAACCAAGTACATACAGCAACTAAGAGAAAGCGTTTAAAAAAAGATTCGAACCGTCGCAAGTCATGGACACGTCCTGGCCGGGAACGTACAACGCTTTAGCAATCTCATCTAAATCAATATTAGCGTTCAGAAATTCAAAAGTTGCTTATATGGTTAGTTTCGTGTATGTATGTTAACTGTGAATCTAAACTTTACAAATTCGGGAAAAGGCAAAAATTCAAGTTAATCACAAATGTACCTCGTGAGGACGCTGGTAATTTTTAATGGGTTCATAACCGGAGCAAACATTTTTTCCAGTGTTGGCAATTGCACAATTTCCAATTCATCATCATCATCATCATCTTCTTCTTCTTCTTGTGATTGCCCACTTATTTTAGTAAGTTTCCACTTGATTTTGGTACAATAGTGTTACAGAGTTATAAGTTTGTTGGAAACGCACAAGTTTCCGAAACGTAACTTATGAAGAAACTGTTGTGAAACAAAGAAAGTTCCTGTAAGTTCATTTAACTCCAACCGATTTCCCTTTATATTTACAAATTTCCCTCTACCGGTGTTAGCCGCACATCAATTTCAAATTATGAGAATTCGGACTGCATCGCGAAAACGCGCTCAGCACTTATTGGCGTTTGACTCTCATTTATTTTCTTACGTATTTCAACTTCCCTTCACCAGTTTATTTGAACACCAGTGTAGTTCTCCAAATGGCCGCAAGAGTGTGCATCTGGGGCGCTCTTCATACCTCCGATTCCTGCGAATGAGCAGACGGATGTGTGACGCCTAGAAACGCAGCCGCTCCCAAAATACCTTTTAGTACCATCGTCGTTGCGCCTGACACTTGCCTGCCGGACCGCATTTCGGGCATCGAGTTTAATGGTCCCCATTGAATTGTCAAGTACATGAAATATCAAAGGCAGCTGTAACGGACTAACATTTATAACTGAAATATTTAATAAGAGACCGCCGTTAAAAAAAAGAGAAACAAAAATTATTTTTTCTTATTTGGAAGTGTCATCGAACTTTTGCAGAAATAAAATGGAATTGCAATTTTGATGTTGCTTTCTTGTGATGTGTGTCTTTTAATAAGTTTCCATTTCACCATTCATATTCGGAACATTTTTTATTTTGAAAATTTTAATTCTTACATACGACTAGAACTTCTTTTTAAACTGAATTAACGATAACAGTTCATAAAAATAATTTTTAGCAATAAAAGCCTTTTGTTTTAAAAATGAAATACTGTTATTACTTTTCTATTGTCTACCAAAGAAATTAGTCAGTTTTACAAGAATACCGCAACTCGTGATTGTGACGAAGCTCTTTTCTCCTAAAATATTCGTGCTGCTTTCTTATAAAATGAACAATTTATTCATCGAATACGTCTGAAATTTGATGTCAAATACCAAAACATGTCTATTTTATTGACGTTTCGAAATCTCGTTGATTTTGGTATCTAGACTGTAACACGCGCTTCTCTCTTGCATGAATCGTCTAACTGGCGTTTGAATCAATCTAGGCGATAGAACAACATTGGAGCAGTGTGGGTTTTGTTTACTTTGTCCGTCTTCTGACTCACCCCGCTATCTATTTCTCTCTTCTTCTCTCAATTTATATTTTTCCAACTCTGCTCGTCTGTATTGTAAATACTATTAATGTATTGTTATCAAAGGGACCCTGTAGCAAATTTTCGAAAACAATCTCTTCTTGGATGTAGGAGCTCGTTGATTATTATTTAGCATGATTTGTAGTGTGATATTCTACAGATACACGTGATGAAATGCATCTTAACTGAGACTCGAACTTAGAAGATGGAGTGAAGAAAGGGGCCTTTGGCATCTTTAGTTTGATATTCGTCTCTCAGCTTTTCCTTGTACCCAATCGAAGACGGACCAATGTCATTTTCATCTGGTTTTAATTATAGGAATCCACGGTTAATTTTAAGTTGCTATTATATTACTTTTAAACTTAGAAAATCTGCCATATTATGGTCTACATCGAGATGGTGGTTCAAATGTTTTTGTATGAGGGCCATAGTTATATTGACCTTGCGAGAAGAACTAATCTTCAGCTAACGCATTCTCACACAAGAAAACATTGTGAGAGCTCTAGAATAAGAATAATCTACAAGCTGTTGAAACGAATTACGGGTTTGCGCGGGTGATAGATTCTGAAACATCATCCACATAGATACTAATTATAATTTTGTAGTGGTAGATATTTTGAAAAGCAGACAGTTTTAACAAATTTGCGAATTAAAATCCCACGCTTTTTGTCAGTTTCTTTTTTGTTTAGAGAGTTTAATGGAAATAAACATGTCACAACAGGAAATATTATTGTCCTAGTCATCGTGACTCTAAGTTTCACTCCCATTTAATTGTAAAACTTCGAGCTTTTAGTTCTCTTGTTGTCTCCAAAAAATTCTAATGAAAACATAATACATGCTCTGCCATGTTCACATAAAGGATTCTCTCTCTCTCTCTCTCTCTCTCTCTCTCTCTCCTCTCTCCTCTCTCCTGTCTCGTCTCTCCTCGATGTCCCCCTCTCCTCTCTCTTATCTCTCTCCCTCCCCTCTCCCCACTTCGCTCTTTCTCTTCCCCCTCTTTCTCTTTTTCACATTTCGTATATCCTTAGGTAGAAATATTAGAATGACATCCAATCCCTGTCACTTAGTAATATTTCCCGCTTCTGTTCCTGCGTATTTAGCAACATATTTTGAGCGTTGCCACCAACTCAGACGAAAGAAGCATTCGGTTGTGTAGAATCATTGCGGGCGCTGCTGGTGCGGGCTCCTTGAAGCGTACGCAGCGACGGGAATAGACGCGGCACTCGCAGTGATACTGAGCAGCGCGCGGTCTGCGTAGTCTCCTGTTCGCTGGCGATGGCAGCATTTCGATGTGCGCTACTGCGAAGGAGGCAACTTCGCCGCACCCGACGAGCGTGAGAATGAACACCGGAAGTCACCTACGGAGAACAAGTGACCATGCCTTCCGCATCCGGTAGACCAGCGTTTACTGTGAAATGTGAATAATTATTACTTCAGGTCTTCTGTTTGATTGTATATTATATATTTAAATTAGGATAAACTTTCTAATTACATTAAAAACAATCAACTTCCTTATATTATGAATATGTTATTTTTATTTTCCTTCGCCAAATTTCGCAGTGAGATGTGTCTGCATCATCAATACAAAATGTAATGAATTGAAAACCTTCCACTAATTAATATATTGATTGAAACAATTTGAATTTGATGAACTAATGAACTTAGAGAGCCCTCTAATAATGGAAGCTAATTAATTGAGGGAATAACTTCCAATAAGAATCGCTTAACTGTGCCTTTGGAATTGTTTCACGAGATTTTTATTTATTCAACTTATTTTAGCTTCTGATACGAAATTTTAATATTTTACTTATTTTGACTTTTTGTACGTATTTTCCTTCATTACTTCCCTTTTTTCTCCTGGCACAAAACGCGATCTGGCTAGAAACTCACAGATCTGCAAATGGCCTCTGTCGCGTTTAGGCTTTTCTGTAAGCGGAAGAATGATAGTAGACAGGAAATGTTGAACTCAGGCTGTAGGGCCAGGAAGTGTTAAAAATCGTAACGAGAAAGCGAGAGATGGCAGTCAAAAGTTTTCGAATTGTGTCTTGATGCCGGCAGTCCTTCTTTGGTCACGAGGAATCCCCTTTTCATCAGTAGGGATTTTGACCATTTTCGAGGACACATCTTTCTGTACATGATGTACGTTAATATTTTACGATAATATACAGATTTTAACGGATTTAATTCTAGAATTCACAAAGGAATAATTTAGTCCACAATCGCATTTTGTATCGCATCGCGAATGAAGAAAATCGTAGTCATCATGCTGTCGTAATACTCTAGAAAATCTGAAAAATATTGTTTCTTTCAGAGTTTGTAAAAAATTAGAAATCCTTGATGACTTTGTGCAATGCTAAAAAGCCCATGTTTCAAGTGAGTGTTCTTGTACGTCATTTTTATTACTCTTTCGTCATTTTTCATGCCTCTTTGTACTCCTATTTTATATGAATCAATGCCTATTGGAACGCCTATTTTAGCCAAAATAAATGCCTGAACTTCCGGGCTCTATCACAAACTTTATATGGCGTGGCTGGCTACCCAGAAGTGGAGAATTCACGCACGAGTCGCAACGCTCTCTAGCGTAGCCACTTAACAGTATGTAGCACGTGTGGTTTGATTGCCCAGCAGGAACAGTATTACGTTTGGGTCAGGCGCGTCCTCAGTAGTTTACCACGGTGTCCGGTGGGTAGCCTGCAATTGCTCCAGTTTTGGTACGTGAGCAGCGCAGGGAACAATGACAGGATTTAGACTACAAAAAAACAACGGTTGTAACTAGGGCCCGAATTTTTGAGGTTTAATATAATTTGTTGAAATAAAATATGTGAATCCTGTCGATTCTGAAAACCTCTAAAATGAATTATGATTCTCAAAAAGCTAAATCGGGCTTTCATAAAGAGGTATACAAAGTTGTCTTAAGAAAACTCATTTCGGTTGTTCGGAATTTTATGGTGACTTGGATTCAGCATTAACATTACTGACTTAATTGCTACTAATTGATTGATTCTAATTTCATGCTAAAATTAGAAGGTGCTTGTGTTCTACTAAACGAAGTTATTTACGCCGTTTTATAGAAGGAATTATCAGGGACTGTAGGTGAGGTGTTCTCCTCAAAGCTCTGGAAAGTTCAACGAAGTCCGGTTATGCAAAGGAAGACATAAAATGTGTTCTTCTAGAAGAGGAAGAAGTATATGGAGAACTGGAGAACGCAAGCAGTGATATCTGTGGAATACCATTGATATCATGTTGCATTAAGCGAACCTTTTCTCATTTCTAGTGTGCGTTGAAACCACGTCTTTCACGTTAGGTATTTTAGGCTTGCATAGCAATATTCCAAGCCTATTTGGTGGAGTAATTCTTCGTGAACATTGCCAGTCATATGTCAAGTCGTAAGTCAAGATAGTCACACATAAAATCAGTCACATGTCAAGTCAGTCACACGTGAAGTCATCCCTACGGTCAGGGGCTCAACGCCGCTATTATTCGGTGTTCCCAGACGGTCACCCTTCCAGGGATCCGCGATACAGCGAACTGCTCAACTCCCGTGATATCACGGAGCTTGGTTAAGAAGTTCGGCTACTAGCACAAAATTATACGTGATTGTTCATTGCAACAACATATCTTACAGTTAATTTTTGGATACTAATTTTCAAGGGAGTATTTAAGAACGTGAACAATTGTTCTAAAAATTTATTTTTTAAGAACTTTGCTCTAGTTCAGAAGTAAAAACATTGAATTATTATTAATTTAAATGGCATTTACTGCAATTAGAAAAACTTTTAAAACTTGATATGGGCAAAATCGACTTTTCAAAACGCCTAAAATTATTCTAAAATTCTAAAAAAACAAGTTCTAATTGTAACACTTAAGCATTTTAAAATAAAACTATTACACGATTCTCAAGCAAAAATATTAAAATTTCCATTTTCATACGCTTCAAGTCTGCGAATTCAAAATCACCTAACTGGTTTCTATCATACGAACAATAACATTTTCTTGCATTTGAGCTTTCATTTTCTTACAGCTGGATGGTTGAAGTAATACTCTAGTAACGATTCCCTGAAGTTCGTATTTTAGACGGAAATTTTTCTACACATAGATTTCAGATATTGAAGAATAATTTTCAAAAAATATATTTTTCATAAAAATTATCTTTAAACCAGATCTCCTTAGTTCAGTGTCTTATCCCATTGTCTTAACAACGAAGATGAATTATATTGCGAGAATGCTCTTCATACGAATCCAATTAAACTGGATGAATTTCCAATGATAGTTAATAAACGCTAATTAATAAGAGGTTTAATTTTTCACCATTTTGCCTACTGCCATATACTATGGTAAGAAATTCAAAATACCATTAGTCATTCATTAAAATAAATCACAATAACAGGGAAATAAAAGTCTTGATTTTACCATCAGTAGTAATTTTTAGAAAGCACAATGACAGATCAGCAGAAAATCTTCCTTTGTACATGATTAATAGAACATTTATATCGATACATCTTAATTTTATGATCCAATTAGTAGACCCAGCCGAGTGAAGAGGTCGTAGCGGAGCGTCAGGGGATGAGGATCCATCGAGCAGGTTCTGCGGGAATGGAGAATTGGCGGAATGGAGAAGACCCACGCAGCTAATGTTTGGACAGCGCGCGGCGTTATGGGCAGCGAATGGCGGGGCGAGTAGCGCACGTGACCTGTGGGCCGCGGAGTTGAGTTGAAGAGGCCGCTGTGCGCGGAGTTGAGTTGAGGGGGCAGCCGTGCGCGCAGTTGAATTGAGGAGGCCGCCGTGCGCTGAGTTTAGTTGAAGACGCCGCTGTGTGCGGAGTTGAGTTAAGGAGTCCGCCCTGTGTGGAGTTGAGTTGAGGGGACCGCCGTGCGCGGAGTTGAATTCAGTTCAGGGAGCCGCCGGGCGCGGAATTGAGTTGAGGAGCCGCCGTGCTCGGAGTTGAGTTGAGGGGGACTCTCTTCGCGCAGTTGAGTTGAGTTGAGGGGGCCGCCGTGCACGGAGTAGAGTTGAAGGTGCCACTGTGCGTGGAGTTAAGGGGGCCGCCGTGCGTGGGGTTGAGGTGAGGGGCCGCTGTGCGGGGAGTTGAGTTGAAGGGGCCGCTGTGCGCGGAGTTACGGGGGCCGCCGTGCGTGGGGTTGAGTTGAGGGGCCGCTGTGCGGGGAGTTGGGTTGAAGGGGCCGCCGTGCGCGGAGTTGAGTTGAGGGGGGCTCTCTTCGCGCAGTTGGGTTGAGTTTTAGGGGGACACCGTGCACGGAGTTGAGTTGAGGGACCTCCGTGCGCAGAGTTGAGTTGAGTGGGCCGTCGCCCGCGGTGCTGAGGGGCCGCTCAACGGGATGTGTTGTGAGGAGTGCGGCGCTGCGGATCGGAACGTGCCGTGGTGGCGCAGGTGGGGAAGGGGGGAGGGGAGGGCGGTCCGGCAGGGGAGGGGCGTAGGGCGCGATGCGGCAAAGCCCGCCGGAAGTCGATTTTCGCGTCGCGTAATCAGCGGGCTACGCCGCGCTCTCGGCCCGTTCCGCACCGCGCCGGCATTCGACGCGCTTGGCCGAGCGGCTGCGCCGGGCGACGCCGAAAACGGCCGCGATTGTTTGCGGTGCAAAACAGGATTTCTCACCTGGATACCTACAGGCTTCCGCTTGAAATAGGTGCAAACCGAATCAGAGGAATATGACAAAACGATTAACAATCCGTAACAATCATTACTACGCCCTAATGAAGGCCGCAGAATGGCGGCCGAAATGTTGGCATCTGTGCCTTGGACGCGGGGTCTCCCGGATAGCCAAGTAAGTACTGATTAACAATCTCTCAATGAAGTAATTTTGTGGTGTCGAATCCACTACGTGCGGAATCTGGGGCGCTGCCAGAATTTTTCTAAAGCGAGCAGAAGCGTTTAGTATTCGGTTGGCTTGACGACTGCTTTGAATTTGTTTTTCTCTCTTGATTTATAGTCATTAATATTTACAATTGAGAAATTAAATTAAAAAGAAGTATATTTTTTATTATTTGATTCTGAGGAGGCTATAGCCCCTTGAGCCTCCATTCCTTTGGGTAACATTAAGCTGTGTAAAATTACTATAAATGTATAACTAATGTTTTTCATATTCCTGCTATTTTGATTGATATTTAATTGGTAGGTTTATGAGAACTTCTCTTTTGAAAATGTTTTTGGAAATTTGACGTTCTTGTGATTCTGCATTTTTATTATATTAATATATTTTTGGAATGATAATCATTTATTATCTCTCTCCTTGTTACGGTATTCGCCATAAATGAGTTTTAAAAATCAATTTGTATGATTTTGACTATGTACTTCTAGAATACAGGAAACCACGCAAAAACGCAAGACTATCCTTTACCCTTGAAAATGCACAGAGAAATTTGGGAAAATCTCTCACTTCAGTCTCATCAAATTAAACTATAATTTTGTTAAATTTTTAGCATAAGCAATTAAACGAATACGTATGTGATTAGTTCGAGTCTCATATCACGTACAAAGCGTGTTCTTACTTACCAAGCAGAAGCTTTGACGGACACGGACACTTAAAGATAATTAAAATTATTGGGAGACTGAATGATCTTCACAGCAGGTTTGGATCATTAACTTCATCTTACGTCTAATATGCGATTCTACACGGGTAGCATGTCGATCAGAGCGAAACAATTCCGCTGTGTATTCTGTAAACATACGAATCATAAAATGTCTCTCTTTATGATGTATTCCATATTAAAACCAGTAGAAGCGATTTCTGAGGTTTTTGAAGGAAGGTCTACTCGTTTCTGTTCTGATCTGTTCGAAAGCATTTTTACGAAGAAAAGCCACTCGAATTTTTAGTGTATCACAAATTATTTATATGAAATATAAACAAATGTTCCAGCAACTAATCGTTGCTGGAACGATACTCATAAAATTGAATCGCATTGAATCAAATTGGTTATACATTTTCTAAAGTTTATCTATCATTTCAGAGAATGAATATAATTATATACGAAATCATTACTGTTTTGCAAAAAAATCATTAAAACAATAATTTGGTTATGAATACAACTGACGTTAACGTACAATAAATAGAAAATTGATACAGAAATTTCTCTTACCCAAGGAAGTGTTGATATGTAGAATAGGTAAAGATGTTTTACACCTACCTGAAACAAGCGAGAGCATAAATTCAACACTGCTTAAAGTGCAATTAATAAAATACGTTTCAAAGAACCCGTAACCATTGAGTGCCTTAAGGTATGCCATTTACATCTTTAATACCTATATACCATACTTTTTTCAACCTCAAGGAATGCCTCGTCACATGTTACGTAACGGTATTGAAACAATGCTTCTCAACCTCATAAAATCTTTTTCGAACGGAAATTACCTGCATAAACTACACACAGAGAAAGTAATGACGTAAGGAGTCTTCAGAGAACATGGACGATTAGGACTGAAAGAGTTCTAATTAGTCATGCTTTATACACGAAGGAAAGGAGTAGCAAAGATTGAGGATGACGCTCATGGGCTGTACATTAAGGACGTTCCTGTTTCAAGACGCCTGAAAAGTAGATTAGAAATATGAAAGTCAATGAAATCTTTACCCAAAAGAACGTACGCAAAATCTTTTTATTGGGTGAGCCGGACTGATTTAACGTATGGCCACCTAAAAAACTAACATTTTCTGCCGCAAGTACATTATTAACGAGTAACATATTAGAAGTTTACTTCTATGTAATTTCTCCCTTTCAAAGAGTTCAGATCTGCATAGAATGACCAAGGGCTCCTTTTCTTAAGGATGTTACTTCGTACATGGACAGAATGCAGTTCTCGACGCATATTTTGATTGCCTGCGGTCACTAGCCAGAATCATGCTATTAGTTATTGAAGTAATATATTTGTTTTAACCATTGTTTTAAGCTTCCAACAAGCACTTTATTGTATTTCAAAGCTCCAGTGAAAGAGTGCCATATTGAGCTCGCAAACACTAGGGTTGTTTTGATACGACCTGTCTCTGCATCAGAAATGAAGTGAATGACATCGATCCTATTGCCTGATCTTACGTAAAGTACCGGAAGATTTCTCTAATTTATTTAAATAAGAAATAAAGTTTTGGATTTTCGTTTTCAATTTACTTTTGTAGTTAAAAACTGGGTGAATTTTAGTGGCAATTTAATTGGACTCGATAAAGGCACTGTCACAAACGATTCTTCCTGCTTTCACTGATAACCGATTGATCGGCAAAGCAGAACAATTGCTGGCCACATCCCATGACTTTCAAATTAACAAAACAATTCTCAACATCATCAAAAATATTAACGAACTATGACGTCGTAGCATAATTGCAAGATCCTTTTGAATGCATGTCAAGAAAATCTGGGATAACTTCGTTCAAAGAAGAAACCATGAGTGATGATCTTCTGAAAATCATTCTCCATTTGTATAGAGTAAAAGCACTATTTTAGTGACAAAAGAGTTGTATACCAAAGAAAGCCACCTCATTCTACAGGAAAGCCTTGGAATACATACCACTTCTTTCGTCTTTTCTAAGTACACACGCGACGTTGTTGTTCTTACGAGTCGACATATTCTGTCTTGAGGGAGACTTGTGTAATACTACAAGAGTAATGAGCAACTATAAACATAAGACTAAAATGGAACTAATCTCATTCGCTTTAAAGCGGCTAGAAGGTAGAACACATTCGTTCTTGTCATTCATTCATAAAAAAAAATGCGCTGTGAGTGAAACTAATTTTTTGTGTAGAATAGAAATGAAAACTAATGATATTATGGTTTAAGGTTCACACAGGGGAACTGCGATATTTTGGTGGTAAGATTCCGTCAAGGGGTAAATGGAACAACAATATTTCTAGTCTAAGGAAAAGAAATTTTTTCATAATCTTGAGTTAATTCTCCAAGGAGGTGATTTTCGCCACCAGCTAGATAACTGTGTGGAATTCAACCACAATTTAGGTGCGAATTACAATGGCTGGTTGCTACGATCGATAGTTTTTCTTAATTTCTCCAACCAGTGTTAAACAAATACCAGAGTTGTCCCTAAAAAATGGGCCACGGGCAGTTCGCGGTTCCTTCTTCGTTCTTGTCCCCTTTTCTCACCTTACACGTATAAACTTACAGGTCTATGAGCAATACAGTACCACACATATCGGGAGACAACACGAATTTTATAAGTGAAAATGAAATGTACTTGTTTTATTATTTGAATTACGAATCAAATTCTATGCAAATTAAGCGTCGTTCTCATTTTCTAGAACCAAATCAAAATCGGTGTTGACAATTGGGTGAGGAGGGAGACGACGTTGCGACGTACAGCGCACTACGATGTACTTATCACGTTACGACGTACTTATCTCGCTACGATAGTCGATTAACAATAACAACAAAACTAGCAACACACGCTTACCACAATTGCCATACAAGCAATTAACTTCAGCGCAATTAAGCTGTTTCTCGACACTCATAATAACGCTTACTTGATTAAGTACCACATTCGGGCCATGCTATTAATTTATTCTGTAAATTAAGGTGCAAACGCTTAAGCTTCAGATTTGTTGTTACTTAGGCTACGGCACTGACGCTACCACATGACCATGAACTGTTAACACGCACACACACACACTTATACGTATTATTCTCCCGTTCGTGTTGGAAGATCAATCGAGAGCTTAGAGCTTGTGCCGTCTGTGACGTTCAGCTGAGGGAGATGCACGATAAAATGAGGAGGAAAACCAGCAAGCCAATGTGTAGGTCGGTGCCGTACCTTACGTTCCAGCGAAGGAGGAACCCTGCCACTTCCAGAGATATAACACGCAGAACACTTGCGAAAGTAACGACCCTAATAGTTGCCGCACCCCGAAACACTACACCAGCAAGGGTGGCTAAGGGCATCTACTGATGTCACTGCAGTGCCTCTGAGGTTCTAGGGTTCGAGTCCCGATGGAGGCAGGAGCTTCGACGCTAGCTAAACAGCTAGGACGAATTCAGCCACTGTCTGGATGAGACTTCTAGCGACGGATTGCTCTGATCAGTAGTTTTCCGTGATTTCTCCGATCAACACCACGTGGATGCCAAAGCAATATCCTAACAAACGGGCCGCGGACCGTGCGCGATCTTTTCTTTCTTGTCCTTGTTTTATACTCACCCCTTACTTACACACACTTACACTTACATGCACTAGATTACCACACTTGTCGAGAGACCAGACGCGAGCTTAGAACTTGTCCCGGCTGTGGGGATGCCCCGCAGATGGTTGGAAAAAAAAATCCCCGCAGTCGTGTAGGTCGGCACCGGATTTCACAAACAGCTGCAAACGCTCACAATCTCCTCCCGCGATAAAAACAATACACTATACTTACGGGAATAATGACCTTAAGAGTTGTCTCGCCCGGAATCACTAATCAATCAATCGAAACACTACAAAATCAGTCAGTTACCAAACTGTGATCTACCTTCTGATTTTAGATGTGGCATGGTAATGTTGGCAGCGTGTCGTTACCTGGGGCATCGCAGCCGGCGCGCGGCGCTCGCGCTGGCGAAGACGTAGTAGGCGGGGGCGGAGACGTGTGGGTGGGCGGCGGCGTGGCGTTGAGCGCCGAGAGCGCTTCGCCTCAATTGCGTCCGCGCTCCGTGGACTCCCGAGCGGCACTGTGCCACGCGCGGCCTCGCGGACGCGCTCCCCTCCACCCCCACCCCCACCCCCAGCCGCTGCCCCCTCTCCCTCCTCCGCGCCCGCGCACGCCACTCATGCGCCGCTGCAAGCAGCTCCAGTTGGAGACGGCCGAGCAGCGCGAAGGAATCAAACTGCTAGACGGCGGTGCCAAGATAAGCGTTTTCCTTGTGGGGATTATTTTATTTATTTTATTTATTTTATTTATTTTATTTATTTTATTTAATTTATTTATTTTATTTATTTTATTTATTTATTTTATTGTATTTATTTTATTTATTTATTTATTTTATTCATTCACTTCATTTATTTATCGTAGGGGTTCTTTTACTGTAAGTCGGCCATTGGCCGTAGTTCCGCACCTGTATTTTCGACCCGGCTGAGGTGGCTCTGAAATTAATGTCACTCCAGTGTGTCCTACAGGGAGGTCTCGAGTGCGATACCGATCAGCTGCTCTGATCGGTACTTGTCTGTGGTTTCACGTATCAATACCAGATGAATGCCGGAGTTGTACCTTAACAAACGGGTCACGGCCCGCGCGTGATATTTCGTTCCTTTTCTTTATCAAATCGTCACTCTTTCTTACACACACACACACACACTTACATGTTCTGCACTACCGCACATGTCAAGAGACCGACCAGGAGCTTAGAGCTTGATCCGGTTGGGGCGGTGCCTCCCAGATAGGACATACCTGGATGCCGAAAACCTTGCAAGAAGGTGCGTACGTCGGTGCCAGATCTCATTATCCAGTGGAAAAGAACACTGCCACTTCCCATGATAGAAACATATTTTTCACTTACTGGACTAATGACCATAGCAGTTGACTATACCTTCAGCCAGCCAGACTTCCTTAGAGCTTACTCCGACCATGAGGGTCTAGGGGACCTTCAAACAGGTGTGCCCATTGTCATCCTCTGAAACACCTGGATTTGATTCTTTCTTTGTACGCCAGATTCTGGTGTCAGTTAACTCTATCCAAACTCTCTGTTTGGGAGAACGTGAGATCTTGTTGGAACACGCTATTGTCAGTGGGATAAATTTTGCCAGGCCAGCGTTCTTTTACATGCTACATATATAACAAGACTACTGTGGGATTTTCTCAGCAGGGATTGAACAAGCGCACTGGAGATTCAGATGTCAGTAATCTAACCACTCACTCTTTGAGGCGCATACATTTACCCCCTGGATCATGTCTTCACTTTTCGGTACCTGGAGCCGCTCTTCTACACAGGAGTGTTTCCTCAAGTTTAGCCTCAATGGTTCGTACCAATCTTCCTATCCATCAAGCCAATGGGATCACGCCACAGAACGACGTCGATCTCCCAGTCGAACTTGTGGACTGAAGAACTCAACGACTCCTCTTGGCTTTATCCTTAACACATAAGCGGCTGCCGAGAAATAACTCCCTGAACGTGGTCATTGAATCTTCCGCTTCTTAAGGATTCTTCTTAATAAATGGATTCTAAAATTCTAAAGAAATTTTAAGGATTTTAAAAATCTAGAATTTTAATTAATGAAATGTATAAATTCAACCGTGAAGAAATACATCACGATGTCTATCGGCAAATGTCCATCTCTGTGTTCAACGAATTTTAAGATTTACCTGCCAAAACTTTCCCTTTTTCGCCAACCTTTTTACCATTGGAAACAGCACAAATTTGCAGATGCATTGGAAGTCTTATTCATTAAATACAAATCTTTGTTAAATAAATCAATTTGACTTGTGATCAAATTCCACAAAATGACAATGTTAAATTTTGCATATTTATGTTTCTTTATTTCAACTTTTAATGGGGGAATTTGGATGAAACTTCAGTTGGTCACTCACAGTATCTTTGAACTGCAATTATCCAGTACAGCTGTTGCATTTCAAGTAAATAAATAAATTTAATAAAGGACTTACATTCGTTGTAAAAATAATTAAGAATAACAATTTTTAAAAGAATTTTTTCTCAAAACTTTAATCAAATATGATTCATAACTTATTCTGTGTATGGAATGCATTTTATATTTGACTTAATAATTAATTAAATCTAAAAAAATGGGCGAATTTTCTATTGCATTGTGGTGCATTAAAACAAATGTACGGTGCCGATAAACAAAAATACCGAAAGAAAAATACTGGCATTTGGAAAACACAATAAGTCGTTACTGACCTTTCTAGGATTTCTTCCCAAAGAACAATTATGCAAAATATATCATTCCCAAATAGAAATATCGCCTACTATCTCATTTTTGTCCACATTCCACCAGGCGAATGCCGGAGCAGTACCCTAACAAACGACTCACGGACCGCGCGCGATCTTTCCTTCCCCTTCCTTGTATCTACTACTCCTTGTACTACTTCCTTTTCCACCCCTAACTTACACATACACTCACATGGACTACACTACCACACATGCCGGGAGACCGGTCGGGAGCTTGTTGCGGCTGGAGCGGTGTCCCGCTGGTGGAAGATACCTGATTGGGAAAAACCTGCTAGCCGACGGTCGGTCGCCGCCGGAACTCACCATCCAGCTTTGGGAAGATCACCACGCTATAAAACAGCCTTTACCTACGGGACTAATGAGTTTGCAGAGTTGACGCACCCGAAATCACGAATAAATGAATGAATGAATGAATGAATCATTCAATACGTCTTGACCAACCCTACAGGCCGAAAATATATTCGTGGTACATCATTCTGCGGCAGCATGCGACGCGGTGCTTGCTGGAAGACGGCCTCCTCTCGGCAACGAAACCCAGACTCCCCTTCTCCCGCTGCGGCTCCAAAGCCGCCTATGAATTCCCCTTTGTTTCGCGGAGGCATTAAAATAACACGCGAATCTTGGCGCGCCGCCAGACGTCAGCGGGAGAGATCCTCGGTTTCAGCGGGAGGCGGAAACAACACGGCGTCCGGAACCGCTGTTGCCCCCTTGCGACCAACCGCGGCGTGACGCTCGACAGCCCATGCCAGAGCGACGGCGTGGGACGCTGATGCTGCAGCCCAAGGCGGTAGATAGCTGGGAGCGTCAGCGTCCTTCTACAAGACTGTCGTGCTGTCGTTGCAGCTCATGGTCTGGAGTGAAGAACTATGCAGGTACGAATCATGCATCATGAACCGGGGAAACTTTACTCACGGTTATAAATTTCTCAGAAAATACTGAACCTCTTAGAGATCAATTTTATTAATGTATAATTACTTAGATGTATAATTGAAGCTTTTCTACTCTATACTTCGGTTTTTCTTTCTTGGCGCACGGGGGTGTGACAATAAAATGGAATATCTCACGGTATTTCGCGTCGTTCTCGGTTGTGCCGCTAGAAGTCGCATGATCGCGACTATCGAGCAGTGCTGGCGATCATGCGATTCATGGCGGCACAACGGAGAACGACGAGAAATACCGTGATAAATTCCATTTATTGACACCCCCCGTGCGCCAAGAAAGAAAAACCAAAGTATAACCTGATATGACTATATCTGAGTAAAGTTCGACCACAGCTTAGAAGAGGATACTAGCGGTCGGCTGCACCGATCGGTTGTTTTTAGTGATTTCTCCGATCAAGATCAGACGAACACGCGGGATTAGAGACCGCACAATTTTTTCCTTCATTTTAGTCCTCTGCATTCTCCTTGCGTACATACATACATGCATTATACTACCACAAATGTTGGGCGACCAGTCGAGAGATTAGACCTTGTCCCATCTGGAGGCGGTACCCTGCTGGGGAGATAACTTGAAGGGGAAACCTGCGCAAGCCGACGTGAAAGACGGCGTGGGTTCCCTGTTCCAGCAGAGGAGACATATCGCCGCCTCGCGGGATGTAACATAACTCTTACGCTACCATTGATCTAAGTACTTGAAGGATCCGAGATCAATAA
The DNA here is from genome assembly GCA_031308135.1 of Acheta domesticus. NCBI lineage: Eukaryota > Metazoa > Arthropoda > Insecta > Orthoptera > Gryllidae > Acheta > Acheta domesticus. The sequence continues at coordinate 138,335,349 of JAHLJT010009355.1, read as the reverse complement.
AAACTCACTTCCCACTGTATCATATAAAGTGCGGTATTTATTCAAACTTATAAGCTAGCGCAATCGTCAATTTCTTCTAACATACAAAATTCAGTATGTTGAACGTTCTGGCGGTAATCACAAATCTTACTAGAGACATCTTGCGACAGAAATATTAACTGATAGTAACTTAGCTCCGTAACTGCCATTAACTTACAGTTAACTATCAAAAAAATAAAAAAAATACAGATGGAAAGACTTTGTCTAATGTGATTTTACCACTGGTCTCGGAATGGTGTTTAATGTTTTGAACACTACCTCTAATAAGACGAAACCTGGGATCTCTCCCAGTAACGATTTTCCCGTTTTGTTTCGCTACATTTATTGTTATTTTGGAACAGAGGCGTCCGACTTTAAGTATCTAATTGCATTCTTATTTGAAACATTCATTTCCAATGGACGCATTAACATGACTTTTACAAATATCCCTGAACAATCAATCACTCTCAAAACAAACATTCTTAAATAAACATTTTTTTATTTTATAGGATAGATAGAAAATGAAGAAAGCGAAAATGATTAGTTACTTTAAATAATACTCTTCTACACTGATATTTATGATAAACTAACACAAAATCATATTTTAAAATATGATTTTTTTAAATATTGATTTTTAGTTTCCCATTGTTCGTACCAACTTCAGGAAGTTTACATACACCAGCTTAGTGTCGGGTGGAGGTTCCAACCTCACAGTAGTCACATTAAGACCTTTTATAAGAGTCGTCATAATAATAAAAGAGAGGGTCCTAGAAACAGATGGATGTCGGAAGAGGCAAAAAAAAAAAGATGATGGAAATCTATTAAATAAGTTTGTTTCCGTAACTAAAAATGAACCCTTAAGTATACTTCTTGAATTCCTTGTCTTTTACTTTACAACTTGTGGTCTTCGTGCAATTACGGAATTATGTAGTCTAGGGCTACTACTCAAGAAATGTTTATAACCTGAATATGTGTTACCCTTTATTTCATTTAAAATGATGCATCTATTTCGTCTTATACAAAGTAACAACAAAATGAATGTTTTCTTTCGTAATAGAATTCCACATTTTTCTGTTTGCATCATTTCAACAGATACTTCCAACGTTCGTAAGGGGTAAACGTGTGATGTAGTAAAAAACAACGAATAAACTTAGAAAGTTGTTTAGTGAATTAAAATTAAATTTTTGCTTCCAATTACATTACAAAACGTGAAAGTTTTGGACGAAGTACTCTTAATGGAGCTCTGTTATACAAGGTTATTCTGCACTCAAGCTCTTGCTGCTTCTTTAGAAAGGCGACTTATCTGCTTTTGAAACGCAAAACTTTAAACGCAGTTTGGGAATGAAGGTCTGCTTTTAACAACAATACTCGACACGTTGAAAACGAAGTTTTGAAAACTTTAAAATTAAAACTGGAATTAAGTACAGCGGTTGCAAGTTTATCTCGCCGCGTGGAAAAGACAGTTCTGTTTTGAGAGATCAGGTTATGAGTTTCTGCATTGTTTCTGTTACCTGCTCCAAGAGTAGATTGGGTTTTGTTAAAAGCGAATTTCGCTCCTTTACAATTCGCCCAGGATCGTATAAGAAAACTATAATCAGATTGCGGCTGAGATATTTTTCCGTTTTCGTAGATACAAATCTCATTCAGGCCCCCGACTGCAAAATTTGACCCACAGACTCAATCTTTGCAGTATTGCCGTGAAGAAAGTTTTAAAAAGAAATTCAGAGCGAAATACGAAATATTATTTTACTTTATGGTCAATATTGATGTAATACTTAGATAAGCAGAAATATTATTTCAACTCCCACCTTTTTTGAAGAGATTGAGAATATTTGTTATCGTCTAGACACAGGAGATCAGATCTCGTTAAGGAGGTTTAGAAAACGAAAGAGGAGAAATGAAAGATAGTGACAAGGAGGTGACAGGTGATCAGATCTCGTTAAGGAGGTTTAGAAAACGAAAGAGGAGAAATGAAAGATAGTGACAAGAAGGTGACAGTAGATCAGATATCGTTAAGGAAGTTTAGAAAACGAAAGAGGAGAAATGAAAGATAGTGACAAGGAGGTGACAGGAGATCAGATCTCGTTAAGGAGGTTTAGAAAACGAAAGACAAGATATGAAAGATAGTGACAAGGAGGGTGGACAGAAGTGAATTGAAGGAAGAATTTTTCAAAATAATCTCTTCAAACGTGAGGGTTGATATTCTCTTCTTATGACACAAATACCGTATGCTACGGTGAATCAACTGAAGTCATTTAAATAAAGAAAAATGTAAATAAAGATAAATTTATTTAAATTGCATTTGGGTGTAACACGGTGACAGCTAATTACAAAAACATAAAAAATACAGTCTCTCAGTAACATAGAATACTAATACCCATAATAATAATAGTAATAATAAGGTAATATAACTAGCAAATTATATAATTAGAGTAATAATAATGATAATGATAAAATAATGGTAAAATAATGATAATATAAAAACTGACTGATTCACTAAACATTAAATTACATTAAAAGAAAAAAACTTCTATAATCTAACTCCGCACTGAATGTTTATACAATTAGGATCACATTGCACTTCACTTCACTAAGACCTGAAAACATTTCCTTCTTTATTTCTCTGCTATACACTACACGACACCTCACTTCACAATAGAACACTTATGCATCGCTATATAACCCACTATTCTCCCTCATTTACTTAATAATACCCTAAATTAATTTCCTAAACTGTTGAACGCTTTGAAGAAAAGGTTCAAAGGTTTTGCAGGCAATCTATTCCATACCGTAATCGTTCGATTTGTAAAAGAAAATTTCCCGACATCCGTTCTCTACTGTCTTAAATTTATTTTGTGCCTGTGATCCCCTCTTCCGATGTATGTAGGATTACAAAGCCGCCTATTAAATTTAATTTCAAGCTGGATGACAATTATAAGCTCTATACAGGGCGCAGAGTCTTGCTACTGATCGCCTGTTTTTGAGTGAATCCCACCCTGCCCTTTTCTTGTCCCTGAAAGTAAATTTAGCTGCTCTATGATGAATCCTTTCCAAATGTTTACACTGCATAATTTATTGCGGATCCCAACAAATTGTTCCATATTCCATTATCGGACGATGTCTCTGCAGTGCCTCAGATCGGGAGGTCCTAGTTTCGAGTCCGAATGGCGCCGGCAGGATTTTCGACACTATCTTGCCAGCTAGGTCGAATTCAGTCGCTGTCTGAAGGGGAATTCTAGCGGCCGGCTGCTCTGATTGGTAGTTTTCCGTGATTTCTCCGATCTACACCAGGCGAATGCCGGATCAGTATCCTAACAACGAGCCAAGGACCACGCGTGATCTTTTCTTCTTATTCCTTGCCCTATTCTCATCCCGTACACACACACTTACACTAACATGCCAGAAGACCTGTCGGAGTCTTAGAGCTTGTTCCGGCTGGGGCGGTGCAACGCTGGTGGGAGATACCTAGCTGGGGAAAGCCTCTCTAGTCGACGGTAGGTCGGCGCCGTCTCTCGTTATCCAATAGGGAAGATTGCCACCACCTTCCGATGAAAACACGTGTACTACAATTACGGGACCAATACCCCCCGTAGTTGACGCGCCCGGAATCACTAAAAATCAATCAAGCGAGTTGTTAGTGCAAACACACCAATCTTATAGTCGTTTACGTGATAAAAGTTTTGTGTACTTATTTGTCTTATTGAGTTTAACTGTTGATTAATAACTGAGACTTCCAAAAACGATATGACCCTATTTCAAATGCTCTACAAAACGTCTTATTAATACATACGATTCTATTTCTCTAAACTAGTTTACGTTTCTTTGGTTATGTTGTTTACAGAAGGTGGTACTGAGATTATGTTCTATCTGGCACTGACATAGTTATTCACGACAAATATCGATGCAGCAAATAACTGACTTGGTTGAAGTTACTGAAGCATTAGCCGTTGTTTATAATCAGCCAAGAGTTGATTCGTTCGATTGATATATCTACATAAAAGCATGCCATAATAATAATAATAATAATAATAATAATAATAATAATAATAATGTCAGCCTTTCTGAAACGCGAAAGGAAGAATTTCTTCAATATATATTGCTCTGAGTATATTTGAACGATGATAGACCTTTTAATGTTTTATCACTGTGAACCGAAAATACGTCTACTTCTTAGGACTTTGAGTGTAAATATTGAGTGATCAGATGTCGCGTTAGACAAGAAAACATGATAGTCAGCTCGGTAGGTATATATGGATTAGAAAGATGGGGAATGAAAGGAGATTAACGCTCACTTACGATGATTGGAATCTAAAACATAATTTCTCGCATCCTTGAAATTTTATTGAAAAGTTCCAGCAATTGAAGAAAGATGCGAACTTTAGTATTTATTAAAAAAATATTATTACTTTCAGTTTAGAAAAAATTGTGCCAAACATTTCGGAGATAACGTCTTCATAAGTAATATATGTACTTGGCACGACAGCCCGTGAATGGGGTCAGGTCTATTGGCGACGTCCCTGTCTCGTGGCCATGGGTTAAGGGGGTATGTGTGGTTAGCACGTAGATCCCCACGCCGTATTCCAGTCTTCTCAACCTGAGAAGTGTTTTCTCATCGTCACGCAGCAACATATACTGGGACATTGCAAGAAAAACGCACACTATAGTCTTGCCTCGACCGGGAATCGAATCCAGGGACGCATGGTGGAAAGCGAGCACGCTGACCAATAGCTAGCCGCGAGGTGATCTTCTCAAGTAATACAAAATTAAAAACAGATGGGATCATTAAGAAATGTGTTGGAATTGGAACGATAAATGGCAGTACAATTCAGTAGTTTTCGCGTTGTGCAATTCTTTTTCGCAATTTGAGTGGAATAAGAAGGAGCGGCAATCGCTCCTGGACGTTTGTGCAGGAAGTCTGCGTTGTCCGCACGCCCGGTGATTCGCACGCTTAGGAACTCGAGATCTGGGGAGGTGGGGGATGAAATATCCTTGTGCATGGCGCGCGCTAGGGATGTTCAACGTCGGTGATTAGGTAAACAGGAGCTGAATTTGTGAAGACACTGTCACGTTCACTATCTACTATGAATTGCTAAAATAAATCTGTATTTTGTATCTGTATCTGCATCACATCGATATCACGAACTGTATCGTAGCACATCAATTTCTATTTGTATTACATAGCAATAGTATAAAATTAATTTATAAAATCAAATGAAGAATGTATGACATAAAAATAGCGGAGAACTACCGTAAATAAATAAGAAAGAAATCCCTACTTCAATGGCAGAGAAATAAAAGATGCAGAAGGGCTGCCCGCACGTTCTCAGCGGTATCTGAGAACACGATGGGCCAATCACGAGACACGCCCTGTTGAATTTGGAGAGATTTCCATTAAGAGTAAACGACTACAACAAATATCAGAACAACTAAATTAATTCCTAAAAGGAGAGGACCCCTTGGAAGACCGCAGTCTCTAAATTTGAGAATCCTTTTACAGCAAAAAAATGGAAATAGGAAAATGTTGAGTTTAGTAGAGGAGACTGAGGCTGCCTGGCATTTAGGTTCCTAAATCGGTAGATTCCATAAGCCCTTAGCTTTATGTCTCGTGCTCTTCACAACCTAAGAACTTCCCACATAAATGTCAGTTTGATCAGTACAACGATGTTGGAATCGTCATCTCAAATGCGTTTTAGAGCTTTTGGGAGTATTATTTTCGTAGTTCATTGGTTCTCTTCTGAAATATTGGGCAGGAAATATTACGCTTCTCTTTTTGAGCTTAAACCTTCAAACGAGCTCTTGATTTTCGCGTGTCGGTTTTCAGTTTTGAGTTTCTTTGGCTCCTCTACGGCTATCTTTAATGAAAACTCCCATTCGGGGCTGGTTGACACTTTCCAATTGGGGTTAGTTGGTCTTGGGTAAATCAACATAATTGTGAGTCTGCCAACCCTCTCCACAAAATAAAAATTATTATTTGATTTTTTTATTCACATCTAGGGTAAAATCATCGGTATTGGACACAGTTAAGAACATTTGCGAATTTTTAAAACTCTTGGGCTATAGTACTAAATTTGTTGTGTGAAACTCAGTGGGTCAGTAGTTCCAAACCTCTTTCTGAATAAATCAAACTTCTTCCCCCCAAAATGACCAAATTTTAATTTCTTCTGTTTTATTTCCAAATTCCAATTTTGATTCATTAATGGAAACTGAAGAACTGCGAACTTTTTGAAGTAGTCAGATACTCGACTCAAAGACAGCCAATCTTTATTCTTCCCAATGAACTTGTCTGAGACCAAAAATGTCCACAATATACCCTTCGTGGCAAGAATAGTGGTAGATTGTCGGGCAGTCTTCTCCTGCTTTCGGGATATCGATGGTTCTGGTGTATATCTAAGAGAATAACGTATCTAAATAATATAATATTCCTCCATACATCAAAATATCGACAACGCAGATAAATTGCTCCCACTTCATATCGTAATGCTTTCTGTTATTTAAGTTTGCATTTTGTTTTGATGTTGAATATCAGTAAAACATAGCATATACAAAAGTAAGGTTCACTGATCACCAACTTTGTACTTGCAGTGGATTTATTTATATAAATATGTTCATACAAAATGTATTTCTTGGTCAATTAGACTTTTTCACTCCTCTTTGGAGCGCGAATTAAAGCGACCACCTAAAAGAAACTTGCAATGAGGCGTAATTATTTCATATTTGCGTAGTATTGTTTTATGGGGCTCTACTTAGCTTGTTACTTAGCATAGAGAAAATGTATTGTTTCTGATATCAGCTGAAACGTTATGTCCTGATGTGTTAATTATTTATTTTATTTCACGTGCTAGGTTTATTAAACGTGTAGAGTAAACCGATCAGGCAAGTTTTTTTAGGTAATATTGCTTACTACACATCATCTAGATACACAGTGAAAATAATTCCTAGGGCGAGCAATTAGTTTACACAAATTATTGACTCGAATAGTAAACAACTATGTTCCATGAAAATAGTAATTGGTCTATACGTGGATCAAGGATTCTATTACTCAAGGTAACGCTATAGTTCATGGTCATTTCATTATGTAAGAATGAGAACGGCAGTACATGCAATGATGAATTTAGTATCAAATCAGATGAATATTTTCCCGATGAAAACGTGATCAGGAAATGAGGTTTTCAGCTTATTGTTTAAGAAATAAACCAATGAAATGAAGGTCAAAATGTAAATACCTCGAGGTAATTTTTGTAAGGATGAAACTGAAAGATTGATATCATTTATATTCTTCTCGTGATGTAATTACTCCACCGCAAACGTCAAGGTGAATTTGCTCAACATTAACGCCAAACAAAGGGCAGGATGTCGATAATTTACCGTCAGAAAAGATCTTGCCATTCAATTTTTTCTTCTTAATGTCCATGAAATTGTATAGTGCCAAATATATGTCTACATTTATCACTTTCACGCACGAAAATAATGCATCCTCTCACATCTGTGTTGCTGTCTATTACCAACGCCGGTAATGTAATTGACTACTGTTTAAAAAAGGGTTTAGAAAACCTCAATATATTACATTTTTCCAGAGGCGAATCAATATCAGCTATTTCAATTTATAGAATGAAGTAATGGTCTCGTGACTACATTACTTCTGAAATCACTTTCGTTGAAATAACTATCACAATTAATTCGTAACCTCTTCATCCAGGTCGCATTTTCACGAATCGTAAAATGCTATTCAATGTAGCTTATTTCAATATAAATTTAATAATTATTTCAAAGAATATTTTTAAGATACTTTGAAATAATAGATATTTTGAAATATTGAAATTAAATACGTATTTCTTAATATTAAATTAAAAACTGTTTTTACTTCTTTGATATTCCTGATAATAGACAATACGCCACTAACACTTGAGGGGGTTCAGCCTTGATAAACGAAATATTGCTAGCAGTGAAATGAAAATTCAGAAGTTTTCTACGAAACTAAGCTGAAAATTGCCCATTTTCAGAAACTCTCAAACGACGTTTTTTTAAAATTCTGAAAGAAATCCTTCATTTAAAATTTGCAGTTATAACCAGGTTTTACTCTTCTATTACATTCCTAATGCCTTATTTCTATTCTACAATTAGGGAACCAAAAATTGAGATAATGTGAAAAATGTATTTGTTTTTTGATAAAACACAATATCCCCAATATACATATTATATGAAAGAAAAAAAAAAACTTTGTGTTAATAGATGCGTGCTGAAAATTTTATATTTTACATTTACTGCAAAATTAGTTTATTTTGAGCAATTTGTGGCAAACTACCCTAGGTACGCTTGCTAGTCTCACAAGAAGGCGCTAGGGATTTCAGGATTGTCAACCAGCCATATGGCTTTTAACCAAAGAGAGAGAAAAAATTGTTCATTACTCAGAGCGATGTTGAAAGAGTTTGATGCTAAAGTACTAACTTTAATTGCATTGTTGCTATGGAAGCAAATGGTGTCAAGGTTATTCAAATACAGATTCAATGTTACTAAACACATTACAGGTCACGTAGGCTAAAATGGTCAGTTTTAGTTATAATATTATTTTTATAAAATTATTGTATTACGAAGCCGTAAAACGTTTACAATTAATACAGACGTGTGATTCGGCTTCAAGAGACAGGGGCTTCGACCAGAACTTACGGATGCTAAAATTTGAAACTCATATTCGACATGAATGCTTTCAGATGTTTGAGGCGTGAGGGTTTTCCGGAATCCCTCGTTTACTACATTTACATCTGTAGCGTAATCGTTCCATAATCTCGTCTGACAGGAAACGGTGTGTGCAATCCGTGTTTACTTGAACTGAATCCATCACGCAGCATAATAGTATAAGCATCAAGGTGAATCCAAGGAATATCATCTGCAAATATATACAGGAAAAAGAAATGTCTATGCGATGTTTGGGATGCGCGACTAAGCTTTTCACCACCCCCTCACAAAGGTGGTAGGTACCGTGAAAGGCACTGGTAGTTCTTTTAGACGTCGAAGACAATAGAAAAACTACCTAGTACGAATAAGTGCCATTCTGTAGCACTACTAGTGTATTCTTGCCATCATTTCTGCGTGTACCGAGTACTAGAAGCCAACGGTATATTTTAATTACATTGGAAATGCGGAGTTTTTTTCTGAGCGTGTAAACCCTTTGACCTTCATTGTGTTCTCCATGCTGCGAGGGCGTGGCAGTCTCCAGGAGCGCTCGTCCATTGCAAAGGTCACGGTGAGCAGGGCGCCGCCCGCCGCGTAGGACGCCCAATGACCTGGTTCTAGTCGAGCTGCTGCAATGCGTATGCCGCAGCAACACGCGTACGTAACGTTTTTGTGCTTATTGAACGATGCCCCGGAACACTTGGCAACAAGTTTCTTCAAAGCGAGTGATAAAACACCTTGATACAAAATTGCAGCTAAGAACTACCTACAGCAAAGAACTACCTTGAATCGCGGAATAATCTTAAAACTGACACTAATGAAACAGTACGATGGTCCGGTTGTAAAACATCGCAAGTATCATTTTTTTGAAAAATCATATTTAAATGCATTTAGAATTACTAAACAATTGCCTATTACGTGTTTAATTGCCTATAACGTGTTACGAGTTTATTCTCACAAATAAGGGTCCAAACAATAGAAATAATGAAAACAACAGGAATAAATAGATTTTCTTTCAAGTTGTCTTTATTCGCTTCTATAAAATTGTTTTTGTACTCTCCTCAAAACAGTCTTACATGGTTTTAAAATCTGATCATTTCAAATTACAAAGACGTTATCGTTACCCATCAATAATTATATAAATTTTGACGTTTTTATGACTATTTCGTTGTGATATAATTTTTTCGAGGTGGGTCATTACACTTATACAAAATATTTGTCAAAACATTACGCCAAATAGTTGGGATTTTTTAAAAAAAACTTCAAAGTAAAACTGAACGTGGATTTTGTTGTTGATTCGGAGGAAAATAATTTGACATTCCTGGTCCTCAGCTACATTTCCCACTGCTGAAGTCGGCTCTTGTGGAAAATAATAGTGCAGCAGAGGCAAGGGAGTAGGAGCTCCGGAGCTTTCATTTGCATGGAGATCAAACGCAACATTTTTCGAGAGAAATCTTCTTCTCACGTCTGTTGTCGGAGAGAAATGATTCCAGTGGGTTCGTAGCGAGACTGTTTCACCGCGCGTGAAATGCATTTCGTCCCAAGCACCGTTTCCTTCCGACTGCGTTAATTAATTAGAGAAGGTCTCCCGTTGAGATGAATACCCTGCGTAATATTCCCACACTCATCTTGCTCATCAACACGACAAAGGAAGTGCTGTAATTAACTTAAACGCTACTAGAGTTTGAATAATTATTTCCATTTTACCACTATTCAAGGAAATCGGCTGGAGGTAGCAACGAGCTTAGCGGGTCCACCCATTAACTGAACATAGTGAGTACTGTGGAATAATGCAACCCAATTTTGATAATTTGTGATTTTCTTTTATTCTTCGGCGGAAATGAGGTTTGAACACTATCTTCGTACGAATGATTTTTACTGAATTACGTTTCGAATCTATATGCTTTCTCTATTCCCACATTCAGAAATACATGGTCAATAAGACAAGTTTCCTATATTTCATTGACTATCAAGGAATGTATATATTTTTGTGAATTAAGCCGTGTAGACATAGTATTGCAATCAATATGAAATTCGGTAATTATATATTTTCTATTATCTTCTTTTCATATTTATTCTACTCTCGTTAATCGCACATTGTTCACAGAAACAAAACTTCCCCTAGAAGTATTTCGCAAATAGGTTATTCAATTATTAGAGGAGAGGAGGTTGGAATGAAGTAAGTTTCCAAAATACTCGTGCACATACATGTTATTGCGAAGGTCCTTGTGTGAACTGAATGCTTAGCGCCCGGCGCCCGGTTCTTCGTTGCGGTCTGCGACGAGGCCATGACGCAAGGGGAAGTGGGTAACCAATAAAATTACTGGATACTGTAAAGGTGTCACAACGTTTTTACGAGAGTGTTAAAATTGTACATAAATTAAGAGAAAACGAGGTGAGCTGCTGGTAATTCTTTTGTGGATTGTGTGTTGATTGACTGATTATAATATTTAGTGATTTTATTGGTAAATGTAAAATAATGTAAATGTAAGTACCTTTATTGTCAAAGCTTTTTAAAGAACGTGTCCTTTCAGTGTGACAATGTTATATACTTTGAATTGCCAGAGGATAAGGTCAAGTGAATCTGGAAATGCTGTAAGGAACTTTTAAATATATCAGTTAAACCAACAATATTTTGTATAATTGATTGTCTTTAAAAGCAGGTACTAATCAAAGCCGGTTAATTTATATGACACAATCATTATCTTTCTATTATTATTATTATTATTATTATTATTATTATTATTATTATTATTGTTGTTGTTGTTGTTATTACTATTCTAATAAATCAATGATTTGACTGTTTCGTGTTTTTAGCACAACTGCTATTTTCACAAAACACTTAAGTGTAGTGTATCCTATCTCGATATGAGTTGGTGTTACTCAGCCAATAAAATCGGACACCGAACCACACGTGGCTGCTCCAGGTATCTCCGCCTGCGAGGCACCGCCCCATCCCAGATAAGCCCTAATATGAGACAGCGTGCGATTGTATAGTCCCGATGTACGCGGACTGGGGCGGTGCCCCGCAGGTAATAATAATAATAATAATAATAATAAAAATAATAATAATAATAATAATAAAAATAATAATAATAATAAAAATAATAAAAATAATAATAATAATAAAAATAATAATAATAAAATCTCTTTATTTCTGGCGAGGCTCAGGCCACAAGGCCTGCTCTTCCGCCTAACCATTAAAATATTTACATTTACAATAAGTACAATTGAGGAGTTCGGGTGCAAACAATAGTAGCTGACATTTCACGTTAATTACGAAAGTGCAATGATCGCATTAGGTAATGGAAATGTGCTGCACACAACTAATGAAACATAAAGTATGAATATATTTTCGCTGGTATTTTTGGACTCTGAAACTAACATGCCCATGAGAGCCCATGTTTCTTACTTTCAAGAAGGATGTGGAATGTTAATAATTTTACTTTCGCAAAATGTCAGAAATTATTACCTACACCCGAATGCCTCAATTGTTGACAAATTACAGAGGAGGGCAGATTTTACATGTAAGGGCAGGTGGGAGTGCTTGGAGAAAACCCAGCAAGCCGAGTGCAGGTTGACGCCGGGTCTCGCCGTCCGGTTGGGGACGATCGCGGCCTCCCGCGAAAAAGCATGTACTACACTTACTGGATTAATGACGTTAGCAGTTGATGCGCCCGGAATCACTAATTAACCAATCAACAAGTAAATTAATAATTCAATTAATCAACCGCTATCATCGGGTCTTGCACTCCTCATGAACCATGCTGCACAACGTCTGCTGTGTTAGATTACTCCGTAAGTCTTTTTTTCCTTATTTCAAGTCGCTTCTCAACTACTAAGGTCATATAGCGGCCATTGAAAGTAACATTAGGGATAACTATTAGTCCGTGGCACGAGTGCCGCGACGAAATCGCCTCTCCACGCAGTTCATTTCCCCGCCACCAGAGACAACGCCATCACTATTGTAAAACGACGGGGTTACTAATAGTTTACTATCTCGACGCTAGAGGCGCAGAGAAGCTCGTGGCATGCTACTGTGCCACGACGCGTGCTGCTGCAGCCATCAGTAGAAGACCTTGACACCACTGCATTAGAGGGACACAAATGAACATTACCATTGTACATTAGGGGGTCACGCAACCATCCATGCCCCGGGCGGGATTCGACCCGCAACCCTTCAGGCACGAGGCAGCTACGGCTCTTCAGCCTTAGCGACCTCAGCTTTTCAGGCCGGCTCCGTAGTCTCTGTAACTGAGCGAGGGCTGTGTGTGGCGAGGCGCATGGCGGCGAGGCGGGCGGCGCCAGCGCCTTTTAATTCCCATATAACGTGGTGGAGACCATTACAGTGGCGCGCTCTTCTCTATCACCTTACCGGAACTAAAATACGAACGGCTGCCAACGATACGTGGCTGCTGCATGGGTTCGCGGGATCCACGCAGGCGCATAATGTTACAAAAGATAGCGTCCAGTGTTTGCGCATTCTTTAGCGGTTTCTTATATGGATATTTTATAAATAATTGAACATTAAGAAGATACTTTTCATATTTATCAGAAATTAGCCAATTTTTATGTGCGGATGTTGGCGAGCCTAACCTGCCGCTGTACCCGGCAACACTAGCGCCCCCCTGTAGTATACTTCGGTTTTTCTTTCTTGGCGCACTCGGGTGTGTCATCAAAATGGAATATCTCACGGTATTTCGCGTCGTTCTCGGTTGCGCCGCTAGGAGTCGCATGATCGCGACTATATCCAGCTGTGCCGAAATACCGTGAGATATTCCATTTCGATGACACACACCCACGCGCCAAAAAAGAAAAACCGAAGTGTAGCATCGAGCTTTGTCTCCGGTTTTGTTGGAGAGTCGCAAGGTCCTGGGCGGCGCCGGGCTGGCGCGGCTCGGCGCGGAGCGGCGACTATGCGACTCCTAGCGGCACAACCGATAACGACGCGAAATACCGAGAGATATTCCATTTCGATGACACACCCCCACGCGCCAAGAAAGAAAAACCTAAGAGTAGCACCCTCGAGCTTTGTCTCCGGTTCCGATGGAGAGTCGCAAGCGTATGGGCGGCGCCGGGCTGGCGCGGCTCGGCGCGGAGCGGCGCGGCGGCGGAGGCGAGCGGGGGTCGAGGCCGCGGCCTCGCGAATGGACCTTAGCTGCCGGCGGCGGCGGCGCCACTCCGCGCCCGGGGCGCTGCGGGCGGTGGCCTTGCAAGGCCACGCAACCGCTCTCCCTTCTTTCCCCTCGCCCAGCAGGTACGTCGTCGCGTGGCCGCTCGGTCAACCCGCGCCAAGGCGGACGAAGGTGAGTGGCGGCTCAATTGTCGTTAGCGTTCGAAGTGACAACGCTACTTAATTTGTTCGACGTGAGGCAGGGTTGGGCAAAATACTTGAAAAATGTATTTCAGATACAAAATACAAAATACTTCCCCGAAAGTATTTTAGATACCAAATATAAAATACTTTCATAAAAGTATTTTAGATACAAAATACAAAATAGTATTTTAAAATACTTTTGAAAATACAAAATACAACCAACGATGTTTTACACATAACTTCTATCCTATTTTTCTCTTTTAAACAATCATTCACGTTCAAAATTCACATTTAAAATCACATCACATTTAAAATTTTATTATTAAAAATATATAACATTCTTTATACAAAAATGTTTCAAATTAAATTTTCAACCCATTTCAAGTATCAGTATGGGGTCATCCATAAATTACGTAAAGCTAAATGGGGAGGGAGGGGGTCTGAGGCAGCTTTACGCTGCTTTATATACATAGAGATAGGGAAGTGCGTTACATGGGGGGGAGAGGGTATTGAAAATACTCGAAATTTGCGTTACGTAATTTAGACGGCCCCTATCATTTGTGATGTATGATCATATTTTAAGTCTGAAAGGCATCTTTTCCATGCTAACACGCAACACTCACCGTGCTGGATACTCGGATTGACATGAAATTTCACCAGCTGGTAGAACACCACGCAAAACCTATATACACAAATTTTGAAGTGCTATGGAATATTATAAATAGCGTTTTATAGGCATTTTGTATCAGGACCTTTCGTGACCCTCGCGCTTCCCGCAGCGGGCGAGCCGTTGCTTCGGCAGCGCTAGGAACGTTACGCGGCGTCTATCAGCCGGTGTCAGATTTCCAAGCGCGTTCGTTCCATCTGAACCTGCAAAGTAAACACCCGTTTTTGTCACCCCGCCTGCCCTCCAAGTAACTGAGACCATGCTGCCAGGCTGATAGTGCAAGCGCGGTGTATGAGTAACGTCCGCAGAACCAGCGGCGAGCAGCGTTTCCGCCCCTCTACGGTCAGTAAGGTCAAGAAAGGTCCCAATACTAATTATAGCAAAAACACTACTTGCAATGCTTCATAGCACGTAAAAATTTGTATGTAGGGGTTTGAAAGGTGCTCAACAAGCTGGTAAAATCTCAAGTCAATCCGAGTATCCAGCATTGAGTGAGTGTTGCGTCTAAGAAGCGAAGGAGTACAAAGATATCACCATGAGCTCTTGGGAGGTGATAGTTTGGGATAAATATTGCAGGATATAGACAATTAACTAAGGTGCCTTTCAGACTTAAAGTATGAACATACATTACAAATGATATGGATACCTAATGAATACCGCGGATTTTTATGTTTTAAAATATGAATTTTAGGTGCCTAAAATAGGTTCTTTCAGCATCTGTTAGGCTTTTTAAATTGTAGAATAGGCACTAATAAAACTCGTAACATACAAGAAAATTCACTTTTTGACCATTTATTATATTTCTCAAAGATAACATATAAATCAATATTACGTAGAATCAGTATTGGCCATTTTGCGATAATACTATTTAACACGTTTGGTAGTAAGAATTATTCCAACCGCATTTTGCCTCACAATAAATTATTAATACATTCTCCAAGTTTTCAAGAGAAAACGAATGTTTCTTATCGGTCAAGATCACTTTGCTTTCGGGGAAATTCAATCGCTTTATCTTAGAAACGGAGGCAGCTTCTCCACGAAGTCAAAAAGTAGTGGCATGGAGACTTTTATCGCTAGATCCTTGTCTGGTATATTCATTTCTCGCTCTCTTACAGGTGACAAAATGAGACAAGGGGATAAAAAGGTAAAAGAGGACGAATGCAATTTAGGTTGTTAAAAATGACTTAAAATTAATATCATCCTTGTCTGTTGTGCCGACAAAGAAGAAAAAGGTAAAAGGAGCCATAGACAAAAGAAGTTAGGCAAATGAGTCTCATTTTAGGTTCTTAAATGTAGAATAGGCATTAGTATTAATACAAATAGGCATTAATATTAAAATAGGCTCTTTTAGGCGCTACAAAATTGACGGTTTTAGTTCAAATAAACCTAAAATGTACATAAAAAGCTTCATTTAGTACAAGGTACCCAGGAAAAAATAGATTTTTACCTAAATATACCACAACGAAATATCAGCTCTTAAAAACACCGCAAGCACAAGTTTTTAATCACTGCATACAACCACAGGGCCACCAGGCACACACATGGGCAGCACTCGTTCTGGCACGCGGAGCCTGCTCTCCGAGAAATTGAATCGGAGCTCGCGATTACAACCACGGTGTAAGAAATATATCATACACCGTGATTACAGCGATCCTCCGGTTATCTCCGGTTGAACCGACGACGAGGGGAAAACGTAATCGGAGAAACCGGAGGTCCGGCTCCACTCGTCCACGTGGCGGGACCCTCTCCATTTACTTGCCCAATGAATGTTTGTGACGGATTAATCAAAAAGTATTTTTGTATTTTGAAAATACAAAATACTATCAGAAAGTATTTTCGATACAAATACAAAATACATGTTTAAAAATGTATTTTCGATACAAAATACAAATTACAAAAGTATCGAAAATACGTATTTTAAATACAAGTATTTTCGATACTACCCAACTCTGACGTGAGGTTATGAGCTGTTTGCAGATCATGCTATATACGCTATCGTGACCGACTCTTCGGGCTGTTTGCCTTTGTTGATATCTACGTTACGATCTTCATTTTATGAGATTCGTATATTTGGAGTCGAATTGTGTGGGGTCGCTTCGAAGGTGTCGATGTTTAACATTAGTGCAGATGCACTAAAGTGATGCGAAACTTGAACTGCGCATGAGCAGAAGATCGATACTGGTTACCGTTCGGTGGCAAAAACTCCCTAATAAATGTTTTTGTCAACATCGATATATACCTTTTAGATTATTAAAATTAATAGTGGGTATTAATACATGATTATCCATTATGAATCTGAATCCGTAAAATGGACAATTATGTGCATTATAATGTCATGGCGGATCATTGCAACTCTGATAAATGTGGATGCCTGTGGCATGTAACATGGGGATGGGGAATAGGCGGGGCATATCAAAAGAACAGTGTCTTCCCGTAATTTCAGTTTCAGCTCTGTTCGATTTTTAATTGATTTACGGAAGTTAAGAAGGTTTACGCGGTAGGAGAAAAGATGAGAAGGAATGTCGTAGCCATTCATCAATTAAATAACACTCTGACAACAAACTTACAAAACGACGACAGTTACGGAGGCAATGGTGGCGGTTAAAGCAGTACTGGTGACAAGCAACATTCCTATTGGTCATCTCCGTTAGAGTTGTAAACGCATCTCCGTTAGATTCGTCGTCTCTGTATGTAAGAGCCATTTGGGGAGCATCTTCATAATATTCCTTTCCCCTAATTGCTTTTGTTACTAAGGAAGAATAACAAAATGTTTTTTGTGTACACCTAGAATCGTTTGGGAATAGTGAATGTTGTAAAACTAACAATTTTTTAAAAGTTATATTGGAAGTGTGTTTAATAAGAATATAGGTTGTAATAAAACTACTGGATCTACTTGAAAATGTTGGTAGATTGATTGTTAACGTTTCTGAATACATCAACTGTTATGGTCATGTACTCAAAAACATCACTGGGCCATAACAACTGTTCCGGTCATTAATACCGGTAATGAAGTGAATGTTTTTCCGTGATGGTGGGCGGTGTTCCTCTCCCGCTGGGTGGTGATATCCGGCGCCGACCTAGAAGACGGCTTGCAAAGGATTTTCCCATCCACTGATCTCCTCTAGCGAGGAACATCCTCAGTTCGGACAAACTCTAAGCTCGCTGGTCCTCTGACATGTATAGTATTCTTGTGCATGTAAGAGTGTGTGTAAGTAAGGGGTGAGGAGAGGCCAAGGAAATGGAAAGAAAGATTGTGCGGAGACCGCTGCTCCTTTGATAAGATATTGCTCCGGCATTCGCCGTGTATTGAGCGGGGAAATCACTGATAACTACCGACCAATGCAGTCGGCCGCTAGAATTCCTCTCCAGGCAACTGCTGAACTGACCTAGCTGTTTAGCTAGTATCAAAATCAACCACCCCGGAACGCGAATTCTAGCATTTTCCGGCCAGACTCGCTGGAGTGAGAGCGGCTGCTGGTTCTGAGCTATTTCAGCCGGTAAAGACGTTGGGGAATCATGCCCCTCCCCAATGACGCCCGTATAGTGCGATTTTCGTAACTTTGTCCCTGACAGGAATCAGCTGTTTCGCTGCCATCCAATCAGGAGCTTATATTTCGCTACAGTGACGTCACTATGGTGACGTTCCAGCTCCCGATTGGATGAAACCGTGAACAGCTGACTTCTGTCAGGGATAAAGTTACGAAAATCGCAGTATAGGTATACTTCAGTTTTTCTTTCTTGGCGCGTGGAGGGGGGTGTCATCAAAATGGAATATCTCACGGTATTTCGCGTCGTTCTTGGTCCTGTTGCATGATCGCCAGCACTGCTCGATACTGTCGCGATCATGCGACTCCTAGTGGCACAACCGAGAACCATGCGAAATACCGTGAGATATTCCATTTTGATGACACCCCCCCCCCACGCGCCAAGAACGAAAAACCGAAGCATAGAGAAATCAAAGTGCCTAGAAAATCACACGTGCGTCGCACATGTTATCCACCACACGTTCCAACAGCCGCGAGGGAAATTGCGAGGCGGCGTCGCCGGCCCTTCCTTGCGAGGCCCGCCGGGTGATCTGCTAGTGGAGTGACAACTTGACTTTCCATGCATTATTCTTTGCATTATCCGGCCAAAAAGGATAGACGTCGGGAAATTCGGGCGCATTTCCCTTGCTTGCGCGGCGCTGCGAGTGTCATGCATATGGAGGCGCCCTTAATCGCGTCCGTCCCAGCTCTAGTTCCGTGGCCGGCCACCGGGGCTCCCGCGTCGCCGTCATGAATATGGAGGAGGTGGGCCCGTCCGGAGGGGACACGTGAAAAATGCCAAAATTTTCTATCTTTTGTTTCGTTTCATGGACATGCGGCAAGGAAAGCCACTTTGTTTGCGAATAAGAAGCGAATTTTATATTCTCTATTAGATACACGTTTCGTGTTTGTTTCTTATACGGGTGTTTTTCTTTTTTCGTAATGTTGATTTTTTCTCTCGCGTTTTACACAGTCGTGTTGCTAATACAATCCATCAAAGTAGAATCTCTAAAAAATAGTTAAGTAACCGAGAATAAACTGTTGTATACGGGGTTCTGCAATCTGGCATCTTTGAGTAGTTGTCGTTTTTAACTTGAATATTTTATGTTATGCCACAAGCATTTTGTTGGGATTCTCCTCCTCGTACATGTCACAGAAAATTCAGATATTGTAAGAATGTCGTAAAAAAATCTGGACATATGGGTTTGCAATTATTTTCTTTCAGTAGATTCCTAGCATTTGATAAAACAAACAAAAGGAAGAAAAGTCATTAAGATACTACAGATTATTGAAACTCTTTTACATTTAAGGGGAGTGAAAAAACCGTTCTTTTCAGAAATGTCAAACTTTGCATTCTACAATAAATGTAGGAAGATATCTGAATATTATTTATTTAGTCATGTCGATTCTCCATTCCAGGTCTTTGAGCACGCATTACGAATGGAGAGTCGTGCAATGTAATATAGCGATACCGATGCGGAGTATCAGTATCAATGGAGAATGATAGATTAGAGACGAATCGGAGAGTGCTGAAAGAAACAACCGAAAAACCCAGTCTCGAATCCATTTAGAATTTTGTGGGTCGAAGCTAAGCACCTGAATAAGAATTCTTTTAGTCGGCTGTTCTAATTGTTCGTTATGAGCCCTTATTACCGTTATATTTATCTAATCCGTGCCAGATAAAACTTCACCCATTCCTCTGATGCATTCTGGATGAATTTAGGAGCCATTTGCACAGCAACGGTCCAAGGACCGCGGGCAATCCTTCCTACTCCATTTTATCCCCACTCCTATCGTAAAGAGCGAGCCAAGTATAGATGTCTCATTGCCATATAACTCATCCCGCACGATTCTAATAACTCCGGAGTAGGCCTGCTATATCCCGTCTTGTGCTCTTAGGTACCACAGGGTTACACCTTTTTCTCTTCCTCTATTCTTATTGCTCTTATTTTCCCTCTCCCTGAGTCTGAAGTTCCATTAGAGTGTTCACATAACGCCTATCATTCACTCGGTCCATTACATGATGTAGCCAACAGGGCCCTAATTGCCGTTATGATTAGTATTTAATCTGTGCTAGGCGAAGCCCCTGAACTCGTCGTACTTGACCCGAATTAGAGGAAGGGAGCATCGAACACACCAGCTTGCAGCATAAGTGAGGCTCTAAAGCCCGCATGTTACGATGCCTGCCTCACTCTACTTACCGAGGGGGGGGAGAGCATGCGTTGGAAAATTGGCCATCCAGGTTTAGCGCGTACTTGGTTTTCTTATAGCTCTACGTCACCCGGGAAGACTTGCAGGGCAGAATGAACAGTACCACTTGATTGTTGGGAGACTCTACCATGACGCAAACATAGGCAAACATCTGGCAGGACAGGAAATGGATTGGAATTGGCATCTCCAAACTTTGCCTATGCGACCACAGGTCGGCAACTCCGGAAGTACTATCTGCGAGTAGGGGGAAAGTCCGATCTGGGCTGATTTGTCACCAAACGGAGAAATATTAAAATAAATTGTTGTGTCCAAGGATTGCCGACCGATGCTCCGCTGACCCGTAGTTTGTAAAAAAAATAGTAGTCGGCAGCAAAATTTGAACTTGGTCATTTGTATATACTACTAATATTTGGCCAAAAGTCCATAATCGTATTTAAAACAAGGAGGAGCAAATATCTAAATAAAATTTTTAAAAGTTTCAATTACTTTTCATTCCATGTTACAATTAAACAACTTTTAAATACTTTGTGATGATTATTTAATAATTTTCGGTTCGTTGTGATGAAATAAAAATTGATAATTTTATTATAATCAACTGATTTATGTAATATTAAAAAGAATGCATTAATCATACAGTTGTAATTAATTTAGAACTGTATATATCTTTTTAAAAGATTCAACTAGTAGCATTTAGTAGTAGTACTAGTAGCACTAATAGCAACTAGCGCAGCATTTAAAATGGAGAAGTGAGATTCGGGACTTCCACCTGGTCTTCGCATCCTGGCCCTTCCGCGGTTTCTTTGCAGACGAAGAGGCCTCGTCGCTAGTTGACCCGATCGCGGCGGGGCAGCGGTGACCGAGCGGCGGTTTCACGTGCGCCCTCATGCATATGCACGAGGCGCGGGTGGTGTGCAGCGGAGTGATGCGGGGAGGGGAAGGGCAAACGAGGCGGGGGTGGGGGAAGTGGGAGGGGCAGCGATTGCAGCTCGGATGACGCGCGCCGCTCCGCGTTGCAAAGAGCTGCCGCTGCCCATGACAGCCAGACGGAGACCGCGACACGACGCCACGCGATGCACTGTGGCTGGGGGCAGAGTTTCACCCAGTAGCCCGCTTGGGGGGGGGGGGGTGCTTCACCACAATTTTTGAAACTAGCACGCCCGGTGACAAATTTGGCGTAAATGGAGGAGAGTTTTTAGCCCGGGCGCGTCAAATACTATAGTCACTATTCCCATAAGGGTAGCGCATACTATATTCTGGGAAACGGGACTGGTTCCACCTCCGCTGGTACGAGAAATTGGCTTTTTGCCGATCGGCATCGGCTTGCGGGAATTTATCCTCCAGGTAGCTCCCCGAATCAGGGCCAGCGCCCCAGTCGGGATACGTTCTAACCACTTCGACAGGTCGCCCATTGTTTGTGGTATTGTACTGCATGTGTGAATGTGTGTGTGTGAGAGTGTGTGTGTGTGTGAGTGTGTGTGTGAGTGTGTGTGTGTGTGTGTGTGTGTGTGTGAGAGAGAGAGAGAGAGAGAGAGATTTTAAAGTGAGAGGATGAGTCAAGTATGAAAAAGGGAAGATCGTGCGCTGTCCGTTGGCCCGTTTGTTACGGTATTGCACCGGCGTTTGTTACGGTATTCCACCGCCATTTGCCCAATACTGATCAGAGAAACCACGAAAAACTAGCAATCAGAGTAGCAGGCCGTTAGAATTATCTTCCAGACAATGGCTGAATATGAGGCATCTATCTTGTTACTGTCAAAAATTTACCTCCATCGGAACTCGCACCTTAGATTCTCCTGGTCAACGACGCTGCAGAACCGGGAGAGATGGCTCAGGGAATCAACTGATGTCAATGCAGTCCCTCTGACCGGGAGGTCCTAGGTTCGAGTTTCGACTGTGGCAGGATTTTCGACACTAGCTTGTCAGCTAGGTCGAATTCAGTTGTCTGGAGGAGAAATCTAGCGGCCGACTGTTCTGATCGGTAGTTTTTCAGGGTTTCTACGATCAATACCAGACGAACGCCAAGCAGTACTCCAACACGCAGGCCTCGGACCGCTCGCAATCTTTCCTTCCTCACCCTTTATTTTCACACACACCAACATACGCTACACAATCACACATGCCGGGAGACCGGTAGGAAACGTAGAGCTTATCCTGGTTGGGGCGGTGCCCATGGTGGGAGATATCTGGTTTGAGAAAAACCCGCTAGTTGACGGTTGGTCGGCGCCGGATCTCTCCATTCAACGGGGAAAGACCGCCGCCACCGCCGGAGCAAAAATGCACTACACGTACGGGACTAATAACCTCCTTAGTACAGACGCCCGGAATCACTAACAATCGACGCTGTAGAGACCACGAATGCGTCCACAGACTTATTGAAGGTCAAGACGTAAGTTTAGAGTACCGCACCCATTGAGTGAGGTCAACTTCACTTCTTGTATGCAAGAGGTAGAGAACATTAGTCACTGAGCAGTCACTGAGTCTCAGAATTGCTACACTGAACGTTTGGGCTAAACCAAATTAATGCTGTTGGTCTCCCAGTAGCATACTTGTATTCCAGGGTTAGGGACCTCCGAACCTTGCAAAGTGAAAATATTTTTGGTGATGCTACGTCTGGAACTTTGTATGCGGATTGTGCAACTTGCAATGAACTTGTAAAGAACTTGATCTCCCACCCTTCATAGGCATCTTGCAAGTCTGCCGGGGACAGATGCGACAAAATAAGCTATTTTAAGCTATACCGATAAGAGGCAAACCATCGGCAAATTAAAATTTACCCTGAATAATGTAACAGAAATGTTTTCTGCAACTGGTCCACTCGCACAAAGATGTTCAAAGTAAAAAGTTTCAAAAAATCAGTTTCTGGGTCGTGAAAAAGAGGTGGGAGGGGAAAATAGGAGTATTTAGGTGTGCTTGTTGAAGTATATTAAGATATAAAAATTAACATATCCAAATTTTCTGCCCATACCTCAGTTACAAAATCCTGGGTAAAATTGACTGAGGGCTGTAAGGACAAACGAATCAGTACACTGTCAGAAATATCCGCATTACTTTTAATGTAAAAGTACATTAAAGTAAGTACCATGTACGTAAATTAAATTTAATGTACATGTACAGTAATTTTAAGTACGTGTGCATTAATTGTAATGTACGTGTACAATTAAATTTACTGTATGCGTGTACATTAAATTTACTGTATGCGTGTACATTAAATTTACTGTATGCGTGTACATTACATATACTGTACGTGCACATTAAATTTAATTAACGTACATGATACTTACTTCAACGTACTTTTATATTAAAATTATTGTATTTGTGCATGAAACTTACTGTACATGTACTAACTTCAATATTTAAAAATTTGTTCAAAGAATTGTCATCCCGACCGGGATTCAAAGCCGGGTCACCTGGTTTACGCTCACTTGCTCTATCCTATCGAGACAACCAATTCTTTGAACATATTCTCAAGTCTGATGAACTGCCCGTTTGGATTTATGCAATTGTAACCTTTATGGACGCGTTTACGCTCGGAAATATGCCCCGAAGACGTAAAGAATACTATGTTTTGACCTTGTTACTGAGTAACAAATGTATTTTAATATTTAAATTTGTTCAACGAATTGTCACCTCGACAGGGATTCAAACCCGGGACTTTTGGTTCACGCGCGGGTGCTCTAACCACTGAGCTATTGCGACATCCAATTGCTTGAGCGGGTTCTTAGACCTGATGCATTGCCCGCTATGTTATGTATAATATATTCTTTACGTCTACGGAATATATTTCTTTAGACGTTATATATACACACACATTGAGTCTACAGAATTGTATATATTATGTATAATTGTCACTACTTCTTCACATGTTTTGGACGCTCGGAAATATGTTTCGTAGCCGTAAAGAATACTAAATTCTGACCTTGTTACAGTGACAATTCTTTGAAAAAATTTAAATATTTCCGAAGAATTTGAAAAAATTGTTAACTAAAGAATTAGCGTACTATGTACATCGCTACAATTTTATTATTAGATTTTTACAATATTATTTGTTACCAGTGTGAATGTAAATACGAATTTTAAAAAATAATATTTTTTGTACACACGTTGAAACTATATTTTAAATTTATTATACGTACGTTCAAATAGCGGAAGAAAATATTTCTAAATTTTTAAACAGAATCTATGTTCCATACATTCCATAATTATTTATCAAATCTCCGTGAATATTAATTTAAACATTAAATTGAATGTCGAATTATATTAATATCTCTTTAATGAAGGCAAAGGTATATCAAATTTCATGTACTAATGTATATTAAACCTACATTGATTTTAAGTTAAACATTAAATTTAATGTACAACACATTAATCTTGTTTTAACGTACAGGGTACATTAAATTTAATGTACTGCAGTACATTAAATCTACATTGATTTTAATTTACACATTATATTTAATGTACATGTACATTAATATCGTTTTAATGTACACTGTACATTAAATTTAATGTGAAAAACTGCATTAAATTTAATGTAATTTCTGACAGTGTAGCAAAGCAATTGTTGAGGAAGAAATGTAACTTTATGGAAATGAGGTGGGGAGAATGGTTGTGAAATAAGTATGTTGTAGGGACACAATAAAACTGACCCAACTTCAAAAATCGTCGTTTTTTAATGAAGAGAAGGAATGTATTAGAAGGAAATTATCTATTTTTACTATTAAAAATTTTGTATCGATGCATAGTTTACAAATCAATCGAAAGAATTGAAGTTTTGTGAAGGAAAAGTTTACGTAACGTTTGCTCAATATGATGTTATTTTTTATACGCGTCTTTTATCATGTGTACCAATGAAATGAGGTTATCAGTCGGCAAAGTGGCTTTGAAGACGGTGAATGCTAATCTCCGGATGATGGCTGGGTTAAACATCATAAACATCATAACTTAATAATCCTGTGTATACAAACTGATTGCATTATATTAGATTAGTTGCTGCGATGCCTTGTTTTAGTGATTTCCTCCAATCAGTTCATCTTAAATCTATGTTCAGGCATCGCACGTGTTTATTCCTAACATGGGTCCCATTTTCTATTCCATTACTTCGGTCTACCCGAAGAGGTCGGATGTCTGTAGCAGAACTTTTGACACTAGCTTGATAGCTATGTCGAATTCAGTCGTTGTCTGGGGGAGAATTTTAGCGGACAGCTGCTCTCATCGATGGTTTTCTGTGGTTTCTCCAGTCAGTACCAGGCGAATGCCGGACCGGTATCTGATCATATGAGCATCAGACCGCGCTATCTTTCCTTCCTCTTTCGTAACCTACAGCTCCCCTTACATACTTACACATACATGCACTATACCACGCATGCCGGGAGACCAGTTGGGATCCTAGAGCTTGCTCGGCTGGGGCTGTGCCCCAACGATGTGAAATACCTGATTGGGGAAATCCACGCAAGCCGTTGGGGCGGCACCGGATCTCGCCATCCGCGATGGGAAGAACACATATCCCGGGATAAAACATGAACTACATTTACGGGACAAATGACCTTAGCATTTTATGCGACCAGAATCACTAATCAATCAATTTAAAGCTTGTCCCGGCTGGAGCGGTGCCCCGCTGGTGGACGTAAATACGTGGGGAACCTCTTCCTCTTCTTATCAAATACTAGGCGTATGCAACCTTGTACAGAGAGAAGATGCAGGTGTAATGCAATCATGTACAAGTAAGAGAGATAAATACATAAGCCACGCCCAATGACAGACATATCAGGAATAAAAGTGTCGTTCAGAGCGTCTTTAGTACTCGTATTAATTATTTAGTGGTTTTGTTCACAATGTTTCATTACAAAACTGGCAAGCTGCCTTAATTTGTTTACTTTATGGTTCATTTTTACTAAATATTTAGTTTAGGCAATGGTAATGAATGAAAAACTCAAGAACATGGTATTTTCATTTTTACAGTTTCAGAAATAGGATTTTCGTTTAGAACTTTCCATGAAGACATTCGCAACTCGGTGTAGACGATGGTAATGAACTAAACAGTTGAATAGGAACGAAGGAAAGGTGACAAAACTATGAGAGGAAGACGCTAAGAACTCAGAAATGTTTAAAATGAACCGGAACTGTGTCAGTAACGGAATAACTGCGATATTCTCTGCTATCTACTACTTTCGTTTCTTTCCGCAACTGAAAGCATGTGAACGTAAAGATACGGCAACCCACAGGAACTTTATTCATGAATCTTGTACATGTGACGTTAATTCATTACAATTTACGGCCGCATTTTCATGTACGTGTTTCTTCCCACCCACAATGTATGCTGCAGTCCTGGGTATACGAACTACGCGTAATTTCCTAGGACCTTGAGTTGCAAAGAGAGTAGGGCCCGTCACGCAAAGGAACGAGTATGACCGTCTAAATACCTGGTGGCTGTTCAAGGGCGAGGTAAAATTATGGTACTTTGTTGTTCACACTAAACCCGTTCGTGAAAAACTCATTACAAGTCTCGTAGTTACCACAATCACATTCTTCGTTCTTATGAAGTCGAAAACTTTTGAAATTTTGAAATAAACCGAAAAGTAAAGTTTTTCTTTATTTTTATCTACTTCACTGTTTCCCACTAGATTGACGTCCAATAAAAAATGAATATTTTATACTTTATCTATCTATCACTCCCTTCTCCACTTATAGTAAGTTATTGGAAGTTTTCGACTTTGTCTTAACAAAAGGAATAGTGAATAGATAAACAAAAGAACAAAGAAATGAAAGTTCGATGTAGTGAAGATGAAGACCCCGAATATAAGAAAATACAACTAATGATGAAGTAAAAGAGATGTTGTCAACTATGCATGAGGACTTGCAGAGCACGGATGCATAATATATACGTATTAATAGTTATACTTATCATGAAAATCTTTGAGTATCTGCTCTCATAATACTTCTGATCAATGTGTGCATAGGGTAGTAATAAAGGTGGAGAAGAAATAAGCAAAGAAAGTAGAGGGAATGGGAGAGCCAGATCATCCTGCGAATCTGTTCTATCCTTAGAAAGTTCTGCTTGGAATGACCGAGTTTCGATCCCCGCTACCCCTAGGTGGAAAGCGAGTGCCCGCTACAATACGACTTACCCAAACACGAAGTTTTTCGGCATTTCCATTGGAAATTCTGCATGGAATGACCGGGTTTCAATCCCCGCTACCCCTAGGTAGAATGCGAGTGCCCTCTGGGCTACGACTCACCCTAAACACACAAAGTTATCGGCAAACCACGCTTCCGACTGTCGTCTCCACCGCTTGTTAATGCGAACATTGTCGAAGCGGCCCGACGTCCACATAACGTAGGGTCAACATATGGGAACAGCGTTGCTACGTGCTCTGGCATGTCAACGGTCTGGCAGCGCCACAATTTATCTTTGCCGATTCCTCTCCCTGTCCGTTCCTTCCCACCACTTCCAGTCCTCGTATGTTCAATCGCGTTGCCTTCTGGCGCGTGAAAAAGGACAGTACGTGAATGTGTTGTGCGATTGACAGTGAGTGAGCACTAAGCTTATTATGACTACAACTGCTGTTGACCTCAATTGGGCAAATTTAACAAATTGCTTGAAACAATTGGTACATTCCTTACGTGAAGTCACAAATCGTTAACCAAGTATTAAGTATAATCGATAACCAAGTATTTTAACCGCTTTAGTTTTTTATTTAAATAGTTTAGAGAAAGTTGAGAAATGCTGTAAAAAATCAATTTCAAGATTTCAATGGACGTTTTTGGAGTTATCAAAAAAATATTTTCTCTTTTCCCCATTTGTCAGTCTGTCTTACCGTCAGACCGCACATGACAACACTAGCACCTATACTGTACCCAGGATTTTCTACAAAATGAATATTACCCCATCGTTCTGAGCCGACTCTGGGTCCCTGCGAATTTGAAACGGATTTTTTCATTTTTGAGGGTTCTTCTCAACTATGACTTTCATATTTTCAAAAATTACTCTAATATTTTTCTGCCTTCGTTGAATCCTGTTAGATTTGGTATTTTCATTAGGTTAGAGTTAGTAGTAGAAATGTGTGGATGGATATGTATAATGTGCTGGGTTAATGGTTTCGAGTTCGAACTCTTCATGCGTATGTTGATGGAGCTTCCTCCTTTTTGCTATGCACTACAGTGTGTGTCTTGCCTTTAGAAGTTAGTGTTGCAAGTTAGTTAAAATTATTTAGTGTTAAGTAATATAGTCATAAGTTAGACCATAGTAACTTAAATGTAAAAACCGAAGACAAAGTATATTATAATTGTGGATGTTTTGAATTTTGTTTCGATTATTTCGCCCCCGATATAGCCTATTGGAATATTTTTGGGGTAGGCAAGCAACAGTGACTTCCGCGGACCGCATTCCTTTTGTCTCTTGGAGCCGCGAGGTGTGGGGGGCGCATGGCGTGCGACCTTGGCGCAGAGGGCGCGAACGCCAGGCCGCACGCGATCTGACGTCCTCAGGTCGATCGACAGCAATCGATAGCCGCCGAGACTTCGCCCTCGCGGTGGAAGGCTGGGAGTTATTCCCGATATGTTTAAAATGTGAAAAATTAACAGGTTGGATAGAGGATGTATTGGGAGAAGGTAATAGCTGGCGTTGAAATGCAGAATAGAAAAGCTCGAACAAAACAATATCTTGGGCGGACATAAAATAGCGAGTTAAATCTTCACACGACTGTCTTTCCTTAACTTTGTTTATTTTCATTTATGCCTCGACATTTGTAGACAGACAACACTTTACATACATTCACGTATCTCTGTATAATACGATGTTCGGAGCTCTCTGTGCTTCATCATCAGGTACAAAGTCTATTCTGAAAAACAATTCAACACAATCGCCTATTATTCATGTATAAATATTAAAACACTTCACATTTTAGAATGAGGTATTCAGGTCGATGGCTAGGAACGAACTGAGCTCGCTCAGGTCGGGCGGTTCAGGTCGTTCAATTCAGGTTGATGGCGTTCAATTCACGTCTATGACATGCAGGAACTGAGTTCGTTCCTAGCCATCGACCTGAATACTTCATTCTAAAATGTGAAAGTGTTTTCATACATGACATGTAGGCGATTATGTTGAAGTGTTTTTTAGAATACTGATTTTGTATCTGATGATGGAGCACAGAGAGTTCCGAAACGTCATTGCACATAGAGAGATGTCAATGTATGTTAAGTGTTGTCTGTTTATAGATGTCGAGTCATAAATAGCGTGGTTCCAAATTGCTGGGGCGTGTAAGGGGATCAAAGATGATCACTTTTGCAAATGGACATGTGGTGCGAAATCTCATGACGAAGTTACAAAGGACCAATTTTAGACATCCCTGATTGGTAGACAACTACACTGGTGTATGGCAGGTACATGAACTCTCCTCCCACGTCCTACCCATGTCCCAGTGGCATAGCCATGAGTTTTTGTCTCCAATGTTCAGTTTTGATAATAGAAGTTTCTTGAAGTGACGGCCGTGAGTTTTGGGACATGTGGTGCGAAGCACAGTCAAAGTTGACGAATTAAAAAAAAAGCTAGTGGCCCTACAACAGCAAATACTTTCTCGCATTATTTGTAACTTATACAATTTTCGAAAATTTAGGGCGTTCAAAGGCAATGGAATTTGTGCCATTTTTATAAGCATAGTTTCCTACATTCTCGAAAAAATTAAAGGAGGAAATTGGAGCTGTTTGTGAGAATGTTTTAATTGTCAATATTTCAAGAATAAACATGCAAAACAGCTAATATTGTCGAAACATTGTACATGCCTCTACTCTTTTCTTTATTGTGATTCTACGTATACGACCTGACACTCAGCGACCGACTTTGGTTGACGAAAACGTTGTGTCACAAAATAGTATGACTGTTTTTACTTTTGGGAAGAAAAGATATTTTAACATATGAAATACGTTGTGTCCCTATCCTGCATTGAAATACGCCTGTTCTCTTTAATTCATATTCAATCAAATTATTTCTTTAAGGTAAAATGCTCTAAAAATTGCTACGCTTCAGTTCTAACAAAAATAATTTTTGGCAGGGAACTTTACAAATAAGACTAGAAATTAAGATACCGTGATACAATCGTACTTGTATTGATCCAAAGACTAAGAAATAATACCTTCAATTTCGAAGATAAAAGTACGCGACTGCATGCTACTGGTACACTGTTTTAATAATAGATGTCGAGAATTCAACTGCTTCGTTCAGAGAGATATTATTTTTGTTTGTAATATTCATCTAGACAATTTTTTTTAGTGATTGTTAGTTTTCAGTCCGTCATTCACCTTCCGTCCTCCATCAGTAATTTTGTCTACGTTCTGAAACAATTTTCCCCACTTTCTCCACTGCTTCTTCTGACTTGGGAGACACGGAACGAGTTTCTACAGGAGCACAAATAAACACACTGGTGTATAAAATATTCGTCACGGAGGACAAATTTGTTGAGAAACTTTCGTTGCACTTCCATTAAATATATTTGAATTTCGAGTTACATTGTAGAGCGGTGACAAAGTCATGGCCTGTACAAAAACTGTTGATTTTATTCCCTTTGAATGTAATAAGATTTCTCGAAAAAAGCGAAATGCTTTCTTTAATATTCTGTTCACTTCCTTCTGAAGCGTGTTCTTTCGTCGTTACAGCTCCCAGCAAAGAAAAGTCTTCAGTTTTAATGCTCCATTTTCTCTCGTTGGTTTTCGTATTTCCTTTTGTCGACTTCAGACCTAATTAGGCACTTGAGCGTATTGAGATTTGAATTGACAGATATTTTTGGAGTTAAATCGTCTTATGGAACAGCAAAGAATTTAGTGAAGTGGAACTTCAAATACTTGGAAGTTTTCTAGGCAAAAGGATGTTTTTTCATTTTCGTTTCCCACTAATACCTCTCCTAGAGCTCTTCGTTAATGTGCCTTTAAGGAGTCTCATTCGACAGGTCTTTTGCATAAAATTCTGAAATTAACTTGAGAGATTCTCTAACAAAGAAGAAAACTTGGAAACGGGATTGTAGAGTTTGTGTTTTTGCGTTCTTTTTGGAATTTGATTTTAGCACCATTTCACTTTGAACGACAACAAGAAAGATGACATTCAAATAACGAAATATATATTTATAAAAACCTTCCTTTACATCAATTTCACAATAAAATTGGTGATTTGTTTTGTTAGCTCTAGTAGCAAGTATGCATGTCACGGTTGGATTGTTCGAAGGTCGTCCAATTTCATGCGTCCTTCAACAATCCCCTTGAAATTTACATTTTTTCTTTATGTAAGCATCTTTTATTGTACTTGAGAGACGAAGAACATTTCGAAATTATCATCAGTAAAACTGTTTGAAGTAGATCACACAGTTAAGGGGATTGTACCAATAACAAGAAAACCTATGCCAGCCATTTTATGCCCCCTGCTATTCATAAATCTTAACATATTGATTTTAGTTGGTGTGTGTCATCTTGTTACTGACTAAAACCCTTCATAAATATCAACAAAATCTGTATGGTAACAAGTCACACTTCTACTAAATTTGAGATGTTAATATATAGGTGTCCCGGGACAAAAATTCGAAAATAAGCTCTTAAGACAATTCTAGGCATATTTTGTCTAATAAACTACTTGGATATTCTGAATGCCTGAGTCACAATAAGCACGCAAAAGCTGGTTTGAAAAAATGCTTTCTAGGCAAAAATTCGCTTTGCAGAAGCATAAACACTCTCCAAAAACATGTAAATTGTTTATTATATACAAAAGAAATAAATATATTTGTTCAAAAAGAAAATGAGAAGAAATATAAAACCCAGAAATAAAAAAAAGTCGAATTGTGTAAATTGGGTGCTTTTTTATTACTGGGTTTATTTTTCTTTCTGAAAAAAATATTCATTTCTTTTGAACATAATAAACAATTTACATATTTCTGGAGTGTTTCTATGCTTCTGCAATGCGAATTTTTGCCTAGAAGACATTTTTTCAACCCAACTTTTGAGTGCTTATTGCGGCTCAGCCATTCAGAATATCCACGTAGTTTATTAGACAAAATATGTTTAAAATTGTCTTAAGAGCTTATTATAGAAGTTTCGACGTTTCCTTCCTGGATCCTCTGTATTGAAATAGGCGGAGTCTTCCTGTGGCAGGTGTAACTTACCTTGCTACTGCCCCAAGTTCTTCAAATAACGTAACGAAAAGATTTAGCACCGAATATATTCGTGTTACTAAACATCACATATTTATTGAAAATACCTTATTTAGGATGATTATTTTCTGAACAAAGACTATGTATTAGAGACCCTATGAATTGTAAAAATAGTTTCATTATATGAAATCCTTAGGGGCCGTCCATAAATTACGTAACGCAAATTTGGGGTAATTTCAATACCCCCTTTCCCCCTTGTAACGCACCCGTATCGCGCACACGAACCTCCTTTAATAATTAACGTAACGCTTGCGACAACACTCGCCTCAACACCAATTCAAGAAGTGAAAATAAATTATAGCACAGTAAAACAATTTGTATTTATTTTACTTGTGTTACATATTAAAATGAATGATAATTGAAGTAGAAATTAGTTGGAGTTGTGAGTGATGGAAGAATACACGCCGTCGTGGATGATGTAAGAGGGAGAGTCTAGAGCGCCAATTTAAATGGATTCTAGAATATTCTTCATATCAGTTTTGAATATTTTCTTCGTAATCTTACAGATTAAAAATGTTGAAAAAATATTTCCATTTATTGTAATAATTTACAATAAAAATTTTAGTTTATTTTTTATTATTAAAAAATATCAATTTTACGTAACCCTTAACAAATACCCCCTACCTCTACGTAATGCAGCGTAACGTTGCCTCAGACCCCTCATAGCGTTACGTAATTTATGGACGACCGCTTATATAATATTTGAGTAACTTGTGTATGTCAGTCCGTGTCTTCCCGTCCACCAATCGAGACAAATGAGGTGTCACTCAACGCATCTCGTTTTCTTGGTGGCGAACTGATGATTTGTTCGCGGATCCGAGGGGCCGGGGCTGATCCTACGTTTCCAAGGCCATGTCGACAAACGCCGCCTCGAAAGACTCCTCAACCAGCTGACAAGATAGCGAAATGTGACACCACCAATGAATGTCAGGTCACTATTCCTGAAATGCTCGGAAGCCGCTGTTTAGGATGCGTTTTAGGGCTTGGATCACTCGAAGGAAAATGTTTATCGTCAGCTTTGCCTCTTCGTAAGACAATTATAGACTTTTATACGATATTTTATGTGTAGCATATACGATACGCTCCTTTCGTAGGACAATTTCGACTACAAAATATTATAATATACAAAGGTAAGAATGGAACGGTATGGTGTAGAATAGGATTCTGTAAATGTACACATTTTCTTAAATAAGCGGCTTGGCATTGAAAGAATGCACTCTTTTGGGAGCTTTCGGATTAGGTTTTCCAAGTGTATTCTGGGTTGAGTAGCGAGCGTAGCCCAAAAGATAGCCAGCAAAACCCAACAAGAAGAATTTCATCACATTTTTTCTTATTTTTTTATTATTTAATTTTAACCCTTGATAGTTATTTTTACGTACAACGTCTGAGGAGAAAAAAACAGAGAACCATATATTTAAAGTATATTTTTATTTAGGACGGGCAGAGTAGAAATTTTTAACATGTGAAAATATTTTTAAAATGGTTAAAAACGTCGTGAACGTCTTATTCATCTGGAGTAGTGTATTCAGTTACAGACATTAATGATTTAACCACATAATTTGCGGGAATAATGTTCTGCGTTATTTTTATCATAAAACGGAAGTGACTTAATATGCTGAACAAAAGAAATAATTAATGTAAATATACTAGACATCCTGTATATTACTAAACAATAACAATCAAAATTCATAGTGAACGTTCCTTTAATCTGTTAATGCTCTTGATACGGACCAACCCACGAAGCTATATTTTACGTAAAAGGGGAACATTATGCTTTTTAATTTAAAAATTTCATTTTTATACACCTGAGAGTATTGAACTTATCCTACCACAATAATGGATGAAATTCCAATATCGAAGTATATTAAATTTTTGAGATGAACGTTAATTCCGATTAGCTGTCAGCAAAGTTCGGTGACGTCGCTCCTTCTGCTTTTACTTGGGAGTAATAAATCGATGACCCCCTCCGTGCGGGTCGCTTTTCTCGGAAGCGATATGAAACGGCGCGATATTCCGAGGCCTGGCGTCGCGTGTCGACGCCGCAACCGCCTTGCCGGCGAGCGACAACCGCCTCCCCTTGCCGATGTGCCGGAAGCCTCCAGTCGGCTTGCTGAAGAAAGCCCCGCGCCGCCGTCCCCCACTTGACGTGGCGGCGCTGAGAGGCAGGGTAATTTTGAGGGCAGCGCCACGCGATGAGGTTGAAAAGAAAAAGGAAATACTTGGGGATCAATCTTGTTATAGCTCTGTTCTGGTTTTCGTTAATTACGTTGTAAATATTTACTATCGTTATCTTTTTTCTAATGACGATAAATTAACGTTTCATTTTCATTATAATATCTGAACATTTATTGAAAACCATTAAATACATATTGCATTTTGCGAGTATGTGCATTTATACATGTTGCGTTTCCCATTTGACGTGACGAACGCTACAAACTGCTAGGCTATGAACAGGGATAAAAATGATCACATTTTGGCAATTAACTTATCCAATAAATGCGCTTATTACGAAGTTATATGGAATTATACACGTGGTATTTGCTCCTGATTTCTAGGCAACCTCTTACGCATAGATGTTCACCGGGTACATGAAATATCCTTGACGGCGAACATCTGCACGTAAGGAGTTGCATAAATTCAGGGGCTTATGCCACATGTATTTATGTGGCATTTATGTATTTATGTAAGCCACAGTCGCAATAACCCGAGGTAATTGGGGCTGATAGCGCCTCGGATTATAAAAAATCTCGGATAATACACGAAAAAGAGGAAAATACGTAATGGAAGTTTCGACTACAATGTATAATGAAGTTCAATTTAATGTGGAAATACTATTAAAATTACAGATACATACATACTTACATGCATTCATGAGAGTGAACCTGTCACAATAATGTAATAGACTGACACTACACCAACTGCCGAGCACGTGACCTCTGATGCAGTGTTGCCAACCCATCAAGAGTTAAGTCTTTATTATCGCCGCTTGTTTGCTTGTTTTGTAACTTGGCGCACATCAGGCCACCTCAGATTGCACGGAATCTCAAATTAGCGAGGCCTGGATTACCGTGACTCTACTGCAACTATGTTGGATGCAATTTCCCAACATATTTGCTTTGCTAAAAAGTGGTAATTTTTTACTCAGCTGCACGTACTTGAAGTTTGTAACATTTATTCTGAGACAACTGTACATATCTTTCTTTCATTAACAATTTTCTTTTCTTGTTTGTACCGTGACAATAGAATTTATACAATAAGACACGACTATATTACTTAATTCAGGTAACCATTCATCTTCTTTTCGTAAGTTACGGAATCGGATGACTTGGATCGATTCTTCAAAGAGGCGAGTTGTCGACGCCTGTGTAGACGATGTCACTGGATGAAATGTACAGGTGCCGACATTTCTGTTCGGTTATTTACGTGATTTCCTCAGATCGATTACTGGCGTACGTTCAATTATCTAGTACTTTCAACAACTCTCCATGGATTACTGACAACTAGCTGACGCTGTAAACCGCATTGCTAACGCTGTAAACCGTTTTAAAAGTATTTTATGAATTGAAAATTTCTAAATGTCATGCATAGCTTTGTTTCAAATAACTTCTTCCAGTAACTACCATTGAACTTACCAATGAATCGTAGTATCTGATAATGTTATAATTCGGTTTAAAATTTCTCAGCACCCAATGATCTTACATGTTACATCCATACGTCATATGAACTGATAATATTGTAATTTCAAATCGTGTATTGTAATTTCCCTAAAAAAAACTTGCATGTATGGATAATGCGAATAGTTAGAATTTATTACAACTACATTGTTTAGGCTTCTTTTGCTAATGTGCATAAGAATGCACATAAAAGGTCACCTGTAAGCTGTTCTTCAGCGTTATTCTCTAATCCTAACGTAAGACCATTCTCAATTAGTTCCAAAAATTATCACAAAATCTTCTAAAACAATATTTGATTCTTCCCCTGATTTGCCTAACACTTCCACATTTCTGTCTTCCAATTTTTGAAGAGTTTAAAACTCCACAAACTCAGTCTGATTTGTGTTTACATCTGCATTTGCAATTTCTTTATTAATAATTTTGTAGACGAATATAAATAAACATGAAAAGGCGTCTGTATAGTATGTTTATGTAAATAAGGG
This sequence comes from Acheta domesticus, assembly GCA_031308135.1. Classification (NCBI taxonomy): domain Eukaryota; kingdom Metazoa; phylum Arthropoda; class Insecta; order Orthoptera; family Gryllidae; genus Acheta; species Acheta domesticus. The sequence continues at coordinate 138,298,604 of JAHLJT010009355.1, read as the reverse complement.
TTTATTTAAGTTTAACAAGAATAAGTTATTAGTCACTTCATTCGAAAATCGGTATTTGTTGGTAAATATGAAAAGTCGAATAAATATGAAAAGAAACCTTTATTCTCTAGCATTACTTACAAATCTGGTTTTCTCCGAATTCACTTGAAATTATTCAAATTTAATAAGTTCCAAAGTGATACTGTACGTAGGTTTTTGCAAATTTATTTTAAAAATACTGATGAAATATTTAACTTATAAATAATTTCAAAGCAGCATCACAACAAGACAGTTCTGCCGCGCGAAACACTTGTTGCACATTAAGATGGCAACAATCAGTGTCGCCAACCTCGTGGAAGAAAATTATGGGGTAGTGGAGCGAAAATTGCCTCTGGGTACTTGGGTTTAATCAACGCCACCTACATAGATCTATTTAGGTGGCGTTGGTTTAATTCTCCTAAGAATCCAATAACATCGCTGCGGTAAATCACACAAAAACACATTTGTGGAAGTTTATTAGACTTTTCTGGCCAGATCCGAAGACAAATTATTAGTTCCACACCAGGAGACCGAGACGCGTCGCATGACACCTCTTATGTCTCCATTGGTGGACGGGAAGTGGTGTAACTGTGACGGACGAACGGATTAACGGACGCACAAACGCATGGGCACTCGCTGTCAAATACTGATTGAGGATTCTTTTTTCTCATCCATTCGCTGCCCCATTCTTAGTTTCTGGCGATGGATGGAGTCACTACTCCAATGTGATTCTTGGCACATCCCCAATAATCAAGAAAACCTATCTCTGATACGAGTAGGCGGATGCCAGTTCAAATTTGATTAGTGTTGTTGTGCCAAAGAAAAGCCTACACTCAGTGGAAAACGTTGTGGCAGGAAGACGTGAAACATTCAATCGTCTCACGTGTGTCCGTGGCATTTTCCAGGAATAATATAATACAGTAATAATCTAATATGCCATTGTAAGATGATAGTACTGTAAAAGAGAACGACTGTTTATGAAATTCTATGTTTTGAAATAACTGTTGTTTCAGTAATTCTCTGTTAAACCCATGAAATGGATAAAATAAATTTTGATAAATTGACTCGCTATGAATATGAGATGTTGCAGAATGTTGTCTAAACATTTATTGAATAATACACTTGTGTTTTCCGAACATCATTTTACTTGTTCATAAAACTTATCGACTCCCTCGAGACTCGGAGCATTCGTTTGTGAACAAATAATATTCCCGCAATGCTGAAAATAATTTAGTTCAGCAGCATACGAAGACCTTTGCATCTACAGTTTGCTCTGTCAATCCAATATTAACCGACATATTGGTAATCTATTGGAAAAAAAGGTAATCTATTGTGTAGAATTCGCAATGATCCCAATAAGCATTTTAGATTTGCTACATGATTCATTGCAGTAAATTACCCTTAGTCGAAAGGTTTTATCCCTATTATTTTTACAAATACTGTACAAATAGATACACTATACAAAAAATAGTATGATAATTTAGTTAGTTATTATTAGCAAGTTATTATTTCGTAAGCATTGATATAAAAAACGAAAGATATTGGATATTATCCATTTTATGATGAATTTCGAGGCACAAGTCAACGAACCTCGAGACCCAGAAGATAAGGAAGATCTTTCATAGGCACCACGACTTAGATATTTCTGGAAATAGTTTGAAAATAAATTCACATGAATAATTTCCGCTGAGTTCTATATTTTTCGGACATTAAATTCCGCCCCCGGGGGAAACACATTCCAGAGGGTTACGATGGCGGATTGGTATGTGGATGGGGTGGGCGAGCGGCAAGCGAGCACGAGGGGGAGCGATTGGGGCAGAGGGGCAGAGTGGGCGAGGGGGGGTGGGGATTGCAAGGCAGGGGGAGAGGCGAGAAGGGGAAGATTCGGGTGGGGCGGATGGATGTGCACGCGTTGCAGAGTACGCATGAGCCGGCGGGATATCTTAGGGCACATGCGAGAAAGGAAGGAGCTGAATTGATTGATTCGTGCTTCCGGGCGCGTCAACTACTCAGGTCATTAGTCCCGTAAGTTTAGTGCATGTTTTGTCGGGAGGTGGCGTGGGAGGTTACTCTCCGCCGGAAGACGAGATCTGGCGCCGACCTACCGTCGACTAGCGGGGTTTCCCCTAACCAGGTATCTCCCACCAGCGGGGCACCGCCCCAGCCGGGACAAGCTGTAAGTTCCCGACAGGTCTCCCGGCATGTGTGGTAGTGTAATGTATGTTAGTGTAAGTGTGTGTGTGTAAGAGGAGTTGCCGTGGCCCGTTTGTTAGGATACTGCTCCGGCATTCTCCTGGTGTTCGGAGAAACCACGGAAAACTACCGATTAGAGCAGCCGGCCGGTAGAATTCTCCTCCAGACAGCGACTGAATTCGAGATAGGTGAGAAGCTAGTGTCGAAAATCCTGCCGCCGTCGGAACTCGAACCTAGGACCTCCCGGTCACGACTGCAGTGACATCAGGTTGATGCACTGAGCCATCTCTCCCGGTGGAAGGAGCTGGAGTGGGGATGGGTTTGGGTGTGCGGACAAGCTGGTAAAAACGGGGCAAGTGAACAACGGGGATGCATGGACCGTTGTGCAAATGGGAATAAGAGGCGGTGAGCAAATGGGGTGGGAGAGAAAGTGCGAATAAACGAAGCGAATGAGAGAGCACGCGGCATCTGAGCAGGTGTTGGTAACCAATTGGCGATAAGCGAGGCGGGAATAAAGTGAACGGGCATGAAAAGGGGGATACAAGGAGGCGGTGAGAGAGCGGGGACACTCGCGGCGATTGAGTAAGCGGGGATAAAAGGTGCAAATAAGTGGGAATAAATGGAGCGAGTGAGCAAGGATGAATGCATGGTGCGAGTGAGAAAGTGGGGATAAACGGTGCAAGTGAGGAAGTGGGGATAAATGGCGCGAGCGAGGAAGTGAGGATAAATGGAGTGAGTGATAAACCGGGGATAAATGGTCCGAGGGAGCACGAGGCAACAAATGATGCGAGTGAGCAAATGGGAATAGGTGGTGTGAGAAAGCAAGGGAAAATAATAGGTGCAAACTTTTTCACCCACACCGTCTTCCCATTTATTCCGCCCCTCCATATTTGGCTGCCAAAACATACACTTGACACCGCCAACCAACTTCCAATCCGACCCACCCATCTAACGTCGAAGTTCGTTACGCGACCCTTCGCGTATCAAATCCCGGAGCTCTCTCTATGAACCTACTCGCACGCAAGTCAAATCCCGTTCTTTTCTGTCCACCCCCCCCCCCCCATTATTTTCACCTTTTCAGTTCATCTGTTTATAAATCATTACACTGTTTTATGATCCCTTACCGCTACGCTTCTCCTGATTTTCAACTTGACTGAGTCTTTTCAGTTTTTCTTTTTAAACAATGTCATTACTATCGAACCAACTAATGACATAAATAAATTCTAATAATTTATTTATTTGCCTGAATCACGTTTTAATATCGTGACTCGAAGCCCTTTTACGTTAATGCCTCTGTTCTTTATACTTCACCGTGCCACCATCGTCCCTTATTACGTAAATTCATTTTCAAGTTTTCTAATATATTTTTGTCCAAAATACCCCAGGTATTTTGATGTACTTCAGGGTGAAGAAGCGGGCATAACCGTAGCGATGGGGATAAAAGGGAGGGCGATTCGCTGCACGCGGCGCGCGGGGCGGTGCGGGTGGGCGCGTGGGCGGGGCGCGCTGCAGCTCTCCAGAAGCCTCGCGGAATGCGCTGCAGCGGCGGCCTTCGCCCGCGCTTCTATTCTTGGCGGGGGCGCGCGCCAAATGGCGGTGGAGCGCGGCTCTCCCGTGGCGCCCGCCGCCCGCCGCCCGCGCCGCCGCTGCGCCGCCGCTGCGCCGCCGCTGCGCCGCCGCTGCGCCGGACGCTGCGGGGGTGGGCTGGCGACAGAGTCAGCCTCTGTTCTGGCCAATCGGAATTTTCCGCGAAGAGCGTTTCCTAGTCCGCAATTTTCAAGTCGGAGTTTTCGTCTGCGTCTGCGTTCATCTGCGTGGTCAACTGATTGATGTTTCCGGGCGTGTCAACTACTTTGGTCATTAGTCCCGTAAGTGTAGTGCGTGTTTTTTTCTCGGGAGGTGGCGGTGATCTTTTCCCCGCTGGATGGCGAGATCTGGCGTCGACCTACCGCCGACTAGCGGGGTTTTCCCCTCAACCAGGTATCTCCCACCAGCGGGGCACCGCCTCAGACGGGACAAACTCCAAGCTCCCGACTGGTCTCCCGGCATATGTGGTAGTGTAGTATATGTTAATGTGTGTGTGTGTGTAAGCGGTGAGGATAGGGACAATGAAGAGGAAGGAAAGATCGCGCGCGGTCCGTGGCCCGTTTGTTAGGGTACTGCTCCGGCATTCGCCTGGTGTTGATCGGAGAAACCACGGAAAACTACCGATCAGAGCAGCCGGCCGCTAGAATTCTCCTCCAGACAGCGACTAAATTCGACCTAGCTGACAAGCTAGTGTCGAAAATCCTGCCGCCGTCGGGACTCGAACCCAGGACTTCCCGTGGTCAACTGCAAGTGTTCTTTCTTTCTTTCTTTCTTTCTTTCTTTAACTTCCCCTGATGCATCTCAACGTCGTTAGCCATTTGGAGTATTCCTGCTTGTCTTGTGCCTTGCGCTTCACTTCTCCCAGTGCAGCTCCGCTCTTTTAGCATAAATCCTGTATATTTGCTGTGTAACTTTTAATTTCTCTCTAATTGTATTGTTTCTTATCCGATCTCTTTTTGTTTTCCCTACTACCCTGGGTAGGAATTTCATATCCACTGCTATGCTTCTACTTTCTGTTTTCGTATTATGTGGCATACTTTCAGTGCCATATATAAATGTTGGTATACATACGGAATTATAGATTTGGAGCATTGTTTTAGAGCCAATATTCATTTTGAGTGTTGTGTACTTTATATTACCCTAACAATGCTATTGAACGTGGTGTATGCTTCAGCTTCGGAACAGAGTTGTATCTTTTCATTAAATTCAAGTATATCTTATTTTCTGTAGCGACACTCAGACCATCAGACTTGCTCTTCCGCCTGACCACGCCAATCCCGCTACGCTCCTTTCACCGTCTAGCAGAGAAAGCGGTATCACTCCGGCGACCAAACTGGTGATTTTCAATTTTGTTCTGATGTTTCATTTAGCTTCAGGATGTTTGATATGCAGTAAATTTACATCTTGGGACAGCCGGCTTTTCTTCCCTTCCGAAGGAAGGCGTACCAAGAATATATTTCGCTTTTAAAAATCCATGCCTTCGATTGGGCTTGTACTCGCAAATAGGGGGTTAACACTATAGTACGCTAACCGTTACACCATTGAAACATCTTTAATATTACTGTTCACTTTTCTTGTCGTTGCGTTGTTTACGCCGTTGACGTTGCATGTGTGTGTGTGTTGTACTTTGTAGCAATTTTATTTCATTCTTTAGATTGTCAACTTTTGTGAAATAAATTTAACATAAAAACCCACGCTGGCATCTATTGTTATTATTTTTGAATAGTGTCCGCTTCTCTCTGTTAAATGTTTGTGATATTTTGCTCTACATACGATACGACGATGGGAAATTAAATTATGGCAGCCATGCGATTAGAGAAAGGTTATCGAAAAGCAATGGTGGGGACAACTGCCATTTGCACTTGTTACTCACTTACATTACTCTCAAGAGAGGGGTTCGTCATCGATTTGTTCATTAATGTCTGGTGTCTTATAAGCACACATTCATAGCATGATTGATGGGAAAATTGATCACAGCCTCGTTGAAAGAGAAAAGTCGCAGCACGGCATTGTCGTCAGAATGTGGTATCAGTATGCCACCACATTGGGCCGGAAATTTAATTGAAAATTCCTCTCCATTGTTGAAAATGCACGGTCTTATTGCTCAAAAATGTTTTTCAATATCTAGAAATGCAGATCATTGCACATATTGTGAAGTTTGGGTAAGGTTGTAATCATACTGAGTATTACCTGCCTCATTATTTTCACTATTTACTTAAATAGATAATTTTATTTCACTTATAGCTAGGTTGTGTTTTTTCAGATATGTGAATTAGTGTAGATGTCTTGAGTTTTTCCGATGTTATAATGGTTATTTACAATGTAAGTATTGTAAGAAACAAGTATTATGCGTAAGATACTTGTATTTTGTTACGAATTATTGTGAAAATCTTTATAGTAGTTAACATTTGGTCATGGAATTTTAAAACACTTGTTTTATAGTAATAATTATTAAGAAACTGATATGTTCTGTAAAGTTTTCCTTTAGATAATAAAGTAGATCAACCTTTCTTGTTCCAGACGAATACAGACTTTATCACAATGTGTAGGAAGTGACTCTCGAGATCACGGGAAGTACACTTCCTCCTGGCGCTTGTCATATCTCAAGGGTATCTACGCATTTCGGAGTTGTTACTTTCAGCTCGTTCGGAAACTTTCAACGTTCACGCACGCAATTATGAACATCCTCACGCGAGAAACAGCATGCACATGATCTCATCAGACGACCCGTCAGATCTGCCAGCGGGTTAACTGTTCTTGGAAGTTTGGTGAATATCAAAAAGTGTTCGCGGTTTGTGATCAATTTCCCCAGACACGGCGGTTTGAGCAGCGCTTTTCACGATTTTCCACTCGGTTGGCCGGAAAGCAACTCCAGGAGACTGACGTTCCGCCGACGAATTGTGCTCTCCAGCTCTTCCTCGCTGTGTTGCCTGTGATGCGGATTGCAAGGCCTGGCAACGCAACGCGGAAGTAGTGCCACCACGTTCCTCTGAAGTTCATTTAAATAAATAATCGTTTTGAATGTTCGAGCACGAATAATCCCTCCTATGGTTAAACCTTTGTGAAGTATTTTTTTATAGAATCCTTTGACGTATTTGTGTTTCTCAGTGTTTCAATGTGGCATTGTGTTTCAAACATTATCAATTAATGCAAAACTATTTAGGTAAATTCTTTTGAGTCAGGTATATTATTATTGGTCATGTGATTAAAACTATCGAAGAACTGCTTCTTTTTTATTTATTACTGATTTACGGAAATATTTCGTTAATATTTTAGCACAGAAAATTGTATTTTTTGTAACGTCCCTTGAATGAGCTCGCAAATATTCACTCGAGAAAATCATCTTATAAGAAACAAAATTGCTCGCGATATCCCTCCGTATTTGTGAATTACTGTTATTAATGTGAGACCACGTACCCAATGGTAGCTAATAGAAGAAGATGCCGCAACTCCATGAAGCAATACATTACACAGTATAAAAATAACTTTTTAAAAAAAGCTTCTTTGGTTTTCAAATTGCGATTGAAAATTCCTTGATCTTCTCTCCAAACGCTGAACAGCGAAGCAACGGCTGCTCAAAGGGCAGCGAAGTCCTCTGAGAGGACGCCAGCCGTTGGGCTCATGAAAAAGAAAAGAAAGTGAAAATAGCGACGGCTAGATCAAGACTGGGCAGGAGGACGTAACTGGGCGTGTGGCGGAAAACCAGCAAAGGAAACGCCCAGGCGGCGAAGAAGCGAAACTGAAGAGTCCAGAAGGCAAAGCGCGATTCCGAAGGAGGTTCCGAAAGAGAAGCTTTTAAGAAGATTCAATCAAGGGGAGGAAGAAATGTTGGAAGGTCGGCGGGACGGAGGCGGGACGGAGGCGGGACGGAGGCGGGACGGAGGCGGGACGGAGGCGGGACGGAGGCGGGACGGAGGCGGGACGGAGGCGGGACGGAGGCGGGACGGAGGCGGGACGGAGGCGGGACGGAGGCGGGACGGAGGCGGGACGGAGGCGGGACGGAGGCGGGACGGAGGCGGGACGGAGGCGGGACGGAGGCGGGACGGAGGCGGGACGGAGGCGGGACGGAGGCGGGACGGAGGCGGGACGGAGGCGGGACGGAGGCGGGACGGAGGCGGGACGGAGGCGGGACGGAGGCGGGACGGAGGCGGGACGGAGGCGGGACGGAGGCGGGACGGAGGCGGGACGGAGGCGGGACGGAGGCGGGACGGAGGCGGGACGGAGGCGGGACGGAGGCGGGACGGAGGCGGGACGGAGGCGGGACGGAGGCGGGACGGAGGCGGGACGGAGGCGGGACGGAGGCGGGACGGAGGCGGGACGGAGGCGGGACGGAGGCGGGACGGAGGCGGGACGGAGGCGGGACGGAGGCGGGACGGAGGCGGGACGGAGGCGGGACGGAGGCGGGACGGAGGCGGGACGGAGGCGGGACGGAGGCGGGACGGAGGCGGGACGGAGGCGGGACGGAGGCGGGACGGAGGCGGGACGGAGGCGGGACGGAGGCGGGACGGAGGCGGGACGGAGGCGGGACGGAGGCGGGACGGAGGCGGGACGGAGGCGGGACGGAGGCGGGACGGAGGCGGGACGGAGGCGGGACGGAGGCGGGACGGAGGCGGGACGGAGGCGGGACGGAGGCGGGACGGAGGCGGGACGGAGGCGGGACGGAGGCGGGACGGAGGCGGGACGGAGGCGGGACGGAGGCGGGACGGAGGCGGGACGGAGGCGGGACGGAGGCGGGACGGAGGCGGGACGGAGGCGGGACGGAGGCGGGACGGAGGCGGGACGGAGGCGGGACGGAGGCGGGACGGAGGCGGGACGGAGGCGGGACGGAGGCGGGACGGAGGCGGGACGGAGGCGGGACGGAGGCGGGACGGAGGCGGGACGGAGGCGGGACGGAGGCGGGACGGAGGCGGGACGGAGGCGGGACGGAGGCGGGACGGAGGCGGGACGGAGGCGGGACGGAGGCGGGACGGAGGCGGGACGGAGGCGGGACGGAGGCGGGACGGAGGCGGGACGGAGGCGGGACGGAGGCGGGACGGAGGCGGGACGGAGGCGGGACGGAGGCGGGACGGAGGCGGGGAGATAATGGGGGGTACAATACTGAATGGATTCATCGCGGGAGTGGCCGACAGCGCGATGCCCTCTGGTAATGGATTAGAGAAAGGACCAAGGCAGTTCATTCCAGAGTCGCGTTGTGACTGGCGGAGCCAGAGGCGGAACGACCACACAAAAGCGAAAACGATGATGGGACGAGCGTCGCGCCGTGTGGGTTGGGCGGGTCGGAAAGAAACGAGGCGGCCGGGATGGGCTGGGTGGACAAGGAAGCGAGATGGGGCGGAGTTGGGAAATGGGAGCAGAGCAGAAGACGCGCACATTTGATTGCGAACTCCTTTCTCCTTTCCCTCCTCATCTCCGCCGCCTCCTTCATTTGCATGATGGCGGAAGGAAACGAAACAGGCAAACGTTTCTTCGCGCTTTAACGAGTTTATTCGCTTAAAAGAGCTTTTCTTTGAGATTCGCAGCAGAGAGAAGACATCATGACGTCGGTACGGACTGGAAGCCGGCTTGCACAACCACTGGAGCCGGTTTGCTCAACGAATGATCTGAAACCTTCAAAAATGTGAAAAGGAGCATGATCTAACGCGTGGTTTTTTTGGAAGTAGACCTTCTCTGTTTGAAGTAGTATGAGAAACGAACGAAGATAGTGATTTTCAATATGTGTTAAGTAACTAATATAATACAGAATTACATCAAATATGGCATTAAAGTATGCTGGTATTAAACCATGAAAATCTAACAGTTTAGAATTTGCATTAATCTTTGTGTTGAGACAATTACTTGTCAAAGCATAGTAGATACTGGAGGATGTTTCACAGATTGATGTTTTGTTCGGAGAAACGAATTTTCAATATCTGCCGAAGGAGATTCGGATCAATGATGAGGTAGAATCTGGAAATTTAAAAAAACAATCAGAATAATCAACTAAGTTTTCGATAGCTAACACAGGACATTCGAAAATATTTTTTTTCAAAGTACTGAAACTAAATCCACAAAATTGTCCATGCTTTTCCAACGTATCCTGAAATATGAATCCGAAGCATTTCTCATAACGATGCGTACTCAATTGTATCAGTCATTAAAAAGTTTACCTCTACAACAAGACGGCTCGAATCTATTTAGAAAAGTAGGATGTTTAGGAATATTTACTTCTGTTTATCTCATGAATGTGTGAATGTCATTATAAGGGTAACATGACCGCTTCCAAACATCACGCATTATTTTAGTATGGAAGTGATGTACATTTATCTTTTATGAATTTAAATAATTTAGATTCTAAATTTCTGTGGATACCCAGATCATTGTGTGGATGAGTAGCATTGCCTAGCATTCCGAATTCTGTTGTACTTTGTAAGTTCGACAAAAGCTTATTTATTCACGCGTCATTCGTCGCGAAGGGCCCTGATGTTTCGGAGAGGGTTCCGAGCACTGATTAGTAAAGACCGGAGCAATATGTAGTATAAACGTCAAAATATGTACATAAATATGTAATGAAAATAGTAAGAATATGTGATAAATATGTAAAATCGGATATAATATGTAATATTAAAATACACTAATAATAAAATACATTTACGTAATATGAAATTAGATTTATAAACACTGCTCCTTTCACATCATACAACATTCTCGTCAGTAATAAAAGCTTCATCTATTGTAATCCAGGACCGTAGTTTAGCAGCCAGACTAATCGCAATAGAAGCCATCGCACAAACTGGCGAGATCTACGACCAGCAAACATACACTGTAGCATCTTCATCCGTGTGTTACACGTCAGTGATCGCAAATTGTTCTCCTAAATTAAGGTTACAGATCAGAAAATGCGGTGTCAATGATAATTAGGACACCTAGATTTCCACAATAATGTAGAAAAATGCTGATATTTAAAAAAAATATATTTTTTCATAAAAAATTTGGAATTAAATAGAAGAAATTTGATAAAATAAGAACTAGTATAGTACTAAAAATGTAAAAATATGTAACGAAAACATTCGATATTGTGTTAGGAGGGCTATGATTCGTTAAGATTACAATTTTGAGAACGGTAAGGAGAAAGAGAAAAAATATGTAATTACATAAAAATCCGGTCTCTACTGATTAGCTGATGCGTTACAGCAAGATAATGAGAGTGGAACCCCAGCTGCGGTACGTCGGCGTCAGGTATGGAACTTCCAACCGTGGACGCTCAGCCTGTATTTGACGCAGCGAGTGGTCAGCGTCTCGCCTCATGGTTCGGCTCGTGATTCTTTGGATTCAGCGCTCTGCACATTCTGCGAGATCTCATTTCGGTGTGTGAAATGTTGAAATGACAGCGGCTGCTCAGTCGACCGTAAGCCATTTCGATTTTTTCTGACGTGGACGGGGTCCGTTGTCTTGCAGCAATAGCATAATGAATGATAACCGAATACTAAAGGAATTTTATAGTATTGTAACGTCATAGCACTGGGCTTGACCGACCGCACAAGTCGTGCAGGGGAAGAGGTTGTCATCTGGTGTCGGCCTGGCGGCGGCCGTGTCTCTCGGAGGGTGCGAGCCGGGGGCGTGTCAGGGAAGGCGGCTGTCAGTTCGCACAAAGGATGAAGTGTGACGACAGAACTCGGCCTGCAGATGGCGGCAGGCCCAACACCTCAGTAATGAGAATACGTGGGCCGCGGATCGCCTGCGTGGGAGGTCGGTCACGTGACCTTTCACAAAAGAGGCCAGCGAAGGAAACGGCCAAGGATTCGAGTCTGAGCCGAATCGAGGTGTGGATGCACCACACTTGCGCCCAGGGCGGTGCGAAGACGAGAGGGGCTCGTGAAGGCAATCCATGTGTTGGAACGCCGTTATGGAAGAGTTATTCCACGTGTGACTGCGGTCACGGTGTGTTACGCTGTGTGCGGGCACTCGTTGAGGAGTGGCGAGGGCCACGACTCAGGCCAATCTTCAATCGGCTTAGGATCGTTTCTGCGATCAGGTGAACAGAGGTCTTCCAGAGTAGTGAGAACTATGTATGTGTAAATAACTGTACAATAAACTTGTATATAGCAAAAGTTCAGGTCTGTATTTACCGCAGTATTCCCACGACGTCACAGTATATTCTTCAATGAGAGCATAATGATGGCTAATATTTACGAGTTGATGTTTACGACACGAGCGACGTACGAGCTAGTTTTCGCAATTGCTACGAGCGAATAATAATTATGCGCAAGTAGAAGACAATACTTTCTCTATGATCTTGAAATATTCAGAATAGATTTTGAACATACAGTAATCACAGTACGAGAATTAGGTTCCCAAAAACACATCGCGAATGTTAAATCCGCGAAAGTTGAGCCTATCTTTTTAATGAAGGAAAGTGGGTTAGGTTCCTGGATATCAAAAAACTGATTAAAGAAGAAAGAAAAATATCTTCTTTTTTTTTTCATTTATTCTAGCTTGGCCATTGGCCCTCTGCAGCCGCATAAGATATATACATTAGAAAGAAATATAAACATGAATATTCGGATACATTAGAGACACTATTCTAGTTTTAAATATAATGCATTTGCGTGCTTATGTGATACGTCATGAGAAAAGACTCATCGGTTCTACATTATGGGGGATCGAAAAATTCTCTTGGAAGCTTTCTTTTTAGTCTTTTTCGATGAGGATTCTGTTTACCAATATGAAAGTGAATGGCTGATGGGATCTTTAATATCTTAGGATAGAATTTTGCGGCTAAGAGGGAGAAGTGGACGGGGATGGGTGTAATGCCAAGTTCGATATGTAATTGCGCATTTGGAATGTACCAGGGAGCTTTAGTAATGGTTCGAAGGAATCTATTTTGAAAAATTTGAATTTTGTTTATGTTTGTTTTGGCTGCGGCAGCCCAGATTGGGGAAGCATAAGAAAGTATGGGTCGTATCATTGCTTTATAGAGGTGAGTAGCCACATGTAACTGTAGGGGGGATGATTTTTTGAGAATCGGATACAATTGGTGGACTCTACTAGTCGCTAGAGCTATTCGGTGTTTAATATTTTGCTGCCACGTAAGTCTTTTGTCAAACAGAACTCAAAGATACTTGACAGTTTTATTGTGAGGAAGCCATGTGATGCTTTGGTTTTGGTATGTGAGATTTGGGGGGACGTCTGGTCTACGGAGGGTGAATATTTTTGCCTGGCTTTTATTGGGATTTATTTGGATGTGCCATTTTTTGGCCCAGCTGGAGAATAAAGTGAGGTGATGTTGCAAATCTTCCACGGCAGAATCGAGATTTCTATTAGAAGAATAAAGTACTGTATCATCAGCAAATAGTGCTATTGCTGTATTTTGAGTGATTGGTATATCGGATGTGTAAATGTTAAATAAAGTGGGGGAGAGGGTGGAGCCTTGGGGTACTCCTGCTTTGATGGTGAATGGTGCTGAGAGAGCTCCTGGGAGACGTACAGAAAAAGTACGCTTATTAAGAAAACTTTCAATGATGCGTGAGAGATATGATGGAGTACCTAAACTGCGTAATTTGAAAATTAACCCTGGGTGCCAAACGGTATCGAATGCTTTTGCTACATCTAGAAAAACTGCTGCGGTATGCTTGTGGTCATGGAATCCTTCGATGATATCTTCTGTTAGGCGTAAGATTTGATGATACGTAGACAAAAGGGGTTGGAATCCGAACTGATGAGGTGGTATGGCATTGATCGAGCTGAGGTAAGAATTTAGGCGAAAGAGTATACATTTTTCAAATAGCTTTCCCATTGTGGGTAGCAGGCTTATTGGGCGATAGCTAGATGGATCATTTTGTACTTTCCCTGGCTTTAGAATGGGAATAATGTGAGCATGTTTCCATTTATCAGGGAAGTACGTTTGTCGCAAGGCGGCGTTAAATATTGCTGTAATATGCACTATTACTTTTAAAGGAAGGCGTTTTAATAAAAATGTTGATATTTGGTCATGGCCATTTGATAATTTCGGGGTTGCTAGTGAAAGATACTTAATAATTTCGGCTGGTGAAATAAATTTAGGGCATTCAGGAACTGTTATTTCTGGTTGGGAAATTACTTCTTGAATATGATTATCGTGTTGCCAATTATGAGAAGGATGAGAAGTAAAGGTTGATGCAAAGTAATTTCCCAGCATATCGCATTTATCGGAAGGAGAAGATGCTTCTCCAGTTGAAGTAACAAGGGTGGGTAGTTTGGTAGGTTTGCGCAGCAGACGTCGCGTAATGTTCCATAATGTTTGATCAGATGGGTTTGCCGTTTGAGTTTGGAAATGAATCTTTTGCGCGTGAACGAAGGCCAAAAGTTGTCTCACAATTTTAGTTAGAAGATTTAAATAAGATTTTAAAAAAGGGGATCGATGTCTCAACCAGTGATTTCGAATATAACGTTTGTAACCTATCAGCATTTTCACTACAGGTGGTATTGTTGGAAGCGGCGTGTGCTGACGGGCTGTGGGGGCCGTTAAGTCTAGGGCATCTAAAATGGTATGAGTAAGTGAATCAATGGCGCTGTCGATTTCCTGCGTAGTTCGAGGTAATGGCAATGGAGGTAAAAGATGTGTAACTAGCATCTGATAATATGGCCAGTTTACCTTACGTAACTGATAAGGTTGAGCGGGTCGAATTTCTTCTGGGGTTGTGCCGAGTGAGAAAACTACAGGGCGATGATCAGATTGCAGGGCGATATGAATCTCGACTTGAATGATACAACTAATGTTGTTAGAAATGCCGAAATCTAGGATAGAAAAATATCTGACTATCAATTGCAGCAGAACTGAGTAAGTGCCACTGCAAACAGAATTCACAATGAACATCCCAAAATGAAGAAATAAAACAATGTTTAAAACTAATTTCAAAGTTGAATGTAATTGGATATACAGGATTTGATTTTTTTTTCATCATCCTCCTCGTTGATCTAATATCCAAATACGGAAGAGCTGCTGCTTCTATTACTCTCTTAAATTCCGAAGTTATTTGCATGTTCGGATCACATTCGAATGCCCTTGCCAACAGAGCTTGTTGAAGTTTTAGAACGCTATTAACAGTTCCGACATTGATGTCGCTACAGGACGCAGTTTCGCTTCAGTTACTTCATCATTACCTTCGAGGAGGTTTTATTCACTGATGAGCTCCTCTGCAATGAGGTCATTATAATGAAAGTTGTTCAGGTACTGAATGGCTTTTCTGTTCACAAGACCAGCCATTACCTCCAATTTGACGCAACTTAATTGAATTACTTTACAATTATGTTATTCTATAAACGTGAATTGACATTTGAACTTTGAAATGTTTGCAGAAAGTGATACTTTGAGCTCCGACGTCTGCCGAATTCCATTTCCCATATGACGCTGATAAAGGAAAGGAAATGGAATGTGCTACATGTAAAAGAAAATGTACGACCATAAGACGCATTCACGAATGTTAGTACCGGTAGCATATCTCTAATCGCGAATGTTCGGATTCTGCGAATAGCGAATTCGCGGATGTTGAGGAATGGAGATAATTATTTTGTTTTATATGAAACTCAAGTATAAGGTTTACCTACTCAAACTGTGTAGGTACAATGTGCTTCATAAGATTGAGTAAAACTTCCATAAACTAGAGGGTTTATATTATTGAGAAAAATTTGACAAATAAAGCGCAGACGTTCTCGCTAAAAGAATTCACCCTATTACTCTTTCTTCATTCCTTAAAAGTTGTATGCGATTGCTCATAATACTTATTTGATTTTTCTGGAAAATAATTGTGGAGTTGTCAAAATCGCTATTTCCTGAATTTCAGGTGGAGTACAAATTCCATTGGCACTGTCGCTGGCTTCAAGATTCATTTTCAGTTGAATGATCAATGCGAAATGTTAACGAGAAATATGAGTACAATAATTTCTAGGTTACGTACACGAAACTGCGAATTCATTCACTTGTCTTCCGCGGTTCAAATGAAGCACGAAATGAAAAGATAATGCAACTTTGCCCGTGGATTCCGAAAATTCTAGGAATGTGATTGGTTGACAGATCGTGGATTCCGTACTGGAATTCACAGAGTATGTAATAGATGTCATTCGTGGATTAAATATCCAGCAAGGTTACGCATTGCATTACAAAGTCATAGTGAAAAATAACACTATTTCACGTATTTTGAATTTAATGGTATTTAGTTTTGCTGTCAAACAAAGATTTTCAAAGGAATTACGAATTTAATATTGCCGTAAGGGAAACCAGGAGATTTATTTAAAGAATGGTAAACTAAATAAAATTAACGTAGTTTTGAGCATTTGAAAAAGAGAACCCCCATGATATTGCGACTCACTCCTCTCTCCCCCATCGCTTCAGAAAGATAAATCTCAGGAATTCTGTTCTCTGTGTACTAAATTAGGGAAATCTAGCGATGATCACGCAAAAAAGTCACACCTCGCTTCTCCACAAGCTTCTTCTGTTCATCAATGTCTTCTGGTTAAATTACGTGTCACCTTCTTGCTATCTCCTACGAGCTCATCGTCTTAGTCAGTTAAAATCTCCATTTTACCAAAATTATATTAATACAATGTTCTACCGCAATTAAAAGATCTAAAAATTAAAATATATCACACCTGATGAAAACACCAATTTGGGACAGTTGAAACTTTGTAGTCCTTGAGGGTTTAGATTTAAGTTATGAGTTTTGATTTGTGTGTAGTTTTGATTTGTGTGTAGTGTGTTGTATGGTTTCTTTCAAATTTATTCGTAAAAGTAAGTATTAATACTTTCGTGGTACATTGGTTGAAAATTATAGTATTATCTATACTTTATTTTGATGTTTACTTCAATTCTTGTTCAACAGTTCATTGTTCTTAATTTTCCTCAATAGTAACTCCGAGACGGCATTTGTTTCAAGTTCTTTGGAGGAGGTGTGCCCCACCCATCAATTCTAGTAATCAACTGTGTCGCAATCGTTGTCGTCGTTACATTGACCAGTATTAATCCAGGACCTCTTTGATTCATTCTTTCAGTTAAATAAGGGTTCCTATTTTTAAAATATTTACATTTCAGATACGTAAACGACTGTAATCTCATGGATACAGGTGTAATAAATCAAGTGTAGATGTTCCAAGAATTATATTAGTGTTTTATCTCTATTAAAGTAGCCAGGAAAGACAAATAATTTACCAACAAAATTATTTCAATAAACTTATGAAGTTATTACATAAAATTGCTCTACTAGAGATATCAAAAAATAAAGAATTACAAATGTTTAATTTTTTTATAATCTGAAAACATTTACCAGCTAAACTAAGAATTAGGAAGTGTAATTATTCTGTGAGGTATAAACAATGCTTGTGATATAACTCGACCAAGAATGAAGGCAGCGATTGCGGCGCGTCGTGGAACTAACAGTGAAAACACAGATCTGTACAGTCAGTTTAGCTAACAAACGTTACCAGGAGCGTGAAGCGGGTTCAGAGACTGCTTCTACGGAATTACCATGGCCTCCTTCATAGAGGTTGTTAATCAGCTGATAAAATGTAACTTCAGAGACACATCATGAAAGATTTGCATTGTTTTATTTTGTCCCTTTAAGTTGCTTTTTTTTACTTTTCACCGTTCTGGTACAAGACTATAATAAAAAGTTCTATTTATATCGAATTTTTAATATTTATTCATTGAATTTAAAGATTTTGTATTCTCCTTCATTCATCTTTTTTTCTATAGGTTATAGACGGATTGTTGGGTATGCAAAAAAGTGCCAAAACATTAACTTTACTGTCAAAAGTATCTATAATATTATTCATTACGGTGGTAGTTACTTCTTACATAAAAAAGTAATTTTATTTGATATATATTCTGAGAAACTACTTAAGTTAAAATAAACGATTTATATGAATGTTACTGCGAAAGAATTAGTTTCAAAATTTTGAATCGATTTGCAGAGAAAAGTATACTTTTATATCTTCCAATATGAGGTGCAGACATGTCCAAATATAGTTAAAATTTTAATTGGGAAGATACTAGATTTGCAACGAAATAAATCGCGCTTTCTTTCGCAATAGTTTGGCACGGTCCCATTTTAATTTTGAATCGAGTATCCTTATATCTCCGTCTCTGTCGTTTCGGTTGTAAACATAGACGGTGGCGCGCTCCTGTAAACATCATTCTCAACTTGGTGGAGCTATACGAAAAATGCTAACTGAAGCAAAACACAAACAACTAGTTGCTAATAACCAAGTTTTTGATTCGACTATAAATAAACGTAATTTTAAAAAAAACACCCAACAAGGAACTGATCTTCGTGAAAAACGCAAATGCATTGCCACAAAAAATAAGTCAGGAATATTTCCCAAAATGTTGAAACGTTGTGCAATTTTCAAACAAATGATATTTGAGTTTATTTGGTAGAGAAATTTTTAAAAAAAGTGTAAGAATTGAATATAGTTTTGCGAGATCTAGAGAAATAAAACGAGACTTTCCGTCAGATTTCATTATAGTGAACCAGAAATCGAAATTATCACTGAAATGCGTATCAAAACATTCTTGGGTATGTTTTAACAATAAGCTATTCCAAATTCTTGTGAATAACGAAAGCGATACGGTCCTCTTCATAGTGACATATTTAATTTATTTTCTTTGATCTTGTCTTCGGCGCTGGGAGTTGACATCCGTGATAGTGTTTCGTGCTCAATAGAATCAAGACTGGATACAATTCATCTTGATTTCAACCAAAGCAAGGAAAGGTTTTTATTACATTTTTTTCGAAATATATAATAACACTTCACCTTATGTCGTCTGAGCAACCCTCTCCCGCCCTTATACCCCTTTTAATGGCAATACAGCACCCAAAATCTTCCACATTATTTCTTCGAGAAATTCCGTCTTGCGAGGATTACGGATACTTATAGTGAAAGAATATGTTTCTAAAAAATAAAAAATCTTACCCATTGAAAATCCTGCACTAGGTGACTCCGTCTTCAAGAGCTACCTCACCTGTTGTGACCGTCCACTAGCATGCCGCTCCCATATCCTTCGAGGTTATCTCATAAAAACTGTGATAACGTTCGCTTGTGATAACGTTCACCCTTTCCTCATACCTTTGATAGAAAGCGTTAATCAATTGGAATCTGCCACATTTTGAAAACTAATGATTTCACTTCTACTACGAAAACGATCTTCGCAAAACAAGAGGTTAATCTATTTATAAAACGTTAAACTCATAAACAATTCTTGAAATTCCGTTTTTAAAAAGAAGTCTATTTTATTTTGATTATTTTAACAATAAAACAAATAGTTTTGAAGATAGTTCTGTCTCTATCTACCGGATTGAACGATGCAATGTTGCAATTTTGATAAGGGAATACGCGATATTAAGAAAAAATGAAACCTTTTGAATGTACAATTAAACATTACTTATTAACGTCTATTGCAGTACTACTGATTTCCAAAGGATAAGACTCTGTGTTCCGGTTTCACAATCTCGATTTGTTCGTGTTATCGAAATTTCTGTGTCACGATTTCCGGGAGGACTCGTAGTCTATGTAGTCAGACGGAGGAGAAGGCCTTACCGCCTGAGTGCTGATACTCAGTAATTATAATAATAATTATTATTTCGTATAAGTCATTTATGACCACGCTGCACGTTATCTTCCGAGGCCCAAACAGATAGGCGTGTGTAATTCATGTTGGATCAGCATTACGCTAGATCCCATTTTTATCCCCCAGGGTTTTTAGCCCGGGGACATGGATGATGGAATGATGATGATAATGAGGGGTGAAAGGACGACACACACACACACACACAAATACACCCACGTCCGAGGCGGGACTCGAACCCGCGTTCCTTTGGGCCGAGTTCGCCACGACACTCTGCCTTAGCGACCTCGGGCAAGGGGCCGGCATTATTATTATTATTATTATTATTATTATTATTATTATTATTATTATTCCATTACATCACGACTAAAGATCTTATGAGTCGGCTGAATATAAAATCTACTCCAGGTTGCAACCAGCTACCTAAGGAGCAGATTCGGTGACTATCAGTGCCTCTACAATACTTTACGCAAAATGTGGGCTGTTCCAAATAAAGCAATTTCTTGCACTTCCCAGTCTTTTGAATTACCTGGGAGTTTAGACAAGTTCTTACTCAAATTTTGCGGAACAAATCCCAGAGCTCCGATAACTATCGGGACGACCTGTGCTTTTACGCCCCACATTCGGCTGATCTCGATTTCCAAACTCTTGTATTTAAGACGTTTCTCTGCCTCCTTGGTAACGACGTTTTGATCGCAAGGTACAGCAACATCGATAAGTAAACACGATTTTTTCGCCAAATCCCGGATAACTATATCCGGTTTGTTTGCCGCTATCGTGCGATCAGTTTGAATTTGTTGGTCGTACAATATCGTACACAATCCAACAGACGTCACCGGTTTCGGTGAGTGTTCGTACCACTTGGGGCATGTGTTTGGAACTTCGAGGGCGGTACAGATCTGCCAGTGGAGGTAGCTACACACCCTGTCATGTCTTTTAAGGTATTCGGTCTTTGCTAGGATTGGACAAGCTGAGACAATATGATCAATGGTTTCTACTTGCTCCAGGCAAATGCGGCATTTGTCATCTTGGGAAATTTTGAGAACCGCTTTATCATAATGTCGTGTTCTCAAGGCCTGATCTTGGGCAGCTATTACAAGTGCTTCCGATTCTGGCTTCATCCTTCCCCTTTTAAGCCACATAAATGATTGATCTTTATTGATCTGCACCTTGTCCATTCTTTTTAGGTATTGACCGTGGAGTGGTTTGTCTCTCCACGATTTCTTTAACATTTTTTGTGTCTCACACTTCATGTTTAGCAGCATCAGAAGTTCAGTGTCTGTGTTATTCGACGTGTCTTGCCTAGTTTTCTTCGCAATGTTTCTTGCTACACTAACAATGCCTCTGTTTCCCATTCTTCGGTCAGATTTCATGACCTGCCTCATTAGAGGGTCGTCTTGATGGCTGACTACATACTTACCCAACCTGACTATTGCGTTGTGCCAGGAGGCCTCAATTTGTCTGAGGCCTCTTCCTCCTTCCTTACGTGACACATAAAGTCTATGTATATCAGCTCGAGGGTGGGAAACATGATGCATTGTCAGCAGTTTTCTGGTTTTTCGATCCATGGTGCGAATTTCTTGCTCAGTCCAGTCCACTAGTCCAAAACTGTACTCGGCTACAGGTACCGCCAAACTACCTATTGCAGATATTTTATTCCTGGAATTCAGAGCGGACTGCAGGACCAGTCTCACTCTTCTATAATACTCCCTACGAATTCTCTCTTTCATTCTGTCATTCGAGATGGTTTCACATTCTTCAATGCCCAGATATTTGTAAGTTTTACCTGGCTCAAGATCTTGAATCACAGTGTGCGTATCAATTTCAATGTTCTCAGACGTTGTGAGTTTCCCTCTTTTTAAATTGATTTTTGCACACTTGTCAAGACCAAACTTCATGCAGATGTCATTGCTAAAGTCATTCACGACAGACAGCATTTGGGAGAGAATCGCTTCATTCTTGGCAAACACTTTCAGATCATCCATGTAAAACAAATGTGATACTGGCCTTTCATCACCATGGAGCTTAAAACCAAAGTCAGCTTGCGACAACTGTCTCGATAGTGGGATCAAACTAATGCAAAACAGCAGAGGGGATAGTGAATCTCCTTGAAAAATACCCCTGTTAATCTGAATACTTCTGGTTTCTACTGCTTCCTTTCCGCTGTGGATTAGTAACCTGGTACTCCACGACTTCATACTAGCCTTGCAAAACTCAACAAGTCTAGGATGAAATCGATAGATCTCCAGGGTCTTCAAAATCCAATCGTGTGGTACACTATCAAAGGCCTTTTGGTAGTCAATCCAAGCCATGCTCAAATTACGTTTGCGTTTCTTTACATCATTCAAGATGACTTTATTCAGTAGCAAGATTTCCTTACACCCATAAGAGCCTTTACGACATCCTTTTTGTTCAGCTGGCATTAGATGATTCTTATCTAGATGTCTATACATTTTGTCAGCTATAGCTGAAGTTATAACTTTGTACAGTACTGGCAGACAAGTAATTGGCCTGTAGTTCTTCGCCAAAGAGCTGTCTCCCGCTTTGGGTAGCAAATACGTGATGCCGCGTGTGAGCCATTCCGGGATTTCCTTTGGGTTTTCAAAAATTTTATTAACAGCCTTTGCTAGATGAGAATGTATGGCTGTTAATTTCTTAATCCAATAAATCTGGATCTTATCAATCCCGGGGGACTTCCAGTTTCCCATGTTCTTAATTGCTTGGAAGAGGTCCTCTTCCGAGAATTGGTGAACATCTTCCACTGTTTCTACAAGTTCATCGGCAGCATCAACTTCAGATTGAAGCCAAGATGCGTCTTTGTTGTAGGATCTGCTCTCTTCCCAGATTCCTGTCCAAAATGCTTCGACGTCATCTTTTGAAGGAGTAACAGCTTTGCCATTCGGTTTTTGAGTCAGGTTGCGATAGAATCTCTTCGCGTCTGTTTCAAACAACCGGTTCTGTACACGGAAATCTATTCTACGTTTGTACCTTCTTATTCGTTGAGCCCATGCTTGAATTTTCTCTTTTAGCTTCTCAACTACCATTAGCCTGCTGGTGTCATTTTCAATTTGGTATTTTTGTTCAACATTGAATATTTTTCGTTGAACTTTAGAGGTGTGCGTTGATTTAGAAGATGCCTCAGCTAAGAATGATATTTCACGCCGGGTGTCGGCTATCCGTTTCATAATTCTGTTCATCCATGGGGGTACAGAGCTGTTTACTCTGTTTTGGTGTCGGCCGTCGGTGTTCTTGGCTGGCCCCAAAATTATCTGAGATACTAGATATCCAGTTGCATATATGATGTGATTGATTTCAGTAATATCTAGATCGCTGCCTGGGGTCTCCACCACCTCATTTAAGACAGAATTAACTGTTTCTATCACTCTTTTAGCTTTGGCATTTTCGTATATTCTCCTCAACGGTTCGCGAGATTCAAACGGAAGTTGACTAACTCTTTCTATCTCGCGCCGAAGGAGATTTCGCATCATGTCCTTATCGTGTAATTCATTGCCAGATGAGTTTTCACCACTGACGTGTGTTTCACTGGAAAGCGATGAACCTTCCACGGGATCATCATTTTCAAGTTCTACATGTTCGTCATGTGGATTGTTCGAGCGAAGTACATATTCCGCATTTCTCTCAATGTCAGCAAGTTGATCTGCTGTGAATTTTCCACTGCTGAGTATGTATCGTCGTTGACTGGCAAGCTTCTTTGAGTCTAGGGTAGGTCTCATATCTGGGTTCCGCTCTCTCCATACCTTGAAAACTTCCATTTCAGAGCCCCCATTTTTCGCTTTTGCGTAGTAAAAGCACCACATCACCTCCTTTAATTCATCCCGGGTCCATCTCTGACGATGGCTTCGAGCTACTGCCGGCTCTGGGTCCCTGGGACTAGCATCCGTGGGATGGCCAGACGTCGACAAGGTGACATTAGCTCGGTTTCTGAGCAGGTATGGGACATTGGTAGAACAAGGCACGTTAAGATTCATTACATTGCTTGTTCTATCCATTTTGCTCATTGGTTTGAATTGAAGATTCGCAGGACGCAAGTTCGAATTCACAGATCACACTTAACCCTCGGGTTGTTTCCTGCCATCCGTTACTGCGACCCACAGTGGCCTCGGGGCATCCCCCCGCAGGGCCCAGCAAGGGGTCCCTCCGATCGCCAGTCGGCATTACTAAACCCTACGGGATTTTCACTGACTGCTGAAGGCAGCCTCCTTCGCTGGCTAATGCAAGGTTCGGGCCTCCACTCTAATCAGTGGCCTGGTGTGCCAAACCAGTTTCTCTCCTGTACCCTCTATGGGCCGACAACAGGAAGTCCAAAGGTTCATGACCCTTCCCTCTCTACTTACTTCCCACTCTCCTCAAAATGGAGTACTTCTTCGTCTGACCCCTCACCTTCAACCCATTCAGCAAGGGAGGCCCCACCGGTAGCTAGGCTACCACTGACATAGCTTTAAGGCTCATGGGGGTACTCAAGCTCCACCACCAACTGCAAGGTCGTGTACTCCCTAGGTGGAGTTATTATTATTATTATTATTATTATACAACATTGTTTTTCTCGGTATTCGCCGGATATATATTTGACTTTGTGTCGGGTCAGTCACCAAGACACAGGCCAATTCATGTTTCATCGTAATTTAGGAATTTTCGCTCAATCCTGCAAGCGTTTAAGATTATTGACTTTTGCATTATTTTGAAAGTATATTTTGGCATTTGAATAAGTTCCAGATTTTTATGGATGTTATTTGGTACAACTCCTGTGCACGAAATGACCAGAGGAATAATATGGACTTTTTGGAGATGCCTTAGTGCCTTGACTTCTGCTGCTAGTTCTGTGTACTTCGTTATTTTTTCTGCGTGTGCTATTTGATGATTTGCTGTTTGTGGAATAGTGATGTCAATCAGGTAGCCAATCTTTTGCCGTTTGTCTACAAAGGTTATGTCAGGTCTATTGTGATGAATGGTTTTATCTGTAATAATTTCTCTGTCATAGTACAACTTATAGTTTGAACTTTCAAGTACAGAATCGGGAACATATTTGTAGTATGGACAGGTTGTTTCTTGTAGTTTGGATTTCGCCGTCAGTTTCTGGTGGATAATATTTGCAACTTGATTGTGCCTATAGGTGTAATCTGTATGGGCCATTAATTTACATCCTGATGTGATGTGCTGTATGCTCTCAACTGTTGTATGACATTTTCTACATTTGTCATCTATCGCTTGTTTGAGGATATGTTTTCTGTAACTTTTAGTGTTGATCACTTGATCCTGTATGGCAACCATGAACCCTTCTGTTTCGCCAAATAGATCACCATATTTTAGCCAAGCGTTTGAGGCTTTTGAGTCTACATGAGGTTGCTTGAGATCATTTGCATGGCGTCCATGGAGTTCCTTTCTTGACCACATGTCTATTTTGTGGTTATTATCTGCAAACCGTGAAGAAATGTCCAGCTGTTTGTTGTTAAGATAAAGAGGGGTTAATTTGGTATCTGCTTGAACTATTGCAGCGTGTAGTTCTGAAGTTGCCTGTTTCTCATCATAGAAGTTCCTTAATGAATGGATCTGTTTATAGCACAGATTCTTTAGATCTATTAGGCCTCGTCCTCCCTCATTTCGTGGGAGTGTTACTCGTTCTATTGTGCTATTTGGATGGTGATGTATGAATTTTGTTAGAATTGTGCGAGTCAGTCTCTGGATATCTTTTCGATATCTGTGTCGCTCCACGGTATTATTCCAAATGAGTATGTATACACTGGTACTGCAAATGTGTTAATTGCTTTTATCATGTTCTTGCCTGTTAATTTGGTTTTCAGGAGTGCCGTGATTCTCGATTTGTACAGTTTTGTCAGTGATTGTTTGATTGCCTTATTGTCTGTGATTGCTGCCTGATCGAATCCTAAGTACTTGTATATTTCTTCATCATTCATTGCCTGTATCGTCATTTGATCACTGAGGGTATTGTCTATCTTCTGTAACTTTCCTGTTTTGTCTACGTGAAGTGTCTTACTTTTCTCAATGCCAAAACTCATATGGATGTCTTCAGAAAATGTTCGAGTTGTTGTTGTTATTATTATTATTATTATTATTATTATTACTATTATTATTATTATTCCTCAATATCATGACTAAAGATGTTATACGTCGGCTGAATATAAAATCTACTCCAGGTTGCAACCAGATACCTAAGGAGCAGATCTAGGGACTGTCGGTGCCTCTTGCTTTGCGCGAAATGTAGGCTGTTCCAAATAAAGCGATTTCTTGCACTTCCTAGTCTTTTGAACTGCCTGGAAGTTTAGACAAGTTTTTACACTAATTTTGCGGAACAAATCCCAGAGCTCCGATAACTATTGGGACGACCTGTGCTTTTACGCCCCACATTCGGCTGATCTCGATTTCCAAACTCTTGTATTGAAGACGTTTCTCTGCCTCCTTGGTAACGACGTTTTCATCGCAAGGTGCAGTAACATCGACAAGTAAACACGACTTGTTCTCCAAATCCCGGATAACTATATCCGATTTGTTTGCCGCTATCGTGCGATCAGTTTGAATTTGTTGGTCGTACAATATCGTACAGAATCCAACAGACGTCACCGGTTTTGGTGAGTGTTCGTACCACTTGAGGCATGTGTTTGGAACTTCGAGGGCGGTACAGGTCTGCAAGTGGAGGTAGCTACACACCCTGTCGGTCTTTGCTAGGATTGGACAAGCTGATACTATATGATCAATGGTTTCTATGTGTTTCTGGCAAATGCGGCATTTATCATCTTTGGAAATTTTGAGAACCGCTTTATCATAATGTGTTCTCAAAGCCTGATCTTGGGCAGCTATTACAAGTGCTTCCGATTCTGGCTTAATTCTTCCCCTTATAAGCCACATAAATGATTTTCTTTATTGATCTGTGCTCTTTCCATTCGTTTCAAATTGTGTCAAAAGAGTGGTTTGTCTCTCCACGATTTCTTCAATATTTTTTGTGTGTCATATTTCATGTTAAGTAGCATCAGAAGTTCAGTGTCTATGTCATTCTGCGTGACTTGCATAGTTTTCTTTGCAATGTTTCTTGCTACACTAACAATGCCTGTTTCCCATTCTTCGGTCAGATTTCATAATCTGCCTCATTAGAGGGTCATCTTGATGACTGACTACATACTTTCTCATCCGGACTATTGCGTTCTGCCAGGAGGCCTCAATTTGTCTGAGGCCTCTTCCTCCTTCCTTATGAGACACATAAAGTCTATGTACATCAGCTCGAGGGTGGGAAACATGATGCATTGTTAGCAGTTTTTTGGTTTTTCGATCATCGTGTGAGCCATTCGGGGAGTTCCTTTGGTTTTATAAAATGTTATTAACAACCTTTGCTAGATGAGAATGTATTGCTGTTAATTTCTTAATCCAATAAATCTGGATCTTATCAATCCCGGGGGATTTCCAGTTTCCCATATTCTTGATTGCTTGGAAAAGGTCCTCTTCCGAGAATTCGTGAACATCTTCCAATGTTTCCACAAGTTCATGGGCAGCATCAACTTCAGATTGAATCCAAGGTGCGTCTTTGTTGTAGGTTGTTATTATTATTATTATTATTATTATTATTATTATTTTATTTTTTACAAGAAAAGTAATAGATTTGCTGAAACATCCATAAGACAGTCTATTGAAATATGGTTCTCTCAATTGCTCTGATTGAATATTTTATCATTCACGCTAAAAAGGGTTTAGTTATTTCATCATCTCACATCTGCGTTATTAGTCCCTTCACTCTCCTCAAGAAGCCTCTTCTGATATTTGGTTATATTTTTTTAAATTTTGGTTTTCGCAGTACTTTCTTAATTCAGTGATTCTTTTCTTTTAAATTGACAGTATAATTTGTGTACATTTTTATTGATGGTGATGGTGAATGCGATATTGTTTAATAGAGTTCATTTCCCTTAGAAAAATCGGTGTAACGATTCTCGTTGGGCGGCAATACCGATTTAATGAGGATTTGTTTACCTACCTCGCCTCCCTGCAGTTTCGTTGGATTTGGGTAGGTTTGGTTTAGAGTTTTATTTCCAATGAGAAAACACGATTGATTACCGCCATGTGCAAGGCATTCAGATTATTACTGGAATAAGTCAATTTATTTATTTCTTTTTCTTTTTTTCTTTCTTTTTCTTCTTGTCACGGGGCGACGAAGAAAAATCTTTCTTATTCACGTGTGCCGTTTCAGGAAGATAAATTGTGCTGCTCCAGGATTCCGTTTTCCCTACACTCGACAGCAACAGTTTTGCTGCTACAGGCCACTAGTTATTCTTAATTTGACTTCCGCGCATAGTAATTAATTACGTACTATAGAGAACAAGAACTCTGTTTTTCTTCACGAAAACGCACATTACCGGGCCCTGGTATCGAAAATGTTGATAAATTATATTCCTATATGTAGTGAATTACTTCCTCTAGCGCGTTGTGTACTCTGAATCTTCATTTCTTGGACCCTTGAAACCGTAAAATTGGCTGACGGCAAAATGTCTGTCTCATCTGTCTGTCCGTGTGCAACCGCTAGAAGAGCCTCAACAATTCATACGAATTTCTCCAAAATTTATATTCCCCCATCAATTTGGCTGAACTTAAGGCTCTGAAATTAAAGCAAATATTTTAATATAATAATTTAATTTTCATTAACATTTTTCGTTTAAAGGGCTCCAAATTTCTTAATTCCATTCCGAATAGCGCAACAGACGCCTAAAAAGTGTCACAAATCCTATTTTCGTTGAACTCTGAAATTTCGAAAATTGCAAAATTTCAAAAATGTTCGGCGTCTTCCTACAAGTACGCTATTGCAGACAGACTTTTCTTAAAGAAACCTGTTCTTCAAAGATCTTTTTAAATAAGGTCAGGTGCAATTTCTCGAAAAATGAGTAGCTTCTGTATGCGTAATTTGGCGTGAAAATAGGCAATCAAAAATATTTTCTCAAAAACGGCTCCAAATATTTTTTATCGAATAGACCAAAATATGATTATAAAATCCAAACAAATTTTATTTTTGGTTATCTCTTTGCATATATTAAAATTGCGAAAAATTAACGTATCAAAACTACATCATTGATAATAGAGATTTTTCATTAAACACATATGTTGAGAGAAATTAAAATTTAATGAAAGCGTTGTTAATTTTTTTAACACCAGAAATTGCGAATACTTTTTTATTGAAATAAGGCAGTTAAAACATATCAAAAACAGCTCCAAATTTTGTTTATATTTTTTCTTGATTGTACGCTTATAAAAGATGCAGAAGCCTTATTAGCTGAACTCTGTATTTTCGAAAATTGAAACAATTAACGTTGCAAAACTACAATATTGGTGACAGAAGCTTTGAAACAGATTCCAAACTCGTATTTGAAAATGTGAGTTGTTTATCGTATTTTTCGCAATTTTATAATAAGCAAATTTGAATTTCCCGTCCTTTTTGTATAATTAATGGCTAAAATGTGTTGCCAGAAATTGCAGTATTATAATATTACAAAATCGTTAACAATGCAAGAAAGAACGCGCTGTCGTGGCAGCATTCATTTCTCTTTGGTTTGTTGTCTTTCGAGCTCTGAAAGTTTTTCCTGGAACACGTGTGCACAGACGCTGCCCTTTGGAACTTGCTGACGCGTTCGAACTCCAACGAAGCCCTTGTTAATTGAGTAGGGCCGTGGGGCCGCTTTCAAAATTTTCAGGGAGGCCAGGGTTCCCAGATTGGGCCGAATTACGATTTTTGGACTGGAAAATGGCTCTCTTTCGCGGACATACTTGATACTAAAACGTGATAATACAATTGGTTGACCTGTTTTTCTTGGGAATACAACTTTTGATTAAATATTAACATTTTATTTTCTTAAATATTGTGTCTTTCACTATGGATATTTTCAAACATAAGTTCTGATGTTCAACATTCGGAATATTATAATGATCATATAGTAGTCTTGAAATCCGTGTATCAACATCCACATTTAGTTTTCACTGCTGCAAAAGTGTCTACAATACTGTCTGTCGACGAATGTACAATATCGCGTTGTACTTTCTATTCAGGTCTCAAACATTAATCAATGGGTATAATCTACACTTTACAATATCAATGTATCCTTGAGATATCTGGTATATCTCAATAGTTATGTATGTTCTCGTATCGTCTTCGTATGCTGTTCACTTGCGCGTTTGGAGAAAAATGGTTCATTGCATCCGATGTTTTAAGGATTACCTAGCAACAGTGTGACATCCAAAACCGTGGATACAAAATATTGCTTTATTCGTAAAGGAAGACATATACATATCAGTTTTCAGTTACTTTCTTCTACTCCTCCTCCTCCTCCTTTTTCTTCTCTCTTTTTTTATTCTTCTGACCTTTCTTCTTTATTTTCTTCCTCTTCTCATTTTTCTTCATCTCTTTCCTTTTCTTCTCCTTCTTCTTTTTCTTCTTGATTCTCCTCAGCCTTAGCATCTTCAGTTCTAATATTTCTTGCTTTGAATGACCGCTCAGCGAAAATACCACGCGATTGCTATCGCCGAGAGTAACCATGCGTCCTCTTTTCCCCAGACGCGTCCTCTTTTTGGTGTAAGAAAAACTTTCCGCGTGGATTTCACAAGAGAGGCTTCTTCAAGATATGTCATCTTTTTTATTGGAAAGGGTTTATACAAATATCATGCAAAATGTTTAAATACAATTATGTTTAAATGCAACCTGGACGTATGATGTGCGAAGAATACTGCGCATTTTTCAGCTTATTAGTGTCTCCGACATCATAATATTTGTGTAAATACATGACATTTAATTTAAACTACCGCGTCAAACCCGCCAAAAATCCATAGATCAGCTGTACTCCTTGAAATGTTCTTTACTTCGTGAAATGCCTCCAATGTTGCCAGAATGGGGAATTTTGTCCCCAAAGTGGCGAATGTTTTTCGTTGTGGGGAAAAATGAGGAACAAATGAAGGGAAATGGTTTGGGGATTTTTTTTGGGGAAATTGTTTTCATCCG
The DNA here is from genome assembly GCA_031308135.1 of Acheta domesticus. Taxonomy (NCBI): domain Eukaryota; kingdom Metazoa; phylum Arthropoda; class Insecta; order Orthoptera; family Gryllidae; genus Acheta; species Acheta domesticus. Next base: position 138,268,233 of record JAHLJT010009355.1, on the reverse strand, counting down.
GTGTCGAGATAGAAATGTTATTGTTTCAATTATTATGAATAAAAAAGGAACACAAGACATTCTCTCATTTTTATGTATCAAAAAGAGAAAATTCTTAAAAAAGCAGCAACGCATAATATTTATTCACACAACTCCATATGCTTTAACTTACTTTATTGCAGACATCTTTAATTTTCTGTAAAAGATAACCAAGCGATTGTTTTATTTATATCGCCGTTTAATCGTGTACATTTGGAGTTCTATCTTAGAATTTAGTATTTTGAGTTTTACTTGTTCTATTAATTGTTTCGTGGACCGTCAGCGAAACCTTGACTTGCTAATTGAGTAGGTAAAATCCTACGTACGAGCGAGACCTCTGCCGACATGCGTGAGTCATCGTCGTCCGGTAACGTACGATAACAGGAGCCCCGTTATCGATACCTGCAGCTTGGATTTCTGGGAAGCTCTACGGACATTAACTGCTAGACCATTGACCTTTCATTGACCATTGACCTTGCTGTTCACCGCTTTGAAAAGTGATCGTAGACTAAAAGTTTTAGGTGGGGGAAGTGCATTTTAGAACCCATTTTGCCGTTGAACTTTTATATTTACATATGACGTAATTTACCAGTAAATAAAACGTATTACAAGGAGAATGAATTTTAACTCTAAGTATCCAAGAAATAAATACCATTGGTTTCATGGTAAACCATTTACAACTTTGCCAGATGGTTGGAGAGCCTCTTCCCAAATGTCGTATCCCAATTTCCAAAATGGGCAACTTAAAAATTCAGGAATTGATCATATTGACGGAAATATGTTTTTTAACTAGAACTCCGGGGCCTCTTTCAAAATTTTCAGGGAGACCTCGGTTGCCAGGGTTGCGAGATTGGGCGGAATTCCGCTTTTTGGGCTGGGAAATGGCTCTCTCCCGGGACAAAAATTGACTTCGCGGAAAACCGCCCGAAGGGCGGAACCATGCGTAGCACCTAAACCATACGTACGATTTCTTCCAAAATGGATATTGCCGGTCAAAAACGGCTCCAAATTTTTTCTTTAAATTTTTTGTAGGAATAGAGTAAAATACACTTATTAACATGGCATAGGTCCGGTTTTCACGGATAACTCTGAATTTTCGAAAATTGTGAAAGTTTGAATTTTATCGGCGTCTTTCTCCAACTACAAAATTGAAGATAGAGATTTTTTCTTCAAATACAATTTGTTCTGCATATTGAGCTCTTTCATAAAGGTCATGTAAATGTTTTTCAAAATTTTAGTAGTTTTCGTGTAATATTTCGTGTAATATGTGCAATTTTAAAAAATTACAAAAACAAGATTTTCTCAAAAAACGGCTCCAAATTTTTTCTTTAAACTTTTGGTAGGGTTAGTGGTAAATGTACTCTATCAGATGACATAAAAGCCATATTTATCTATCGGTTTGTTTTTTCAAAAATTACAAAAATGTAAATTTTTTCACATGATTCTCACGTCGTTAATATTTACATTATCGGCGATTTTTTCACATTATTATATTTACTAGTACATGTGCTTTAAATAATGTTAAGTAACGTTTCTCGAAAACACAACCGTTTTCTGTGAAAAGTAGCTCAAAATTTCGCATTTTCAGAAACGCTCAAACGCTATTTTCTCATATATGGCTGCAAATTTTTTCTTCAAACTTTTGTAACGGATAGTGCTAATTACACTCTTTAGTATAGCGTAAAGTTTATTTTGAGTTATTTTTTTGTTTTTTCAAACATTACATAATTGTAATTTTTTTGAAAGATCTCTCACATCTTTAATATGCACATTTCCAGCAATTTGTAAACATTATTATATTTGTGAGTGTACGTGCTTCAAATAACTTCAAATAAAGTATTTTGAAAACTCAAACATTTTCTGTGAAAATGAGCTTCAAATTTCGCATTTTTAGTAGCGGTAAAACGCCATTTTCTCTTAAACAGCACATAATTTTTAAAAGAATATTGCCATTAATGACTAGTTTTTGTGTTCTTTAATATTCTAAAATTAATGTTTCCGTTCTACCAATAGGAAACCGAAAAATTAAGAAAATGACAAAAAAATGTACTTTTGGCGGTGATAGATGACAGCTGGCAAGAAAGAGTTTGTGGCTATTCCGAAGAGCTAGCGAAGACTCAAGGAAATAGAAAACTAATACGGGAAAGTCTGTGCCATTCTATAGCACCACTAGTTAAATATTAAGATATAATTTACTATTCCCAAAATGATAAGCTTTTACATAATTATTAATTACAATGTTCACAAAGAAAAAGTAAATAAATAAAACCAATCAAGCATTTCATAGGGTTATTATCTCAACCCAAAAGTATATCTCTCAAGAAAAAAAGATATGATCTCAACAAAAAAAATAACCATCTTCAAATACATACTGCAAATTCAAATTTCCCGCTTGGAAAGTTGAAATATTACTTTCCCTTACATGTACGTACACACGGAGAAATATACGTAGTATTAGGAAAGTTATATAATGCTGCGGAGAATCGATTTCGAAATTTTAAAGGAAGGGATCCATTGATACCGAAAAAGTGTTTTTTTTTTAAAAAGTCCGTCCGTCAGTCTGTGAACAACACTAGCGCCTAAACCATTCGTGCGATTTCTTCCAAAATTGATATTCCTCGGTCGATCTGCGTCTACTCAATGCGCCGCGATTTTGAAAAACTTTCTTCAAAATTTTGGGGTACTTTACATGAAGCCCCCGGACATTTTTAAAATTTTCTCAAAAACGGCTCCAAATTTTTTCTTTAAATTCCTTATATGAATAGAGTAAAACACTTATAGAAGTGGCATAGGTCCCATTTTCACGATTAACTCTGGATTTTCGAAAATTGCAAAAGTTTGAAATATTTTCAGCATCTTCCTCGAACTACAAAATTGAAGATAGAAATTTTTCGTCCAAATAAAATTTGTTGACCAAAGTGAGTTTTTTCATTAAAATCATTTACGTTTTTGAAAATTTTAGTAGATTTTGCGCAATATTGCATGATATATTTGAAATTTTAAAAAATTACGAAAACCAGATTTTCTCAAAAACGTCCCCAAATTTTTTCTTTGAACTTTTGGTAGGAATACAGCTAAATGTTCTCTATGAGTTAACATTAACGCCGTATTACTCTATTCTTTTGTTTCATCAAAAATTACAAATGTAATTTTTTGACTGGTCTCTCACGTCGTTAATATTTACATTTGCGGCTATTTCTTCTCATTATTATATTAATGAGCACATGTGCTTTAAATAATGTCAAATAAAGTTCCTCTAATATTGAGTAGTTTTCTGTGAAAACTAGCTCAAAATTCTGCATTTTCAGAAACGCTCAAACGCCATTTCCTCAAAAATTGCTTCAAATTTTTTGTTTAAACTTTTTCGAATTGATAGTGCGAATTGCACTCTTTAATATGTCATAAAGTTCATTTTGGGGTATGTTTTTGTTTTTTTTTCAAAAATTACACAAATGTAGTTTTTTTGAAAGTTCTCTCATACCGTTAAAATGCACATTCCCAGCAATTTGTAAAGACTATTGAATTCGTGAGTGTAAGCGCTTCAATTGATTTCAAATGAAGTATTTCGAAAACTCAAAAATTTTCTGTGAAAAAGAGCTTCAAATTTCGCATTTATAGTAGCGCTGAAACGCCATTTTCTTGAAAACGGCTCCAAATTTTTCAACAAAAATTTCCATTTAGGACAAGGTTTAATTGTTTTATTAATATTCTCAAATAATATTTTTGGTCTACTATTAGGAAATCGAAACATTAATGAAATGTCAAAAAAATGTAGCTTGGGCGGCGATAGATGGCAGTTGTCAAGAATATTGGCAAGTCCGAATAGCTATCCGAGACCAAACGAAACAGAAAACTAATACGGGAAAATCTGTGCCATTCTGTAACACCACTAGTTTTGATTATCTTAATATATCGTTAAAAATGATTCATGAATAATGTACAATAAATCTCGCAACTATTAAGAATTTTATTTTCACTCTTTCATTTGGAGAAGTATGGTCATGTCAATGCCTATCTTATCTCTGAAGCTGTCATGTCACACCGCGCTCGCTAGAGCTACTTGTCCGCTTGGGAAACTCTTTTTCGTGTTTTTCTTTTAAAGTCTGTTGTGTATAAATTTTTTTTACCAAGTGACAGGGATATTTTTGGCGTATATTTTCCTTGTTTTCATTTTGTGATATATTTTATTAAATCGTTCAGGTAATCGTTGTAATTATCAATAATCAGAAATAAATTAACAAGTTTCTGTAAATTAACAATTATCACTTACGGAGGGACCGCTCTATTAACAGACAAGAATCTTTGTGTGTTAAACCTCGCAACCTCAACGTAAGTGAGTTAATGCAATTATTATCCGCCTAAGTAAACACGATAACAAACTCATGATACTTCGATTCAAGATGTTTAATTTTACTCTCAACTGACAATTTGAAGTCTGACATTATTTCACACAAATGGATCGATTTTTTTTACTTTAGAAGATGAAATGGAAATTAATATAGCTAAATTTGGAACAGTAACTCTCAACTGTCCTCTCCAAAAGATGTGTGGGCCTGCCCTGGGCCAGGTATCCACTGGTGAACCTCCATCCGGAGCAATTCGTACAGCCCTTCCTTCTGAATCTCGCGCCAATAGGTCTGAATGCAGAGCTCGCGAACTCTAGTTACCGTGCCCGCAACTTTCACAAATCTACTCTAAACCGTCGTCATGGTTTGTCAAAGTAGACAGATTAGAAAATTATGGTAATCTAGATGTATCCTTCTGCCCTTAGCAGAAATTATTAGAACGAAGTAGAAGGTTCTAAACAATCACACAAAACAAAGAAATGCCAAATATTCAATGCAGACATAAATTTGTTTGCAAAGAGCAAACTGAAGCAACGACAGTCTTCAAGAAAAACTGTTTTTATAAGGAGTATTTTTTTTCGCATTCCAGGTATTTCCAGTTTATTTGAACAAGTAAAAATATGATAACAAGTTTTTCTCTCTTTCTTCCTGTTCGTTCATGGCAACTAAAATACTGCCGAGTACCAATTTCTCTTTTTCGAAGTGAGTGGCTTTTGATCTGTCTGGTTCAATTTTGGACACTATATTCCAAGGCTTGATGATCACGACGCGCGGGTTTACCCAATGGTTTAAACGTAGCCTTTTGCACCTACGCATTCAATTTGTTTTCGCAGGTGCATTTGGTGAAGTACTCCCAAGAAAATGTGTAAGAAAGAGTTTAGCTGGAATAAGTATTTCATCCGTGGATAAAACAAAACATGGATTTTGACTACACCAAGAGATAGAGGATTTCCCCCCCCCCTAAATTTAGCAACAGGTTTTATCCACTTTTTCCTCACCAGACTCCAGCTATAAGAGTTTTTCTGGCGAAAATTAGCCGTTTTCCGGCGCACGATTACATAACTTTCTTCTCTTATGAAGTATTCGTAAGACGAGAAAGTACAAATGGAATGTGATTCATTTCCACTGATACGCTATCATTTCGGTGTGGAAGTACTTGGTCTGATAAACGACCGATTCGTTGGCGCTTCTGAGCCGGCCAATCTCGTACCGATTTTCCCCTTTACTCCTTGATATTAAACCCGCACGTTTTCTTGAGCCCTCGCTTTCCTAGTTTCGAAAGGAGTAGGGAGTATGGTTATTTTCACAAAATGAATTTTATATCAAATTTGTAGTTCGTTTTTCGATGCAAAATAATTTCTGTTTCACGAGAGGGAACATTTATGGTTATCATATTTTGTCTACAACGCTCGTTTCTATCATTTATTTTTCATTCAACTAATACTGGCAAAGGTGTGGGGGTATGTATGCCGGAGCTCAAGAAAACATGCACGTATAATACTAATGATAGAGAGAAAAGTCTTTTCTCTACAGTGTTACTTCCCCCAGTGGTAAATTACTGTACAGTGTTATGAGTACTGGTACTGGGTTCGAGATTGAAGTCTTTATGAAGCAGTTTCTATTTATTTCGTTTATTTGATATAAACAGCTTCTTAAAGAATTAATTCTCGAACCCAGTACCACTAATCATTACACAGTACAGGAATTTTCACTGGTAATCACTAAGCTGTATTAATGCTTGAAAGATTCTATCAAGGATTTGCTTGATATCTAAGAATTTGGCTATTGTAATAGTGCTTTTTCTAAATGATGAATTTCGAAGATTCTTATTAGTTGGTTTTGCGCAGAGATAAGCTTTATAAAGCCGAATTCTTTTGGTATTATATTAGTGGAAAAGATATGTTTGATGAGTCTTTTTAGGATTATTTTTACATTCTTGTAAACGTACTCCGTATATTCAGAATAATATACGTAGTATAGAGAAAGTTGTGTAATGGTGCGGAAAATCAGTTTCGAGATTTCAACGGAAATACACGTTTCGGCTCCCCTGTAGCTGAAAAACTTTACTATTTATAGGCTTTTTTAATTTTTTTTTCAAAATGAATATTCCCTGGCTTATCTGTCCCTACTGGAAGCTCTGCGATTTCGAAAAAACGGTCTTCAAATTTTGGGGATATTTTACGTGAAGGCCCCGGGATATTTTTAACATTTTCTCAAAATTGGCTCAATTTTTTTTCTTTAAGTTCTTTTGTAAGGGTAGAGTGAAATACATTTAAAAGTGTGGCATAGGTTCGATTTTCACGATTTTACTCTGAAATCCAAAAAATTACAAAAGTTCTTTTTTTCTATCTTCTTACAACTACAATATGTAATATAGCATTTTCTTAAAATGAAATTTATTCTACACAATTATTTCTTTAATTAATATCAGGTTCTTTTTTTTGAAAATTAGTGTAGTTTTTGAAAATTATTGTAGTGGTAAAATACAGTATTAAAAAAATTAAAAACAAGGTTTTTCTCAAAAAATATTCCAATTTTTTTCTTTAAAGTTTTTGTTGGGTTAGTGCTAACTGTATTGCGTAAGATGATACAAATATGATTTTGATGTATTCGTTTTTCAAAATATTGCACAAATGTATTTTTTACAACCCTCTCGTCGTTAATATTTACAGTACCCACGTTTTGTATACGTTATGTAATAACGTATACAAAACGTGGGTAAGCAGAAATGCTTGAAATAATGGCTGATAAAGTTTTCGAATGCTCAAAATTCTGCATTTTCAGAATAGCTCAAACGCGTTTTTCTCAAAAACTGCTCCAATATCTTTCTTTAAATGTTTTCTACGGATAGTGGTAAATTCACTGTATAAGATGACACAAATGACATTTTGCTGCATTCTACGTTTTTTCATGTACACAATTTTTTTGCACAAATATGTTTACGGGTATTACAAACTAGACTTGACCATATGCGAACCACTAAGAAGGATTTTTTCGCTCCTAAAAAAAACACGACTTTGAACGTATTTGAACCCGCGAACTTGGATGTAACTTCAGATACTCGTTACCGTTACACCACCGAAACCGGTGGTGAAAACCGAAAGTGGAAATATTTTAGAATAATTTTTGAAACTGTAGGCTGTTTTCCTTCCTCTTCCTCGCTCTATCCTCCCCCCTTACACACACCCGTAGACACATGCACTACACTTCCACACACTCGGGAGACCAGTCGTAGTCTAGAGCTTATACCGACTAGGGCGGTGCCCCCTGGGGGGAGATGCACGGAGGGGGGGAATTCTGGCGAAGGAATCACCGCCACCTCCCACGATGAACATTCACTACACTTACAGAACCATAGCAGATGGAGTGTCGAGATACATCAGTCAATCAAATCCACTCTACTAAGTGTACTATGATAGAATTGAATGTGAAGTTTTAGGAAAGGTTCGAACTATCAGGGAAACGGGGTAATCATGGTGTGGGAAAACAGCACTGGTTAGTACGAGCGGGGAGCCTAGACTGGAGATGAAATAATTAATTCAATAAGTAAGCGATAATTAAGTTAACTAGTAAGATAATCAGTAATGCTAATCACTAATATTAATTAGTAAGTTAGTAATAATTAATCAGTAAGCGATAATTAAGTTAATCAGTAGTAAATTGATCGGAGAGGCGGTGGTGCGGGCGATCTTCTGTGGCGCTGTTTGAACTCAGGGGCTGAGGAGGCCAAAGACTTGATGGAGAAGATTCCCACGCCAGAAAATGAATAAATCGTTTACAAAAAATCTAGTAGCTTAGAATGTACTCGTCTTCTGACGGCAGGTTTTTCCCCCTTCAGGGTTTTTTCCTCAGCCGTACCTTATGGTCTCCTTTACGCGGCTTTGAAGCGATGAAGAGACCATTAGGGGTGAATGCCAGAATTCGAAAGGTTAGAATGCGGTAGGATGTAGGTATTGTAATGGCTTAAAGACCTTCAGCCTAGCCACATAGTTAGAAAAAGTATTGAAATTATATATAAATGTGTTGTAATTACCTATGAAATAAAAAAAATGTGAAGGGTGATTTAGGATGTTTAGATATGATACATAGTGGTGTGATAATACAACCATGCCGCGACCACGAGACGAAAACTCTCATGCTCAACGCGGGTCTCAAACCCCGCAGTCACGTACTTTGATAATGCTCCACGGCCTTCCATCATCGGGGCTGGCCGAACTAACTTATCATCTTCATCATCTTTCGCTTTCATGTTCATGTGCTGTCAATGAAGCGGACAGTTTACTCAGCTGTTCAACCTTAAACGGCAGCCATCATGGTTGATAACTCAGGCGCGAAGTCGGTCGCTTGAATGGAGTCTTTACACAATACTGATCAGGCAATTGAATACGAGAAGACAGCTCAAATGTGTACTGCTGAAAGAGGCCGCCATACAAAATTAAGTTATAGGTTTTGGAGCAATTCTAAATGGTAATTTAAAGTTGTTATATTTAATCTTACAGGTTTGCAATGAATCAAAAATCAGTAAAGAGATTAGGTACTACATAATTTCGCATCTTTAAACGTCTTCCAGGCTCTTGGTTTGTTTCCATTTATTTAAACATTCTGGAGAGATTAAAGTAAACCCACAACAAATGTTATCACTAAAATAGAATTTCAGTGAAACTCATTTTTAGTGCATTCAATTTTTTCAATCAATTCTGAATAATATGTAATTTATCGTTTAATAATAATGTGTTTAGAAATATATTAACTACACCATTAAATACATGTCACATTTTCTTCTTACCAAAATAAAATGATTGCATTGCATCATTACTTTTTCCACAAAATGGTCGAAAAAAAAGCATTTTAGAAATGAAACAAACCTTAATATATTGTCAAATTTAAAAGCATACTCTCTAAATAGATACCTCGTATTTATTTTGCCCAGAATCCTATTAATATTTGGCGCCCACGTATAGGAAACGATCTTCTAACGAGTAATATACAGATCACTGGATTCGGTTGGTGTGGTGATTAATGATTCCGGTCACGTCAAGTGCAAAAGTCGTTAGTCCCGTAAATGTAGTACATGTTTTATCGCAGGAGGTGGCGGTAATCCTTCCCCACTGGAAGGAGAGATCCGACGCCGACCTACCGTCGGCTGTGGGGATTGTCCGCCAACCAGGGGACTCCAATCTGCGGGGCACCACCCCAGCCTCGACAAACTCTAAGCTCCTGACACGGGTTGAGGAGTAGTGCATTTTCTTCTTACAAAATAAAACCGTTTTACATTCTCATTGCTTTTTCTACAAAAAAACATTTTAGAAAAGATACAAACATTAAGAGGGCCGATCCTCGGTGGCCGAGATTGCTGAGGCAGTAGTGTCGTAGCGATCTCGGACCCAAGAATCGCGGGTTCGAGTCCCGTCTCGGTATTTATGTTCTTCCTTTCACTTCCTATCATCACCATATCATGTCATCTTCAGTTACATAACGTTAAACCCAATAATGGTCGTTAATAACGTTGAGGTTGATGTGACCTTCAATAAGAAAAAAAAACCGCATTAAGTGTAAGTGTGTGTAAGTAAGGGTGGGATAGGATAAGGCATGGGAAGGAAAGGTCACGCGTGGTCCTTGGTCCTTTGTTAGCGTACTACTCCGGCATTCGCCTGGTGATGATCGCAGAAACCACGAAAAACTACCGACCAGATCAGCGGGCCGCTAGAATTCTCCTCCAGAGAGCGGCAGAACGGGACCTAGCCATGTAGGTGGTAAAAAAAACCCTGCCACCGTCCGGACTCAACCCTAGGGCATCCCGGTCAGGGGCACTACAGTGGCATCAGTTGATGCCCTGAGCCACCTGTCTCGCGGATTCGATGGTGTGACGGTTAGCGTGCCGGACTGTCATACCCAAGTTCGCGGGTTCAAACCCGATCGAAGCCGTGGATTTTTAAGGGCGAAAAAAATCCTTCGTACGCCTTCCGCGGAGGGGAAGTAAAGCCGGCTGGCCCATGTTAGTAGATTTACTTGCATGTAAAAGATCCTCAATCCTAAATGACCCCTCTGAGCTAAATTCAAATCGCCTGTTTCGTCGCCCGAGATAATACCTTCTTTCTCCGCTAGGTGAAAGGAGCGTAGTAGAAATTTGCGTGGTCAGACGGAAGAGCGGGCCTGATGGCCCGAGTCTCGCCACGTAAAATAAGGCATTAACTAAACTAAACTAAACTAAACCTGTCTCGGTGAAAAGGCGAAATCTGCGTGAGTCGACGCCTCATGCGTTTACCGACGCTTTCTTTTTTTTCTGGTCTTCCCGCACGCAGGAAGTCGAGTGCGTGAGCTCTTCGGAGGAGCTGGAACCGGAAGAATCGTGAAAGCTGTGGACACACGTGAGGACGTGTCTGTATGCACGCGATGGCATGTCATGACACATGGGAATCAACATTTACTTATGGGAGAAGTTTGTTTTGAATCCTTCTCAATGTTGTATTTCGCGGAGTAGTCGTTGATGGTGGGTTTCGCGGGCCTATAGAATGAAAAAAAAATGAAGAGTAGGTATTGGTGTTTGTAACGAGTTGATTAGCTATGGTAACTGTTAGTTGACAGACATGAAATCCCGAAGTTGCTTTGGAGTAAGGCGCAAAATATTGATACATGTACAATGAAAGTTTCAGTGCTATCTACTGACAACCATGTGAGAGGTGTTCTATATATTTTCCTCTCCTGTTGAGTAATTCTTTCATTTCATGGTTGCAACCCGTTGCATAATGATACTAATTGCGATACAGTCTTTATTATGATACAGGTTCTTGACCAGAGAAGTTTATAAACCAAGTATTGACACTTAATGAATCATTGCGAATTGTTCTAGTAAAGGTTTCGTTCGATTGTGTGCATTAAAATTCCATTTTATATGATATTATGCTTGTTAGTTCTAAATTATTGTATTAGTAGTAAATTTTACGTGGAATATTATTTATAATAAATTAAATCGTAATTTCATTTTGATCCTATTTGACTAGCGCAGTAGTAAATTAAATCCATCTTCGGTGGAGGGGAGCTGTCGCTGGATGGCCTTGACTGAACCCTGCATGTCAACCATGGAGCTAGGAATACAGGGAGATGGCACGATGCCACAAACTTGAAGCTATCTGGAGCAATGATCTGCCCTATTGCTGTGCCCAAAACGCTTGTAGCCACCCTCGTGTTAAGATGGAAGTTTGTATGGATGGTAGTTTTGAATGTTTAAGAGACTTTAACAGATTAGCAAGCTTTCGTAACAGTTCGTCATGGTTACTTGTGTGGCTTACTGCTGTACAAATAGTTCGGGGAAGGCATGAATTACTTTTCTTATGTAAGTAGTTTTTTTATATGGTTTGGAGAACAGTAGTAAAATTTGAAGATATTGGATCATTTTTGTGATTTTTCCTCTTCATTCTAAAGAGGAGAGTACTGTGGATTATTTGTGCGAAAAGACAACTGGGAGCCTAGCACATCCAGCAAGTATTACTCGGTTCATTTTCAAGAAGAGAACTTAGAACTTCTCAATGATACGTACGTTGTAGAAATTCGCAGTTCCAATTTTAACAGCTATTCTAACTCCTAAGTAAATTGCGCCAAAAATTATTCACTGAACACAAATACAACACAAATACACAAACACACCCATGTCCGAGGCGGGACTAGAACCTGCGACCCTCCTGGCCGATATCACTACTGCACTATTCCCTCAGTGATCTCGGCCATCGGGCCGATATTTTAAACATTTCATTCACATTGATATACTTGATTAAACTTAAATGGTAAATATTAAAGTTCCGTTAAGGATGGCTTTTCTTTTTGTCTGTCGTGAGAAAATACGAGGGAGAATGATGCTTACACATTGACCAACAAATTATTACGAAAACTCAAAAAAAGATATCACAAATTAAATTGTTAATGAAATAAATGAAGTGCAAAGAGAACTCTGTTTGGGTTTCATGAGAATTTTAAGCAATTCTTGAGTTTATAGAGAGGTTAAATGCTTGTTGTTCACACAAACGGTTGCTCTAAACATGCGCAATTGGCGGTTACTGAAAGTGCCCATAACGACGTCTTCACATTCGGACAATTATTTGGTAGCTTCTCGAATGTTTGACGACTAAGGCAAGGCTATTAATAGGCATATACGTGTATTTCTTTGAAACCAAGTTTTAGAAATAAGATGGCGAACAGGTGAATCATAATTCAACAACTATTTTGTACGCAAATGTGTTTTGCAGAAATGTGTAGCTATTAAGTATCATTTATAATGGCACGCTTAATGTAGCTCGGATTTCAAAGTGTCAAAAAGGGAGCAAAACCTTGATCATTTGAAATTAAAATAATTGTAAATCCTTCATATCTCGAATAATATTTATTCATTTAAATTGTTTGCAACATTAGTCACCCCCCATCGAGAATTGAACACATCATCTGGTTTATGCGAAGTTTCTCTAACAATTAAGCTATCCAGACAAAAGCGGTTTTGTAGGCCTGCTGTTTTGCCCGTTATTTGAAACTCGTGGTAGGATGATGACAATAATGAATGCATATTAATTCCATATTACTTCCTTTACACATCCAATATTCGGTAATTAGAATCGCGTTATGTCAGAATACTTTTTTTCTTTTCCCATTCGAATTTTAGATAAGTTCAACTTAATGAGCGACGGTGGCGGTGGCGCGGCGGTCGGACGATGGCAACGATTATAATATTGGAATGATTGATAACGGTGACACAGTTAAAGTGAGCCAGAGCAAATGGGAAAATCTTTCTGCTAAACGTTAACAGCGTTACTACAATATTATCAATGGAAAATTTCACGTCTTGAACTGCAAAGAAGTACTGCAACCGAGCAGAGATTAACACAGCGTATAGGTGGACACAGTGAAGTAAATGTTGACATGTAATTTGCTAGATTTATTTTATTTTTCCCTCTCGACTTGAAATATTAGGGTTCCACTGTTCATGATGATGATGATGATGACGACGACGACGACGACGACGACTACTACTTTGGAATGAATATTATCTGTGACCTAGTGAAGCGGTGAATCAGTGAAAACTACAGACCCCGAAAAAACCTGTCGCGTGTGTATTTTCTCCAAGACAAACGCAACCCAGTGTACCAAGTCCGAGCACATCCACAAGGACATCAAGACCCGGAAACAGCAAAACACAACTTGAAATACTCGACGTTTTCCTTTCCCCCTTCACACTATAGATGCCAAGTAATGCCAAGTATTCAAAGTATAGATAATGAATGGCAACGATAATGATGATAATGGTTTCTATTGAATGAACTAAGGCAGTGAAACGGGGAGACACTGAAACAAGGGCAGTGTAGCCGGACAAACGGTAAAGAATCCCGAAAGAGACCCCGTCGGGAACCTTTCTCATTCACGTCCAACAGCACATGGCGTTCCGCGCAGGTGTACCGAGGCCGATCGAGCAGCCTCCGCGCGTATTGCAAGGCGCAGCGCCAGCGCGTGGGCGCACCCAGCGCACACATCCGGCATCGCGCACGCGTGTTCCGTCTGTTACCTGTGGCGCGCAGCGGGCACAGCACCACGATCAGTCGCTGCCGTCAGCACAGGTGGAGCAGGCAGCGGCTGCGGCGGCGCACGCACAGGCGGCCCACGCTGGCGGCAGCGGCGGCGGCGGTGGCGGCGGCGGTGACACTGCAGGGCGGCGGGGGCGGCGGCGCCCCGACTGGCCCGCCCGGCGTCGACGACGGCGGGGGCGGCGACGGCGGCGGCGGTGGTGACAGCGTCGCAGCGGTTGGCATTGCGTCCTTCTTCGTCTCGCCCTCCTCCTCCTCCGGGAGGACGGTTGAGGACGTTCGGAGGGGATGCGTCGGTCGCGAGCGAGAAGAGAAACGCGCCCGGCCCGTCCTCGCTGCTGCGCCGCACTGCCCCCGCCTCGCCCCGCCTCGCCCCGCCCCGCGGCGGCCTGCCGCCCCCGCCGCCGCCCACGTTGCCCCCGACGCCGCCTCTTATTGACGCGCCGCCTCCGCCGCGCAGTGGCCGCGTGCGGCGCGCTGGCTGGACCGCTTGCGCCGAGGGGTCTTCTTTGTGATGATTAGGATTTCCATGATTTTGCATATTTTCCCTCATTGCTTCAAGGCATAGCTAAGAGTATACTGCGATTTTCGTAACTTTGTCCCTGACAGAAATCAGATGTTCACGGATTCATCCAATCGAAAGCTTGAACGTCACCATAGTGACGTCACTATCACGAAATATAAGCACCTGATTGGATGGCAGCGAAACAGCTGATTCCTGTCAGGGACAAAGTTACGAAAATCGCAGTATAATTCCTTGACATTTGCTTACAATTGAATGCTTTGTAGATTAATTTGTTATATTTGTGCATATTTGATCGATTTTTCCTTGGGGCATATTCGTGTAATTATGGGAGCATGTTTTGTATATTTCGTTAAAATAGAGAAAATGTTTCGTGTTTTCATAGAATCTATTTGTGAGCGTTCATTTTTACCAAAGCTTGACACAATTTTCTTTTTTTTTTCTTTTCTATAGATGATAAAATACTTGGGCAAATGTAGGATATTTCTTAATATATTTTTTAAACTAGGCAGAAAAAAGTGAAAGAAGGCCTACAATGTAGGTACTTTACTCAAGTGCTCATTTACTTCAATGATTTCTCCCGAGAAGTAAGTTAGGTTATATTATGTTTGCACAAATTTTTTTTTCATTCCAAGCATGCTTCTGAATTTTATCAAGAAAGGTTTATACAGAAAATGAAATATTCTTTATTTTAATTGCATATTAAAGTGCATATTTAAGAGTTTTTAGGTCCTAAATGCATATTAAATTGCATATTTGAGAATTTTTACGTCATAAATGCATATTTTAAAAGCATATTTCAACATTTTTAGGGCATAAAAATCCGCTCCCCAGTGATGATGTTGGAAGATCCTTTGTGGTTCAGGGCGGAGCGAGTTTTTTGCCAGAGGCTAGAACTATATAACTACCTATTCTATGAAATGTATTTTATCACCAGCCAACTGAAGGAGAATGCCAGCTGTTAATGTCTCTTCAATAAGAGTTCAATGCGTATAGTTGAAGGTTGCCATACGTGTCCATTGTCCTGGTAAAAATGTGTTTGTAGGCGTTTATGCGTCATGGCGTCATTTGAATGCGTTCCAACGAAAGAAAAAATATCTGTAGATATGATCAAAGATATTGTCACAAAAGTAGATACGATCATAGATATCGTCACTTTATGATCATAGATATTGTCACAATGGCAGAAGGTTCCTGAAACTTGGCCAGAAAACGTTACGGTATTTCGATGTTTGGCAACTTTTCAGGAACCCTGATGATGACAATAATTTCTCCGAATGTTTCAGCAAACGTCTAATTCGCTAGACCAACTCCTATGACCCTGCTGCATCTATTACAAAATTATGTTCTTTATTTGCCCATATTGCATTCAGTCTTTTAAATGAAAGAGATGTGTTGAACTAGCGGTAACACGTTTTTTCTTGCGTCCGATAGTCATGTGCTTCATTATTGCAAGGAAACAAAGAACATAATTTTATCGATCTTTTATCAACATGGGAGGCGTTTAAATGACCTACGATTCTTGATAAATGTTCAAAATCAATACTTGCTGTTGACTATTGTAATAACATTTAGTAGTACCTTGATGTAGCATCTTTAAAATTGACCTCATTTTTTTGAGGCAATGGCTTAGCTAAAGCTCGGGCGGCTTGGGCCATCTGTACGTCTAACGTCTCCAAAAACCCTTTGGGACTACCGCTAAATTACTAAACACAAGAATGAATGTGACACGGTAAGCTTCGCGAAAGTTAATACACCGTTATATGAAGACTGGTCCTGAGGTCTTTTTTGCGCCAGCCGTAAAGTAAGGATGCTTAGTGCAGCTCCCCATCTTTGTTACGCCACTCCCACCAAGCGATGGGGTTTCCTCTAGTTTAGCATTAGAGGGCGTCGCTGATTTTACATTAAAATCGTTACTTCATTCCGCAAACACCGGAAAATGATGACCGCAATATTTATCACAGTGGCGTATACACATGCGGCAAGATACACATTTTTGACAAATTCCATTTAATTGAACATCGCTGATGGTAAAACTTCATTGCAATACATTTCGTTGTTCAGTTACATTTACCTGTCATCTAATTTCGTAAAGTATTTTGGAAGATATATTTTAAGACGCATTCATTATTTTTTAAATTGTCGTACTATTTTAATGAATGGAAGCTTTATGTTTTGTATTTCAGATTGAAATTAAAATTGTAATTGAAAGAACCAAAATATGAATGCTATATTCATTGGCCATTTCATATTTTTATTAATTTTTTATTTTTATTAATTTTATATTTTTATATTTTATTATATGAATTGTCATTACCCATATTTCAGTGGTGATACTACAGAAGTTTTGTAGGTTGAACGATTTGATGTTTATTCTTCACCTTATTGATCACTCATTAATGCAAACGAGATGAATTCTTCCAAGATTGAATGCAGATGCCTATTTTGACTGTATCCCATAGTGTGTACGTAGAATTGCATGTGCGTTCTTCGAAACAATGCCTGCAGTTTTATTATGTATTCCTTTGATGGCTGAATTCATCACTACAAATGAATTCCAATTCCTTCAAGATGAATCATTCTTGCGTAACATTACACCCATAGCTCAATTCTTTTTTCTCATTGTACATCCTCTAATGTGTTTCCAAATACATCTCCTGTCAAACGAATTGTTAATTTATCTAAAACAACACCGAGCTCATTAGACACCCTTGTCAGCAATAGAATTTGCTTACAAGTTTTTGTAATTCTTTTGGTATTGAATTATTGAGAGAGGGATGACTCAAAAAAGGCAATTTAACAAAATGTTTGATGTAATGTATGGTATTAAAAAAAGATCTTTCTCCATTTGCAGCGAACGAGGAAGAAAAAAAACGCCAAAACTTAAACTATACTTCAAAAGCAGATATAACACTTAAATAGAGCAAAAGAAATTTACTAAAATTCTTGTACCAGATTTTCTTCATATTGTCTGTTCTGTATATAAAAGCGCATTTGAAAGTTTCCATTCGGAGATTTTGATTTTTCTGCAAGAAACCATTATCTCTGAGTGGAAGTCCCAAATTATTTTCTGAATTCAAATAGTAAAAATTATTTTCCAAAAGTAAAATACTTTTGGAACATTGTCTTTTCGGAAATTTTCCCTAAAATAGGCAAAATTTCCGGAAAGTCAATGTTTCCGGAAAGACAAAGAATACTGTTGCAATAGTAATAAAGTTTGCTTCCCTTTTCTGTCCCAACTTTGTTTTGTTTGGTGTTTAAAACGCGACATTGACTTCCAAATATATTTTTCAAACTTAAGTTAATAAAAAATTCTAAGCTTGCTTTCTCCTTGCCTATTCACTAGAGATAATAGAATGTGTACTGGCAGTATTGCACTTCGGAGATCGCTTCTAGAGGCTGTGGGTAGGAAAACCATTAACACATCGCGTTTGATCAGAAACGTATGAAACAGTGGTCATTATTGTTTACAGATATTTCATTGTGGAAACCGTCTAAATACATCCGAAAAAATATATTTATATGCAGATATGTGTAAAATGTGGATAATGATAACTTCAAATATTTTACCTAATCTTCGAGTTAATAAACCCAGCAAGACGACGCCAGATCTCACGTTCCAGCGGGTGAGAAACACTGTCTCTTCCGGTGATTTAATATGAACTATACAAATGGAACTAATTACTCGTACCATAGCAGATGGTGCGCCCGGAATGTCAAACGACAATATCCAAATCAGATCTGACAATATGGAAGACATCGGGTCTTCCCGTTAAGGCGTTTATGTTGAGTTGTAGTAGATGATGAAGATGATGATGCGAGTAGTGAACATGTAGGAGGAGAAGATAAAGAACTCGAGGGACAAGGAAAACGCGAAGACTTTGAGGACACTCGCTAACCAATTTTTTCTACCAAAAATTCCAATTGGACTGGACAAAATTTGAATTTTGGTCTTAGCGGCGGAAGACAAGCAGCCTATGAGTCCATAGACACCGCCCATACTTTCTACAAAACCATTGAAGATGAGTTATTATCCCCATCGTTTTGCGCCGACTAAGATGGCTCAGCTGTTGCAACTGCAACGTCTTTCATCGAGATGTGCTAGGAAGCGAGTCCCAGCGGTGCTGGATTTTCCACACTAGATACCTAGGTAGAATACAATCTTTGGCTGGAAGAGACTTCTGGCTGCTCTGATAAATAGCTTGTTCGTGGTAACTCCGATCTGTAGACGATCGAATGCCTGGAACAGTAGGTACCTTAACAAATGGGCCACAGACAACCCACAATCTTCTTCCTTGTTCCCTCCTCTTCCTTCACACACACACACACACACACACACACTCACATACACACACACACTCACACACATACACACACACACACACTCACACACACGCACTACTCGGACACGCATGTCGGTAGGCCAGTCGAGAGCTTGAGCTTGCCCCGGCTGAGACGGTGTCCTTCTTGGGGGAGATACCTGAATTGGGAAACCCCCTCTCAAGCTGACATGTAGGTCGGATCTCAAGTTCTAGATGGAGAAGAACATCTGTATCTCCCGGGATACAACATACACTACACTTACGGAACAACCGCCGTTTACCCGCCCGGAATCACAAAATAGCCTATAGTGCAAGTTTTCTAACTCTGCCCATCAAGCTTCTATGGCCACGATGGAATATCACACGGCATTTCGCCGCCATGCCGCTAGAAGTCGCATGATCGCAAGTACTGCTTGATACGGTCGCGATCATGCGTTATCTGGCGGCACGACTGAGAACGTTGCGAATATTCGTGACATATTCCATCATGAAAATGGGTCTTGAGAGGCAAAGTTAGAAAAACCGCAGTCTATACTTGGCTTTCTCGTTCTTGGCGCACCAAGGTCACGGACGAAAAATGGAGAGGGAAGGCTTTCTCCAATAGGAAGCTGCTATTCACTACTGTGTTGTGACGTGGAAGCTCCCTATTGGAGAAAACCTTCCCTCTCCATTTTTCTTCCGTGACCTTGGTGCGCCAAGAACGAAAAACCCAAGTATAGTCGACCAAGTATAGCCGCGGATTCGGATGTATGCGGATTCGAATGGTATAACGGTCAGTGTATCGGATTGTTGTAACCCAAGATTGCGGGTTCAAACCCGATCGACGACGTGGATTTTTAAGGGCAAAAAATCCTTCGTACGCCTTCCTTCGGAGGGGAAGTAAAGCCGGCTGTCTCATGTTAGAAGATTTACTTGCATGTAAAAGATCCTCAAGCCTAAATGACACCTCTGAGCTAAATTCAAATCGCCTATTTCGTCGCCGAGATAATACCTTCTTCGCTAGGTGGGGAAAGGAACGTAGTGAAATATCCATGGTCAGACGGAAGAGCGGGCCTGATGGCCCGAGTCCTGCCACGTAAAATAAGGCATTAACTAACTAAGTAACCCTGTGATTTGGCGTCGCTAGAACGGGATTTCGGCCCAGTGGGAGGCGCCGTGTCGCACCGCTCTCTGCGGCTGCGCGCTTCGCCCCCGCCCCCGCTCCCCCCCCGCCCACCCCGCCCCTGCCAGGCTGTGCAGAGGGAGCCTTCGCTTGCTCGCGCGCGCGTGCGTGGGAGGCACGGCCGAAGCACGGGGCACGCATGAGGGCACGCGGGGAGGATCACGGGCGTGTGTGTGCGACGCGGGCGGACAGAAAGGGGAGGATAAGGGAAAGCGGGCGACATGGGAAAGGCAAAAGAGAGCAGTTCGGGGATATTCTTGCTCCGAGAGCTTGACCTAGGGACCGGTGCTTTACATGTGAATCGAGAAGAAGGTGGGCTTAGGGTAAGTGCATTAGATTCCTCAGAGTTGAATCTTGTTTTATTCTTGCCCAACACTAAACCGAATTGCTGGATCGCCTTTACTGATGTGCAGTAACAAGAGGAATTCTGAAGAATAAGTTGATATTAGAATGGGAAAAGATAAGGAAACATTGGAAAGATTGAAGATCTGGGGATTTTAGGATATTCCTGTATTGAATGATCTAGGGACATCTATTTTTCTTTATGAATGAACATCACGTAGACTTAGTTTCTTCAGACTAGAAACAAGATTTTCCTTCCCAGAGGCGAATCGAATTGAAGTACGTTCTATTGCAAAAAAAAGTCCAATAATATGCAATGTGTAAGTCTAGAATTGTTTGGGGATGGCGATAGGGTAAGGGACGGGGAGGGACGGCGTGTGAATGAAAAAGAAGGGTTAAAGTGGGACGATTTGGTTCAAGAGGTCTCACTTATATAGATTTTAAAGTAAACGGGGAAAATCATATTTGATTTAAAAAGTTTCACGTGGAAAATTGTCTTCTCTGAGATAAGTACTTTTTTTCTCCACAAAAATAGATCCGAATAGAAGTTCTGTATCATATAAGAGGTGTGTGGTAGCAGAAGCAACGCAGATGGGCGAGACGTTCTGGAACTGTAACAAGGTATGCAAACTCAAGGAGAGTGAAGAAGTGCGTGAAAGGTAAATTCGGCAACATGAGAATATTTTCAAAGGGTGTGTCTTGTGGAAGCATATTTTACATGTAAATATTGAAGAGCGGATGTTAAGCTAAAGAAATGCACTCCGAATATGAGCATCTCATTCTTCAGTTCCATTTTTTTCCGAAGACAAACGAAATTTGAGAAGTTCACATCGCCAGAAAGATAATTATTTTGTCACAAAAACGAATTGCGTAGAATATTAAATTAATCTTTAAGTTTCCAAAACCTCTGTCAGTAATCTCCATTAATTTCTTCTCAACACTTTAAGCCAATAATTCCTATCAAACCCTTGGCTCGTTGTCGAAATGAAATTCCGATTTCACCCTCGAAAATAACAGTAGCGTGAATTACAGGTGGCGATCTCGCAGATCAATCCTATCGCGTAGTGACAGGTGATGTGTACATCGACAGAGGAAGGGGTGGAAAATTGATCAGTAACACCACATGATCTCCATCGTTATCCAGTTTTACTCAACGTGGATTACTCGTAATGACAATGACAGACCTTCGATTATTAAATGGAATTCTGACATATCTCCAATCACCAATTAGAATAGTGACAAATCTTCAATCACCAAATGGAAGAGAGATACACCTATCACCAAACAGAAGAGAGAAACTTCAATCACCAAATGGGAGTGTGACAGAACTTTGATCACGAAATGGAAGTGTGACAGACTTTTGACCAACAAATGGATGTGTAACTGTCATACCAGCACCAAAGGAGTGTTGCGGTGTTCAGCCAGCGAGCCACCCGAGAAAGCGGAGACGAAGAGTGGGAGATGGAGCAATTTGCAGAGTAGTGGCGGGGCGCGGGGCGAACAGTAGTGGTGAGTGCGGGTGGGCGTGTTGCGTTGAGGGCTTGAAACGGACACAGCGCGGACAGGCGCCCCTGGGGAAAAGTCCGAACAAGACCTCGGACTCGGGTACGAGACCGAGCGGAGAGGCAAATAGCAGAGACAAGGAAGACGGAGCGGCCACAGAAAGCAGCGTTGGGCGCAGACAGGGCTGATTTAAAGGGAAGCGTGCGGGAAAGGACTGCTCAGTTGGAGAGAAAAATGTAAGGGAAAAGAAGACATTTCATTGTGAAGTGTTAATTATCACCGTGAAATGAGTCAGAAAGTTCATTTTGATTTGTGACTTTCACGATTTTTTTTCAACGTAGCCATCGTCCACGGGTTACAAGTTTTCCCCAGCAGGAGAAAGACGAACTCAGGGAAGAAAAATGAAAACCGTAGAACAGTGGTCAGAGAACTCGCTATCGATCTGTGAATTTCATAACTCAGCCAACCCGAATGAAATTTGGGAAAGAAGAGTTTGTGTCAGGTTTTCACACTTTATCTCATGTTACCTGCCGCCTATCAGTTTTAGAATGATGATATCTCATTTGTATGGCACATTATCATCACATTCTTGCATTCATTATCAAGCCCTACCATTATTACTTTGGTGGAATAATCTGTGAATTAAATGAGTAGCAGAACATGGTGTTCGACTCTCTTCATAATGCTTGTACAGAAAGTTGTGAAAATAATGAAATGCCGGGGAAAGACCGTGAGAGAATCTTGGAGCATGTGTGTTGTAATTATCACTGCTAAGTGTTTGTGTATGGAGATTGTATGGTGGATCACTCTCTCCCATCTTCGCCTCGTTAAATAGACTCTAGGGATGAGATAAAAGAGGGAACATGAACTCTGCAAGCTCTCTTCGATTTAAAATCAATTCATTTTGAATATTGAGCCACTTCTCAAAACGTTCGCAAAACTCTTTAACATCACACAAATAATACCTTCTTTTATTAGCTATTATTAATTAGAATACGCATTTACAATACTGTAGAGCAAATATCGAAAAATATTGCAAAACCTAATAAAGAGAAACATGATACTGTGAAAGAATTCGTCTCCACATCACCACTATAATCACAGTGAAGCTATTTCCATCTCATATAATCCGCTCTGTGCGCGCGACGCAAAACAAAGTTGCAAGTTGGCCCGGCGCGCAGCAAAAAAGGCAGAGGGCGGAGGGCGGAGGGCGGAGGGCGGAGGGCGGAGGGCGGAGGGCGGAGGGCGGAGGGCGAGGGGTGCGGAGTGGCGGGGCGGCGTTGATCTGCGGAAGCGCGCCGAGGACCCGGCGAGCGCCACGCGGCGGCGGCGGCGAGGAGGCTGCGTGCGGTCCGCGCCGGGTACACAGCGGAAGTGCGCAGCTCTTTCGGGAGATGAGCGCCCGGCCGCATTAAGCCTCGCCCGGCGGCCCTTTCTGCAGGGTCGCGCGGAGGAGCGGGTGAGCCGGAGCGGGAGGGGTTTGGCGGGGGTGGGGGTGGGGTACGGCTGACTAGAAGGAAACGGAACGGAATGGGACGGGACAGCGTGGGGCGGAACGGAGCGGGGTACGATGGGAGCGGGACGAGGCAACACGGAGTGAGGTGGGGTGAGGCGGAGCGGGGAGGGGCGTGGCGGTTAGATGCGGATTGGGGCAGAGCGAGTCTGAGCAGGGACTGGTGAGGCGGGGCGAGTTTGGTTGGAGCGTGGTGGGACGAAGCGTGGTGGGACGGAGCGTGGTGGGACGGAGCGTGGTGGGACGGAGCGTGGTGGGACGGAGCGTGGTGGGACGGAGCGTGGTGGGACGGAGCGTGGTGGGACGGAGCGTGGTGGGACGGAGCGTGGTGGGACGGAGCGTGGTGGGACGGAGCGTGGTGGGGCGGAGCGTGGTGGCACGGAGCGTGGGGGACGGAGCGTGGGGGACGGAGCGTGGTGGGATGGAGTGTGAAGGGACTGAGTGCGATGGGGCTGACTGGAACGAAACGGAATGGAACGGGACAGAGCGGGACGGGACAGAACAAAGCGGGTCGAGGCGTCACGGAGTGAAGCGGGGTGAGACGGAGTGGGGCGGGTCGGGTTGGTACGAAACCGTGAGGGGAGGGGTGGTTCGGAGAGGAATGGGGCAGAGCGGGACGGAGCGGAGCCTGGTGGGGCGGGGAGAGGCGGGACGGAGCGCGTAGGGACGGAACGGGGCAGGACGGAGCCGGTTGGGATGGGTCGGGGCGGGACGGAGTGGGGATGGGATGGAGCGGGTTATGGCGGGCCGATATGGATTGGGGTGGGACATGGCAGGACGGGGAGGGGAGGGATGGGACGGGGACAACGGAGGGGAGGGATGGGACGGAACTGCGCGAGTCGGGGAAAGGTGCTGGGTCAGATTGCGGATCGGTTAGAACAGAGCGGGAAATAGGTGGAAAGTGGGCAGGCAAAGAAGGATAAAGCACGGGAGGATGGAAAGGCGGAAAGGGGATGGTGGGGAAAGAAGAGCTCCGCTCCCGCCTGGCATTGTTTGGCTTGCAGCTCTTTGGCGCGTCGAAGACCGGGTTGATCCTTCAGCCTGGGAATTCATCAGCGTCACAACAAAAGATACAAATGTGGCTGAGCCTCGGAAATATTTTCATCGGAACTTTATTGAGAGGTATAAAAAATATGTTTTATGGAGATAACTTTGCTTGATACCAGCGATGAAATGAACTGCGCTGCAAAACGGTCGAACCGAGTTTACGAGCATTGCTTTCTTCGGATGAACTTCATATGAAAATTGGATTGGCAACATTTGCCTCAGCTAAACAAATCTTCCAGCCTTCTCTCTCTTTTATTGAATTATTTCATAACCCTAATACTCATAAATAATGGTGCGTATGAAACGGCCCCTTCCTTTTTTCGCTCATCGATACTACAAAAAGTAGTGTTTAAATAGATACGAAATATTTTCAGACTCATCAGGATTGTCGCAGTGTCCATGCAACATTTAGTAAAGATTAATACAACACAAATGCCGAAAATCAATAAGTAAAATAAAATGTTGGTAGAGGCATCACGTTAATTCTTTTGACTCGTCGCTAAGAGCAGATTGGTTTGTAATATGATCCTCCAGGTGCCAGTAGGAGTGCAGCAGACATGGTATCTAACAGATTCGCTAGAGGGCAGTAGCAGTGCACAGGATAAAAAATAATCTAATAGCAATGTAGTACTGTAAAAGAAAATGAGAGAAAAGTATAGTGTTTTATTAAAGTTTGACATTGAAAATAATATTAAACACCGTGGTTTACGCAAAATTGATCTCTTTCCTCTTTGACAAGGATTGGATTTGAAGATATCCCATGCAACGCCGGTGTTTTGCTAGCCATAAATATGTGCCGTTGAGAGCAAAAGTGGTGTAAGTCAAATAACATACTTTCCGGAAAATGACGTGTAAACGAAGAACGTTCTGAAACTATAATGCTTAGAAATAAATGACCTAAAGTGTTGTGAATGTGCTAAGAAGATATTATTTAAACTTTCTACAGATATTTTAGACTGAAACATTGCTTATTACTTAAGTAATTAACTATTTTGTTGACTTTCACCAATTTTGCACACACCGTTTCTGACAACTATGACTTACATTCAAATAATTGGCATGCACAATTTTCGTCTGAGGTAGTAATGTGATGGAAAAATAAATAACAAGAGGGCTTTGTCACGATTTTCAACCAAGTGAGAGTGATTTTGAAGTTGCGATTTTGACCTGTGCACGTATCACTAAAAGCGATGAAATGCTTTACTTTTTTCGAGATGCTTCTTCTGTGATGGGTGCAGATAAACAAGAAGCTATTTCTTGGGAGCCCCTGAAAGTTGTTGTTTCGTCCCACCTGTGACTTATACTACAATTGCAAGCAGAGAAATGAGCGACTTGTTGGCTACTTCTGCATTGTTCTGGCCTCTAGCTAAGAAATATTGGAGTCTGACTCACACCATTTTAGCCCGTGATGGAACAATATTAAAACGACCTACCAATGCATCCAACGCATCAAACTCTAATTTTCCACAATTTGACTTACACTACTTCTGCTCTCAACGCCTTGTATACTAACAGGGGGTAAACTGCATGTATCCGTCCGTTCCTCATGGTTAGATAGCTGCCGGTTTACCATTCTGGTAAGGTGACATTCGACGTGTGTGTTTTCGGATTCTTCCATTGAGTTACTTAAGCACCTAAAACGCGTTTTGGGTTGTTTTAAGCCACAAGGTTATACGATGACCAAGACCTTCCTCTAAAAACAAATAAATTACCGCTAGATCATTCTTTAAAAAATTACACAAAAATGGGTTTGGAGGTGTCTAGCAAACCTTAGATTAGATTGCGTCATGAACGTGGTAATGAGAGCTGATTACTCGCAGGAAGCACTCACTAGCTCTGATTATTCGCAGGAAGTGGTACCACAAGGTCAGGACTCACATGACTTAGAAACTGTCAAATTACGCTGCGGGTCAACACCAGTTACAGCACAAAAACGTATAAAACAATTCTTTGCGTGTGTGTGCCTTTCCAATTTTCCACTTGTATCTTGTAAACTTCAGCGGACTGATATCCTGGGATGGGTAGTGTTTTATTTCCGACATTTTTGCTTAATTCCGTTAATAAACATCATCCAATTAAAAAATAGCAACCAAAATTTAAGACACGATCACAATTAGGAACGTAGATATTAAAGAGAAAATAATATTAAATCTCTTATAACCAGGAGTCGAGCATATGCATATAAATATTTTAAAAGAATTAAAAAAATGTGTCGACAATTGAAAATGCAATAAGTGAATCCACATCCATTTCTCTTAACCATCTACACATCTTTAGATCTGCACATCTCTTTTCCCAGTGTTACCGCCAATATTCCAGAGAACAACCAAAACAAAACAGAAAAAAAATTAAATTGAAATGTTTCCGGGGGGCAGCGGAACGAAATAATTACAGCGCACGCCCTCGGCGCAAAGCAAGATAAAGCGATGGGGGCGCGGGGCGATTCGCTCATTGCGTAACGCGCCTGCAGCTGTTGGCGGCGCATTCAAATATTTGCTTCCGCACGCCCCCGCCCGCCGCCCGCCCTTCGCCCTCGCCCTTTGCCCTTCGCCCTGCACCAGCCCATTTGCCTGGAACGGGGGAACGGGTCAAGGGAGGGCGTCGGCGTTTGCACGGAACGGAGAACGAGAGTGAAGGCGGAGTCGACGGCGGTAATGGAGAGGAGGGTGGAGGCGGGGCCGGTGGAGACCGGTGTTGGATGTGGGGCGAGCGCGGGGGAGGAAGCGGGAACGACGGAGGCGAGGGCAGCAGAGGCGGCGACGGTGCGGGGTGGCAGTGGAAATGGGGATGGGTGTGGCTTTGGTGGTAGAGGTGAGTGTGGTGACGGAGGCGGCGGTGGCGATGGCGGAGGCAGCGGTGGCGGAGGAAGAGGTGGCGGAGGCGGCGGTGATGGCAGTGCTGGAGGCGGCGGTGATAGAGGCGTCGGCGGTGGCGGTGGCGGAGGTGGAGACGGCGGTGGCGGTGGCGGGGGCAGGGGCGGGGGGGCGGGGGCGTGGGCGGTGTCGGGGGCGGTGTCGGGGGCGGTGTCGGGGGCGGGGGCGGCGATGGTGGAGGCGGCGATGGCCGCAGTAGCGGTGGCGGTGGCGGTGGCGATAGAGAAGGCGACGAGGGCGGATTCAGCGGTACCGGAAGCTGCGGTGAGGACGGAAGTGCGTGACGGAAGCGGGAGCGGGAAAGAGGCCACCTCAGAAGGTGGGGATGGCGGCATCGATGGCGATTGAAGCATCGGTGGCTGTGGCGGTGCTGCAGGCTGAGGCGGGTGCGGCACCGATGGAGAGGGACGGCAGCAGGAAAAGTGGGCGGGAGAAAGGGGTTGGACGGAGGGTGGTGGCGGCGGCGGCGGCGCTGTGGCGAAGCGAGGCCACGGGTAGGTCGGGGAAGGGGAGGGGGGGGCGTTTAAAAATTAATACGGCTATTGCGGAGCGCGGCAGCCAGGATACAGCTCCGCAATTTCGGCTGCCTTCGTTTCACGAGGCCAACTTCCTCGCTGCTTGTTCAGGCCGCGGCTCGGCGCGAAAATGAACGCAGTTACACGAGCCATATCGGAGCTGGGACGGGCGTCTGGAGCAGTTGAGATAGCAGAGATCCAGATTCATAGCGGAGATATGAATAAGCGTATATTAAGATAAATGAGAATTACGACAGACGATTTTTTTAGGCTTTACCGCTCTGTTTAATTCCGCAGTTCCTACATCGATGGTGCTAAATCTAAATGTGCCTCCTTCCTATAACTTGATAAGTAATGTCATTAAAAATAATCATTTTCATAGAAATTTAAAAAAAGAGTATAAAACTATTTTAATGACCTACGTCTTCCGGGATCAGATATAACCACCGTGTCCGATTGGCACTACAAAGATAAGTCATATATCGGAAAGGCCCTACATTTTAGTTCTCCCAAGTCAATTTTTTTTAGCAACGTAAGATGTCATTTCATTAATTAAGATTCAAAGTGGCAGCGAAAGAGACTTCACTGGGTATCATCGACCACACTAAGTGAGAAACTAATCAGCGTAATTTAGAATATGTCTCCCCTATCTAAAAGGTAACTTCAGTAGATTCTACGTCTTTAAGACAAGATTAAAGTAGAAGATACGATGGTAACCATTCATTTGGAGTGCGAAAAAACTTGGAATAGTAGAAAATACTTACAAGAATTGAGAGGGAAATCTGCGCCCTAAGAGACTTAGAGGGAACCGGCTTCTGAAAAGATACCAATTGCAAAAAACTTGACGTCTGAGGGGGTATCGATTAGGATACCAATTAGAGTATCAGAGGCCTTTCACCTACCATGGCAATACTTTGGATTCACCCTTGCATTTATGTCTTCTAATGGGCATCAATTGCTTTTATTAAATTAATACGCCGCAAGCCGTACACATGTGGACTGAAACCGTCCATACGTGAATGGTCGCTGTCCAGTCCTATTGGCGCCAACATAACCTGTTCGTTTGCATATCCTTTAGTGGCCTTTGACGCTAAGGGAACTAATTAAGGTAAATGATTACTGGAACCCACATCGCTTCCTACTTTGCATTAGCTCGCCTTTCAGGAACATCAAAAAGTTAGTATAAAAACGCTAACAAATTCAAGCAAATTAAGTTTTCGCATGAAGACACATTCAGATACGCAGCGCCAGATTATGCTTATTAGCCGTATATTTTTTTTTCTTTTCAAAAGACCGGAGGTACCCAGGTGTGGTAAATTGAATACGTCGGAACTGCGAGCAACATATGGCGAGTCGACTAGCCGCGGCCATCCGTTTCTGCGAAGGGGTCCCTCGGAGAGGACAGAGCGCGAGGAGAGGGGGGGGGCGGGCGAGGGGGCGGGGTCGAGGACGTCCACGCGCGGGTCCTCATTAGGGCGCATTAGCATTTAGAGTAACGCGGCTCACTCATAAGCGCTCGCGGGGCGGGGCGGGGCGGGGAGGGGCGGGGAGCCTCCCTCATTCATTAGCTGCAGCGCGCCGCGCGACATTCACAAGTTGAACGCGCCTGGGTTTAAGGCGCTCGCCGCTATTGCCACGGCATCTGTTGGCGTTCACTCTTAAACTCGCGATAAAAAAGTCATCGAATGGATTTAAAGAAAAAAAAATTGAAAACGTGAAATAATAGTTTATTATGAAATTAGTTTACAACGTTAAGCTTTATTGCATAAGTGCGTATTATGAAAACGATGGACGATAGGAGCGAGTTTACACATTTGTACTATTGCAATAAAGCAATATTATAATCATTCTGCGTACGTTATTTTTTGTACAAAACCATCCCAAATTTATAAGAGAATTTAAGTTAATTTTTGGGAACAGTTTTATTATGAAGTCACCCGAATTTGACAATTGCGAGAAAACGGCTGTGCGTTTTGCCATCGCCACTCCACGATTCTCTCTGCGATTCGCTGAATGTGAGAGGACGCAATTATTCATGACGTAAACGGCTAATATACCGTAACCTGTGCCATAAAATGATGATTTATGAACGATTTATTGCAACGAAAAAGATTGATTGTAATGCTCGTATCGCGCTCAAGAGTGCGTATCTGAGAATTAAAAAAAAATATTGAGGCCTGTAATGTCAGTTGTAGCATGACACAAACCTGCGGTATGTATAAGACTTCTTGGGCCGTATTCATAGTTGTCACTTATAGGATAAGAAAATATTTAAGTTATAAGAAGTTACTTTTGATAAGGAAATGCTTATGCACATTTGGAATTCATAGACGATACTTAACGTAGGTACGACGCTAGCAGCGTCTCGCGTGGCAGCAGCGCATTGGTTGGTTCACTGCCACTTGAATCCTGTCTGAAATGCGCCATCAAGCTGGCCGTGAACTATTCCTATGCATGCGCTAGTAGACATCAGTGGGATAAGCTAACCTACACAAGTACTTAAATAGTGGTAGTAACTTAAACAGTGTCTTAAATAGTTGGAAATAATTAAACATCAATTAGTTATATCTAGTTTTTGCCACCAACGTTTACCAAAACATGTACATTCGTCCCGGTAAAACGACACCTTTTTCTTAAATATTCTTGATCGTTGTGCATTTCTGGAGGGTTGTGCATACCACGTAAATAGAAATAGTTTCTACGAAGAACGATGCCACTATAAACATTTTTATAATGTTCAAAATCGTAGTTCATTTCCATGTATTTCAAATTACGAGTATTTTCAATCCACCAAGAGACGGTTCACTTATAACTATGAGTGAAAGTTGGGCCTTCCTTATAGCTATAAGAAGTTTCTTATGTACGCGGATAAGTTGCCACTATGAATTGAAAAACGTTATAAGGAACTCCTTAAGTTATTCCTTATTATAAGTGACGACTATGAATACGGCCCCTTATAACGTATACATAAGACTTCTTATAAAAATATGAGATTGGAGAATTATCAAATGAGGCCATTAGACCGTGTTTCACAACCAATCGAGTATTTCAATAAAGATGTTACGATGCGAATAATGTAAACATGGTAAAATTTCCAACGTACAGTAAAACTTGCTGAAAGCAGAACCTCAAGGGATCAGACTTTTTCCCCCATATTATACGAGGCTACGGTTTATGCAACGTAATACTGTAGAATTCGTGATTAGCAGAACCACGATTTAAGTTCACCTTAGATAATTTCCGCATTATACACGTTCCGCAATGAGGAATTTTTACTGTACTATAACGTTTTTTTTTAATTCCACTATACATGCTGCACAGTGTGACAGACTGAAGTTGTTAGTAGTTTAAAGGTGGTCATGGATCACCCAAGTATCGAAATACACTTATGTTATAATAAGTATTATTACGAAACTGATCTCCGTTTCATAAAGTTTGACTTTAGGGAATTAAAATTGATAAAATAACATTAATAATCGCTTTTCAACTAACTATGTTTCGATGATATAATGCACAGAATTTACGCCGGGGATGTCGAATGTAATTTTGGAAATTAAAAAAGTATTTTGCAAGTCTGCGGAAGACAAGTAAGGGCGGTTGTCCCATTTCGCAAATTCGCAGCATGGAAAATATCATCAAGAAGGAAAAAAAAAAGAAAAAAAAAGAAAAAAAAAACCCCACCCTCCTAGTTCCATTCTAGAAAATGTCTTCGCTCTTTTACTACAACCAGGGTAATACATTTATGTGGTTCAATTTTATTTTCGAGGTTTCTCCTCTATTCACTTTCGAGTCGAACGTCTTTTTTCATACTTTTAGCAATTGTTAAAATTTTGTGTCTTCTTATTGGTAGGGGAATATATGATCGTGGCCACGGAGTGCGGATTGCAGAGGGGGGAAGCAGTACGCCTACATAAATTGCATTCACTGTAGTTGGTATTGCTGGGGAATTGCCTGCCCCATTTCAGTCACTAGTACCGGGAAAGGCGCGTTACAAAAATTGTGAATGAAAGGAAGATCTATAGATTTTTGGCGGTAAAGAGCATTAGCTACAAAAGAATATTGTATTGAATCAAAAATTAAGTCTGGGTGTTATAACTTAAATGCATACTTATTCTATGAATAATATAATTTGACATAGGCTTCCTAATTCTTATACAACTTGAAAATATAAATTATATTGTTATTTAATTAAAATAACATTGTCAGCATTTCAATGTTCTTTGGAAACGTTCGATATGAAGTATTTTTCACATACAGGTTTTATACGCTCTATCTAACAAAATGTACATGCCACACACTAAATATAAATATATGGGCATCATTTTGTAGTGGGCCTGTGGTCATTTGCAAATCATATTCATCAGTTGTAACCAGGAAGGATACCAGGCTTTCGAGTTTCTCAGGAATCTTATGAGTCTCGCGACTTGAAAGATCTGCACAAAAACGAGTTAGAATAAAACAATTGAAACAATAATTTGACCTGCTAGCTTTTGGGCGTCCAACTCTACAACTGAAGTTTCTGTGCCTAAACAAATCTTGGCTTAAGTAGTGAAGCTATGGAGTTTCGAGAGGCGGTAAATAGCAACGTCAACATAAACCACTGTTTAGTGGGGAGTTCTAGAAGTCTGTTGTTTTCGGGTTATTTGATATTCGATTTCAGGGAGACGCCCTGCCCATCTCCTTTCACCTTGTAGTCATTTTCTTCCTTAAGACCAGGCGTTGGGATGATCAGATCATTGCTTCTATTCCAGTACTCCTCAAGATTTTTACTTTCGCCGTTTTTATTCACTTTTAAAATTCGTTATACCCTTCTCCCCGTTGTACAGTCTTTCAACGTATTGCTGTAAAATATCTGGCTTAGACTGATGACGCTAGTTGTTCAAGTGATCATTTCCTTTATTAGAATGAGAAAT
The DNA here is from genome assembly GCA_031308135.1 of Acheta domesticus. Classification (NCBI taxonomy): domain Eukaryota; kingdom Metazoa; phylum Arthropoda; class Insecta; order Orthoptera; family Gryllidae; genus Acheta; species Acheta domesticus. Next base: position 138,235,593 of record JAHLJT010009355.1, on the reverse strand, counting down.
TTACAAAAACGTTTGATTTTCTTTATAGTGCTATTTGTTTATCGCTTTCTACGAAGCATCCTCCCCATACTATTTGAGTGAAGAATCTACCCCATACTAGTGTAAAGTAAATCTATGGAAATTATGTGAAATTGTGATGGCTTGCTCCGGTACAGTAACGCAAATAAATACGTACATTTTAAGAGAAATATGCCCATCAGGCATGTACCCTAACTGAAGTGTATTTTTGGTAGAGAAATATACGATTAACATTTTTTCTGCCGAGACATATCTTCCTATAAATTTCGGATATAGATGTTCCTCTGATTAAGAAATGTCAAAATACAACTAGAGTGAAGCCTATCGGGGAACTCGTGGCGTAGTGTCTAGCGCATCCGCCCTTCCAACGCTTAGACTTATGTTTGATATCCGGCTAATTCATATGGAATTTGTGGTGAATGAAGCAAGCATTAGCAGGTGTCTCCAGATTCTCCCTTTTTTCCTGCATCATATTTCACCATCCACCATTGGTCAATCATCACAGACTCAGTATCACAATCATATACTTATGAGATCATCACTTATGGACATCAATAATCTTAGTAGTAGAAGGGTTCCGAAACTCCAGTGAATTAAGAAATGGAGCCGTTACTAGCAGAAGGGTTCCAAAATTCGAATGAAATAATAAATGGTGCACATTGTAACCCTATACATGACACTAAAATTAAAGTTTTTCTTTGACCTACGGCACTCATACCAACACATCATTCACCTCCTTCACCTACTTGAATTATGCACATGAATTGTTTCCATTAATTATGGCTCTTGGGATAGCTATTGCTAGTGCTTGGTCTTGCTATTGGATTCCTGTTAAGCCACAAACCTCCTCACATATTATTTTCATTATTTATTGACATCACATCCTGTCACCTAACAAAAATGTTGACTGAAGCAATCTCACACCTCATTGGTTGCTTCGGCAAGAGTGTTTAGAAACCTTCCGTATGTGAAGGTACGACAGCTGCAGAGTAGGGTCGTGTTTCCGCGAGTTGCCATTGACTGTGACAGTTGCGGAGCGCAGAATGGTCTTGCGAACTTCGCCGCGAGCGCGCCGCCGCCGCCGCCGCCGGCGTGGGAGGGGTGGGGAGGGGGTGAGGACGGGGTGGGGGGCGGGGTGGTGTCGGTGGAGCGTGTAATGAAGGGGCTCCGCTTATCGGAACAACGCTGCGCCTCCGACATCATTCGTCGCCTCCCATGCCACGCCCCCGCGCTTTTCACTTTGCATCTCTTGTCAAACGTTCGCGTTCCGGGAAAGGTGACTCAGGGCGTCAACTGATGTCATTAGAGGTCCTAGATTCGAGTGGCAGGATTTTCGACGTGAGCCAGATAACTAGATCGAGTTCAGTCGCTGTCCGGAAGAGAGTTCTAGAGGCCGGCTCCTCTGATCAGTGATTTCTCCTATCAACACCAGGCGAATGCCGAAGCAGTATCCTAACAAACGGGCCACGGATCGCACGCGATCATTTCTTCCTCTTCCTTGTCCTATCCTCGCCCCTTACTTAAATACACTTATAGCGTTTTCCATTCGCCGCACTGGTGCGCACCCAGTGCACACTCAGGGCAGCTTTCGTGTTCCATTCGGCCGCTAGGGCGCACCAGTGCAGGGAAGCGCATGTTCCATTCGCACAATGACACTGAACCAGGGTGCACTCGGGGCGCTCTAACCTGCACCGACAAGCTCGACGGTGCAGTCCATTGCACCGGGCCGTTTTGAGGTTAGGTACCAAAGTTGTGAATGTTGATTTGGATTCATGGTGAAATTGTAAAGGCAATTGAGGATCTCCTGTCACACAGAGTACTTCGAATGATGGAGTATACCATGTTTTACAAGAAATGCTTTAAAATAACTTTGTGACTTACTCGAAGTTCGGAAAATCAGGTTGTGTTTTCGTAATATTTAACCGTGAATTACTGCATTTTAACAAATCCAGTGCTATTTAGTAATCAAACATATGCCCTTATAAAATCATTCAAATATACAATGTGCCAAGAAGTTTCTCGCATGCGCAAGCGGAAATGCTCATATTAATATTTTTATAGTTTTCAATAACCAAATAATTCTGCAGAAGCCGTTCGTTTCGAAATCTAGTGTACTATGTTCGAAATCAATCACTGGCAAATCTCGAGAAATCAACTTTCGACAGATTAGCTTTTGAAGTTTTCGGTAGTTTTTAAATAAAGAATCACACGCGTTAATATTTTATGAATTAAGGAGTAAACAATTACCAAAAGACTTCGTACAAGATGGGTTATTATAAAAATTATAACAACGACCAAAATTCTTATTTTACGAGTTCTGTCAGTGTGGCAGACCAAAGAACAGCTGTCTATAATCTCATTGCGTAGCGTACACGCACTGATTCAGTTCCGGAATACGATTCATTCGTGGCTGCCCCACGTCTGCCCTTCACGCGTGTGGGGCAGCACTGCTGCGGAGCGATGACGTATGTGCCCTGCACTAGGGTGGGTTTCAGTGCAACGAATGGAAAACGCTATTACATTTACATTCACTATACTACCACACGCACCGGGAGACCGGTTGGGAGCTTACACGCAACACTTACCGTGCTGAATACTCGGATTGACATGAAATTTCACCAGCTGATAGAACACCATGCAAAACCTATATACGCAAATTTTGAAGTGCTATGTAATATTATAAATAGCGTTTTATAGGCATTTTTTATCAGGACCTTTCGTGACCCTCGCGCTTCCCGCAGCGGGCGAGCCGTTGCTTCGGCAGCGCTAGGAACCCCCTCCTTTTATACGCATGTCCCATCTGGATCAACGCCGCAAAAACCAATATCTACAGAATTCAAATCTTCCAAAACCAGTTCCTCAGAATAATCACTAACGCCCCTTGGTTTGTCACCAACGATCAACTACATAAAGAATTATCCATAGAACCCATAGCCAACCATATTAACTACCTCTCCACTAATTTCTACTACACCATCCCACAAATCCCCACCCTAAAATCTCTCAACCTCGGCCGTAACCCAACCCAACCAACCCGAATTAAAAATAAATACCCATTCCACATTTTCCTACAAAAATTCGCCGAAATTGACAGTTAAGAGGTACCAATGATGGTTTCCTCACCTATGTATTAGATTAAGTTTAGTATGTAAGTTAGTTATAAGCAACAAAACATATGTATAGTGTAAGTTCCACTGAACTATGTAATACTCAACAAGAACATTTTAATTAAAAAAAAAAAAGCGCTAGGAACGTTACGCGGCGACTATCAGCCGGTGCCAGATTTCCAAGCGCATTCGTTCCATCTGAACCTGCAAAGTAAACACCCGTTTTTGTCACCCCGCCTGCCCTCCAAGTAACTGAGACCTTGCCGACAGGCCGATAGTGCGGGCGCGGTGTATAAGTAACGTCCGCAGAACCAGCGGAGAGCAGCGTTTCCGCCCTTCTACGGTCGGTAAGGTCAAGAAGATCCCAATTCTAATTATCGCAAAAACACTTCTTGCAATGCTTCATAGCACGTAAAAATTTCTATGTAGGGGTTTTGAAAGGTGCTGAACAAGCTGGTAAAATCTCAAGTCAATCTGAGTATCCAGCACAGTGAGTGTTGCGTGTTAGAGCTTGTCAGGCAGGGGCGCGGCGGTGTGCCGCTGGTGGGAGATTCCACGTTGAGGAAAACCCCGCTAGCAGATGGTTGGTGGACGCCAGATTTCAACACCGCCACCTCCCAAGGAGAAAAATGCAATACACTTACGGGACTAATGACCTTAGCCGTTGACGCGTCCGGAATCACTAATTAATTAATCAAACGTTCTATAAGTTTCCACGCTGAAATGCGTCAGAGATATCCTGTTTCTCAGTACCTAAGACTAGGCTGGAGCAGCGTCACAGACATAATATGTGTGAAAGATAAATGAAACGACAGAAAAAGTGCTAGTGTTATTTATATAATATTTAAACAAACAATGAATTTAATTTTTTGTCGAAACGCACAACGAAAAACAAAAATTGAAACACATAATGTCAGCAAACCCTTCAAAATTTTTCTTTTGTAGTAGTTACTGATAGTATGTTTATTTCACGTCAAAGAAAGCATTCGTTGTACGTATAAGTATGTTTGATTAACAGTTTCCAACAAAAAGAAAGATGCTGAGTATAAATTCTTTATATGAAAGATCAGGGTTCGCACGTTCTATTAATTAATTTTTATTGTCGAAATAAAATCATGCCTAATATTTTTTTTCTGGTGTGGAAAGCAATGAGAAATAATTTCAAAGTCAGTCATTTCACAGAATAAGCCTTCTGAATGTTATTTTCTTTCGTAGTGTCCATCTGTCAATATGACTATCGTGAACGTAGAAGCATGAACGTCGTGTTGCTTGAACTTCATGAAAAGAGAGTGACAAAGGAGAGAATAACTTTCGTGCTCCAAAAAAATAATAATGTAACATTTGTAATACCATAATGATTACAGACATGAACAAATAATTTCATCAGGATTGTTGATAATAATGAATTCAATTTTCATTTACTTCGTAGATTCTAATAGGCATTTTCGAAATAAGTATCGTAAGATTTTCCCAGGAAATTGGTTTTGGTCCCAGAAGGTTTTGGTATTGGTCCCAGGAAAGACGACAGTTACTAGTTAAAAATGAATAGTCGTGAATAGAGTAAAAATGAATAGTCCTTTACAATAGTTTACTTATGTTGTAGAAGGCCAAGTATTATTATAACACTTGTGATCTAATATTAATACTCTTTAGTTGTTATGAAACTGAATTCAATTTCGTTACGTTTCAAAGCAAGTAATACAAGAGGATTAAAATGATACTTCGTGTCGCTGCTCGTCTTACCAAAGCTTCGCTCGACGAGGAGTCTTGAGTGCGACCGTGTCCTGGGCGACCCGCGCCACTGTGCCCTGCGACCTGCGGACGCGACCGGCTGTTCACCCCGCCCGCCTGCAGGCCCGAGCGGAGCCGCGCCGCAATGGGATGATGAGACCATTAAGCGACATTTCAGTCCGCGAACCGGCGCGCGCTTCCGATACACGCGTCGCCGCCGCATCCTCCGCCCCCGCCCTCGGCCCCACTCGCCCCCTCCGCCCCCCTCGCCCCCGGCCACTCGGTCCCCTCGGCCCCGGTGCCCACGTACGGGCTGCCTTGAGCCCAGAGCCAGCCAGTGGCTCGGCCATCGATGACCGAAAACGATTATAAAAATTCAATATTGTAGAGAAGAATTGAATGTTAGGAAAAGATTTACAGATATTGTAATAGTATTAGTGAAGAACAGCTGAAAAATTGCCATGAAACAACGAAATGCACGGAAAGAATTCGCCAATATTAGCGCATCTCATTGAGAGCTCGCCGCCGCTGAAGGTGACTTATCCGGCCGTATTCCTTTGCACACCCATAAGCCTTAAGCCTTTTGATGTATCATTTAGCGTGGTACGTGAATTATTGCATGGACGTTTTTTTTAAAACAACTTTGTCTATCAACTCCATAAAAACGAGAAAAATATTAACTTTTCTCACGCCAGGAATCACCTCCAACTCCCGGAATATACATTCACTGTACTAATGACCACAGCAATTGACAAGCCCGAAAACATCTGTCAATCTGTACCGTTAGTAAGTGAGGTGAATGTGTGCGCACGCACGCGCTTTATGAAAAGGCAACTAATTTGCAGGAACCTCGCCTTCTTTTCAAGCTATTCTCATCTCGTAACGTCTGAAACTGCTCCCAAGCACGTTAAATCAATTAGTCCATGGAGAACAAGCTATTACCTCCCCCTAAAGGAGAATTTTCACTTAAAAAGTCAGGCACAATGGTGTCTCTTATCTTCCAGTGTTAAAACCCAGTGATTAAAAAAATCTAAAAATGGGGGTCTCTTGAAATACAATGAACAGTGTTCAGTATAATTTTATTATTCAATATGAATATTGGATTTTTTAAAATAAATTTCTCAGAAATAAATTGGAACAACTCAAACACTCTACAGTTGGGAATATTTTATCAGCTGAAAAAATGTATGCACTCAGTGCACAAAGGAAAAAAATGTGTAGTTAAAAAATGAACTTTTTAAAAACTACAGTAAATAAAATTCGTTCGTGACGTACAAACTCTTAAAAATGAGGAGAAGACAGAAAGGCTCTAATATTAAATTATGTTTAGAAAAGTTTGCTACACAACATTCGCACATTTTCTTATGAAATAGTAATCAATAGTGCATTATCAACGAGAAACGTTTTGTTTGTGGGCCTCCAGAGAAAGTATCTAGAATGTTAAACTACTGCCACTAGAACTACTCGCTCAGAAACGCCACACTAACTGGCCATTTCATTAACTCCCCTCATCAGTATTAGCTGAGAAGTGGGCCGTGTAATACGCTCTAACAGTCAAGTTAAGGGACCTTGAACGGTGAACTTTCGCCATAAATCTTTGTCATCAATAAACTGATCTGTGTTATGACTTTGCTTCGTATTAAAAGAGACACAACGCATATAAAAGTGGGACCTACTATCAGCTACTTGGGAGATTTAATATGATGCATTGCTTGTAAAATCTAAACGTTTTTATACAATATTTATGATAATGATCCAATTGAAACGTGGTTCTATCTTAATTGGAAAAGGGTAATATCTTATTGAAGGATACGATTTTAATAAAACGAATAAAAATAAATTTTAACGTTCAAATTAAGATTCAAACATTTCCATTCCATGAAAAGAGATGATGTATTATAAGAATTCGTGTTGAACAAATAATTAGCTTCAAGTTAAAGAGACAGATGAACTTATTTAGAGAAAAAGTATTCAGAGGAATTATACACGAGGAAGTATGCAGGAGATCGGATGAAAAGGTCCTTACTAAAATTCTTTAACAATCTTTGCATTGAAAGCAAAGTACTTAAAGATCGGAAAAGAGCCTTAATAATCAATATACATAAATAGAGGACAGAAGAAGACAGTGATAATTAACGTGGGAATGCTTTATTGACAACAGCGTCATAATTGTGTACAACAATATTGAAACATAACCTTAAGTAAGAGGTGAAGAATAGCCGACAGAAAGAGGTTATTCGGTTTAGGAAAGGAAGAAGCTGTAATGAAATTCTCACTTTGAAACAGATATTAGAGAAACGAAGGGAATACAATCTGCCTACCTGCATGTTGTTCCTCAGTGTGGACAAAAGAAAATTATGGTATAATTTAGAGAGCTATGACATTCCAGGAAACTTGATAAATGCCATTAAAATGAGTAGCTGAATACCGAAATTTATTTTAAGGTGAACGATTGTAAAACATCAGATCTTCTAAAAGTAAACCAAGGACTGAGACAAAAGTGTGTCCATGTGTATTTGTCCGCATGCCTCTTCAAAATATATCTTAACAAAATTATGGATCTACGGAGTACAAGCATTTCATGAAGTATACCAATATCGATAGATTGATTTATTGATTGATTAGTGATTCAACGTCAACGGCTAACGTTAGTATTCCCGTAAGTGTAGTGTATGTTTTATCGCGGGGGGGGGGGGAGAAGGTGGTGGTGGTGATCATCCTCCGAATGATGACGAGATTCGTTGCCGACCTACCGGTCGGCTTTTTCCCCCAATCAGGCATTTCCGCTCTGAGGGGCACCACCCCAACCGGGACAAGCTCTAAGCTCCCGACTTGTCACTGCCGTGTGTGGTGATGTGGAAGAGGAAGGAAAGACCGCGCGCGGTCCGCGGCCCGTTTGTTAGGGTATTGCCCTGGTATTCGCCTGGTGTTGATAAAAAGCACGGAAAACTACCGATCAGAGCAGCCGGCTGCTACATGTTTCCTCCAGACAGTCTGAATTCGAGCTATGTAGGTGAGCGTAACTAGCTATGAAGGTTTTTTCGATTTTCCCCCCTCCAGTTACCCTGGTGGGACGGGAATTTATTCAAAAACGGGTATACATTGAACTCCAGCCGATTAGGCTTTTGGAGTTAGGGGAGGGCTTGTATCTTAAAATACTAACTTAGAAACTAACTTACTACTAATTTAAAACTATTACATGGCTGGCCTCTTTGGGCCTAAGCTATGAAGGTGGTGTCGATAGTCCGCCACTGTCGGACCTCGAACCCTAGACACTATTCCGGCCAGAAACACTACAGTGGAGTGTACTATCGTTATCTTAAAAGGTTGCTATCGTTATCTTAAAAAGATAAAAAAAATTTTACAGCTGTACAAAAGGTAAACAAAGTGATGGCGGTAAACATCTGGGACTGGTTTAATTTGAATATATCCTTGCTTAACATTGGCTACTTACGACACGGACAGACACGAGTGAAATAGTCACTACAAAACTTTCGTCCTAGGAATGATAGAAATGGCTGGGTAATGAGGATTATAAGAAAGATTGAGTCACAACTTACCTCCAGGGCTCAGGATAACGGTGCGAGAGGCGTGTCGGCGGAGGCGCCGGCGGCCGGACGAGTCACGTGGGTGGGGGAGGGGAAGTCCTTCACGTCAGGGGCGAGGCCGCGAACACACTCCCAGAAATGCTGGCGCTCCCTGAAAAACACATTATTAGGTTTATTTACTTGTGCACGCATTTCAAGACATGTTCATACAATCAAAATGAAATTAAATCAAACAAATTAAATCAAATCATGTTCATACAATCAAAAAGAAATTAAATCAAACAAATTAAATCAAATCACGTTCATACAATCAAAAAGTGATTTACCACAACCTACCCACAGACACGCAGCATTGTTTACTTTTATGTGGCAAACGTAACGGTAAAATGCAGTTTCTTCAGTTTGAATATAATTCATTATTAGTCTGGGTAGGCCAAACAGAGGCCGACATGATTATCAAGAAAAATGTAAAAGAAACATTAGACAAAGAATGGCGAACATTATATAAAGAATTTAAATATAACTCAATAGCTTTCTTTAATTGAAAATGAAATACACATATCTTAATGTTTTATTCTTAATTTTTGAATCGTCGTTAAAAAGTCTTGATAAATATGTTCGTAAATGTCTGGTCTATCTGGAAATGTGAACTACGTTTAATGAAGTATCAGTTTTCATCTAATTAAGCTTATTTTCATATCAATCGGCGCAGTATCTGGAACAACCGCACAAGTTTACTGGAAAATGTTCTCGTATACATTGTAATGTGATGGAAAATAAATTAAGGTTACTTAATGAATTCAAGAATGACTGCATTTTCAAAAGGAAGAGCTATTGGTTAAATAAATGTGATTTTGATCTTCAAATCAAGTGTTGATGGACATGGTAGATGAAAGCCCACTGCATAAATTTCATGCAGTGCAATTTCATGGCTACGCTTGCTTTGTTTATTACAGGAATATAATAAAAGTGAGAATCAAAAGATTGAATTACAATAGAAGTATGATTGAAAAGTAAAGTACGTAATGCTAAATACAATTGTGTGGTGGTTTAATGCTACAGTAAGTCAAATGTTTTCGTGTTTGTGTGTTAATCGGAATTTTCTGTACGTTTCATCATTATCTAAAAGGTATCCAGGATATAGTGGAGAGCATCGATGCATATGGCAAGTTAAAATATGAAATTAATATCATAAAATTTACAAAGGAGACAAAGAATTTCCTCCAAGTTTACACGAACACTCTCATTTTCCTCTGACGTTCACTTTCCTTCTTTATAAGGAATAATTCACACGTTATTTACAACCAACCTTCAATAATTATAATGTACATCAATCGTATCGGATGCGTATTCACGGTGACAAAGTCGAAAAATCCTCTGTAAATGGAAGATTTGCAGCCGATGTTAGGAGATAGACATATTACACTTATGTATAAACACATATATTTCGTGTAGGGACCATGAAATTAAAGCAATACCATCTATTGGTATCAAAATAGTTGAATAAATTACTTACAAAAAAGGGCTTGTATTTTTCTTTTAACAGCAGAATTTCAGTATTATTTAACTTTATTTTTAGTGAAAAATGTTACTAACATTAAATTTTGTTTATTGCAGTTGTGTCTAATTGCATTATTAGTGGTAGCAGTGAATTTTGTCTAACATTACTATATATTTGCATTTTGCATTCAAATGCTTTTACGTACGAGTATTTGATTTCGCTAGTGATGATTTTTTATTGGAATATTAATATAATTTTGTTTTTCCTGCTTTCAGAAAATGCGAAGTTCTGGTGGGAGTTTTCATTAATTTCTTCCATCACAAGTCTGGAACACCCTTATCATTACAGACCACTTCGAAGTCGTCATTTCACTTCGGAGTGTGTCTAAGATCAGGTACATCATTTACGCAGATATTGATACTTGTGGTGTTTAATTTGACAATTTTCTTACATACTTGTGGAATATGTGTTTTTTGTCTTTTGCACTGCAAGTCACATTTATAGCCATAAATAATTATATTAACACCCATACTCCTCAACACTGAGACATCTTTATCGACCACGTCATTCTGAAATGCAGTCGATGCACGCTCGTTGTACGTCGTACGAATGTTGAGGATTAATGAAGGCAACGCGCTCGTTTGTTTCGCTATTGAACGTGGTGCATCATTTCTGAATAATTTACGAAAGAAGGTCATAATCTGAATAACGTGCAGCCTTGACTCTTCAGCCGCCCCATTGTGGCTGATAGCGTGTAAATGTTGGTAGACCTTTTGCGACTCGTTGCGCGCCTCGCCGCCGTCAGAGGCCCAGCAACGGGCCGGCCTGGGCGGGGCAGGGCAAACCAAGGAGGGGCAGGCGTCTAAGGCACAGGAAGTGGTTCATCTCAAAGGCAAATTGTCTGGATTGGCGACGCTTCGCTAGTTCTACGCTCGGCCGTCACCAGGCGGCGCGGTGGGACCGGGACGAGGCGAGAAGCGTATGTGGATTGGGACGTAAGCGCAGCGGGCAGGAGGAGATCGGAAGGGCGAGGAGTGAAGTGGGAGTTAATGGAAAGGGAGAGGAGTGAGACGGGAGGAAATCGGAAGGGCGAGAATTGAGGCGCGAGTAAATCGCAAATGCGAGGAGTGGAAAGGAAATGGAACGGGCGAATTGTGAGGTGGGGGTAAATCGGAAGGGCGAGGAGTGAAGTGGAAGTTAATGGAAAGGAAGAGGAGTGAGACGGGAGGAAATCGGAAGGGCGAGAATTGAGGCGCGAGTAAATCGGAAATGCGAGGAGTGGAAAGGCAATGGGACGGGCGAGTTGTGAGGTGGGGGTAGATCGGAAGGGCGAGTGGTGAGGGGGGAGTTTATCCGAAGGGCAAGCGGTGAGGCGGGAGCAGATCGGGAGAGCAAGGAGTGAGGCGAGACTGGATCGGAGGGCGAAGAGTGAGATGGGAGTAGATCGAAAGGGCGAGGAGTGAGACGCGAGTAGATCGAAACGGCCTGGAGTAAGGTGAGTGTTCATCGGAAGGGCGCAGTGGTGAGCCAGGAGTAGATCGGAAGGACGAAGAGTGAGGTGAGAGTTGATAGGAAGGGTGAGGAGTGAGGTGGGCGTTGATTGGAAGGGCGAGTAGTGAGACGAGAGTAGATCGGAAGAGTGAGTAGATCGGAAGGGCAATGAGTGAGGTGAGAGTAGATCGGAAGGACGAGGAGTGAGGTGTGAATAGATCGGAAGGGAGAGGGGTGAGGGGGCTTACAATGGCAGCGGAGAGGGGCAAGGCTTGAGAGGAAAGGTGGGAGCGTGACTTGGGGCCGAGGAGGAGCATGGCAGATTAGGAACGAGTGGATTTTGCCATCGGTAGCCGACCTTTTGTGAAATGACATCAATTTACACGGCGAGCTAAGGGAAACTGCCCTAAGAAGAAGTACCCCAGGGATCGTTGCAGTTGGTTTATTCTCTACGTTCGTACGCGACTGTTTGCTGGAAAAACTCGTGACTGTTGTCATGACATATTATTGTTATTGTTATTATTATTATTATTATTATTATTATTATTATAAGCCTATACATCCCTTGCAGGGCAAAAGCCTCCTGCTTAGGGCAGGGAGGTTTCACATCATCTGAACGGAAAGTCTTAATTTCGAACATACATAGTTTTCCATGTTCACGGTCCTTCGCCACACTAGTCCACTCTACACCTTCTGCATTCTTGCCATCTAGTTTCCTGTCGGCCTTGTCGTCTCCAGCCTGCTTGCGAGTGCCATACTGTTGCAGCATGGGTCCATCTTTGGTGCTCGAATCTCGTCAAGTGCCCACCCCATTTCCATTTAATACACATCGCTTGTTCTGCCCCATCTTGAATGCAACTTTTTCTTCTAGTAACTGAATTTCGTATTGTATCATGAATAGAAATGGAGATAATCTTTCTTTCCATCTTCCGTTGACATATTCTCAGCATATTCTTGTTTTCCTTTAGTGACCACGTCTGTGATCTTTACAACAAAACCGGTAATACACAAGAGTCCATTACGTCCCGTTTGGTGTCGATCTTTAGGTCATGACATAGTAAAGAACAATAAAAGAAGAAATAATAAAAAAATGAGGAAAATTTTAATTATGTGAGGCATGATCTGAACTATTTTAAGGAACTTAGTGTGTGTTCAGAACCCAACCTTGAGCACAGTGAGGTATTGCTGATGTAAAAGGTGGCGTCGGGAAGAAACAGAATTCCAACGAGGTGTGGCACTTCTTTTTCGTGTGTTGTGCAAGACAGAGAGCGCCAGATTCTGTTGGTCTCACAGGTGCGAGCTGCAAATGCGTTTCTGTGTTCGAGTCGAGGTACATCTCATTGGGTTGTGGAGAGTACCCGCCATCGGCTGGCAAAGCCCTCAGAAAAAATGTGCCCATTTCCATGTACCCCTGCGCCTCTGCGCTCTTGTGGCAGTCCTCGACAATGAATGGCGCTGCTTCGATCCGCCGCTACGCGACGTGACGGGGACCGGCAGGATCACGGCGCCGCGTGGGCGGAGGCGCGGGTGCGTGCCAGGGCGTGGGCGGAGGCGGGTGCTGGCGTGGAATAGTGCGTGGCCGGGAACCCGAGCGAGAGCAAGGACCCTGGCGAGAATTCGAACGTGAGCGGAATCGTTGGCGGGGACGCGGGTGGGGGTGCTGGTTAGGACGCGGGCGGAGATTTTGAGGGGGGGGCAGAGCCGTGGGCTGGGGCGCGGGGCGGTGATGCGGGGCGGTGACGCGGGGCGGTGATGCGGGGCGGTGACTCGGGATGGGAACGCGGGATGGGGACGTCGGCTGGGACGCGGACAGGAGAGTCGGCGGGGACGCGGAGCCGAGACAAGGTGAGGGGACGCGGAGTGGGACGAGGGGAGGAGACGCGGGGCGGTGATGCGGGGCGGTGACGCGGGATGGGAACGCGGGATGGGGACGTTGGCTGGGACGCGGGCGGGAACGCGGCCGGGGACGCCGAACATGGGGCTGGGACGCGGGACGAGACAAGGGGCGTGGGCGCGGGGCGTGGGCGCGGGGCGTGGGCGCGGGGCGTGGGCGCGGGGCGTGGGCGCGGGGCGTGGGCGCGGGGCGGGGTTGCGGAGCGGGATCGCGGGGCGGGGACACTAGGCGGGGTGGGGTCCCGGAGCGGGGTCGCCGCCAAGGACGCCGGCGGGGACACGGGGCGGGCACGTAGGGCGGGAACGCATGGCGGGGACGCCGGCGGGGACGCCGGCGGGGACGCGGGGCGGGTCGCATGGCGGGGTCGCATGGCGGGGTTGCGGGGCGGGGACGCGGGGTGGGAATGCGGGGCGGGGACGCGGGACGCGGGGCGTGGACGCGGGGCGTGGACGCGGGGCGTGGACGCGGGGCGTGGACGCGGGGTGGGGACGCGGGGCGGGGACGCGGACGGGGGCTGAGATATGGGACCGCGGGTGCCGCGAGCCAGGCGCCAGGCGGTTGCGAAATCAGCTTTTGTTCCGCCCCATCAGTCAAACGCCGCGTGCGCGGAGGACGGAACTCTCGGCAATTCTCTCACCGTTCCTCGTCCTTCTTCCCTCCTCATTTCATCTCCCTTTCCTTCGACCCCTATCCTCGGCGCCGGCTCGGCTGTGCACATCTATCCTCTGCGAGTTGGTTGCAATCTGGTGCATTTGGACTCAGTGCGTTTTGTGTAATTCTTGATGAAGCTTCTCTTAAAATGCTCTTTTTTCAAAGACCATTCCATGAAATTTTGTAAGATATTTCTCACAGAAAGGAAGAGCATAGGTTTAGTCTTAATAACTGAAACAATTATATATCCCAGCATTTATTATGCATTTTCTTAGTGATAATCATTTATAACATTATTCCTTATTTATAGCGCAATTTCAAATATTTACGATCGATATTTTGTTGCACAGTTTATTTTCTTAAAAAATAATATTTAATTGTATTAAATTTCGAATTATCAGTGCAAATAAAATATAACCTTACGAATATCTCGTAGCTTTATTCCTGTGTGTTTTATCTGTTTTATTATCGAGACAGTTTTTTTGAAAAGTATATACAAAATGCAAATACGTTTTTAAAGAGGTGGGTATAGTTATCCGGGCTCCACAAATATTTTCTCTCCTCGCACTTTTCTTTTTGTTTGGATAAAGAAAGGAGACGTGAAGGCCGGTTAACCCCGCCCCTCGGGCGCCGGGTCGAGGCGTCGTTTCGCATTGCGGGTTCTCCTTTGTGGCGCGGGCGCCACCAAGGTGCGGCGAGGGGGGGCGCGGCGCGGGGCGGGGCGGGGCGGGGCGGCCTGGGTGGATACGGGTGCTCATTAGGCAGAGAGCTCGCGCGTCGATAGCGGGTGACGTGGGCGCGAGCGAGGGTGTCTCGGGGTGACGGTGGTGGGCAACACAGCAAAAGGGGTATAAGAATATTGCCTTAGTAAACAGTATGATGAAACGTTATAGCATATGTGATGTATTTTACGTTGTAACACATACTATGCAGCATCTTTCGAATATTTTGATAGTTCAATGATTTCAATAAAAAAACAATTTAGAGAGTGTTATACAAAACCTCACAAACTTCTAAAGCATTCAAAAAGGATCGAGGATGATAAGATGATTTGCTAACATACAGTGGGAGTTGTATGTGACCTTTTCCCCTGAATGCACATCTTCTCTGAACAACAGTCAGAGAGGAACTAATAGTTTAGTCACCAATGAAACCTTTATCAATTGAAGGAGGCTCGAGTACAACAATTAACAAATATCTTCCTGAGATGAATTTACAAAATTGTTGACGATCAAGTTGATTGATGATATTTATTACATATGAAAAATAAACAAAATTATACATTGTCAAGTATTTATTTAGTATAATGAATAAATTTTAATTTGTGAGCAGTTTGTTACAGCAAAGCGATCATATAGCTTTTTCTTATTAAATGTAATAACCAATATGTGTTCTCTAACAGGGACTTGGGTGGGAAGTCTGGGAGAAAGCGAAGAGATGGATGAAAGAGAGGTCATGTGGAAAAGAGCAAGTGCAATTGTGAGGGGTACGGCGAGGTCGTAGACGAGCGAGGTTAAGAGAGGTCTCAGGTGGCCTCTAGGCTGCTGCGTCACTGACCGCGAGAGTTCGAGTTCCGGATGGCGAATTACCGACATTAGCTTTCGACACTTTGTCGAAAGCTTGTGTAATATCTAGAAACAAAGCGGAACAACACTTTGTATTTTCTAGAGCTTCGTTGATGCTGTCGACTATTCTATGAATCTATTCTATTTTAGAATGCTGTTTTCTGAAGCCAAACTGATGATCTGGGATTGCCTCATTTTCTTTAAGTATAGGATATATGCGGGATAGTAGTAGTTTTTTTTTTTCAAATACTTTAGACAACGAAGGCAATAAACTTATTGGTCTTAAACTTATAATGTAGCAGAAGTGGACAGCACTCAAAATATATTATGTTATGTCAGAAATAGCGTACCCATACGAGAAGTCTCGTGTATTAAACCTCATCCGCTTCCCTATCCTTCCATTCTCATATTAAGCCCATAATATATCCTTTTCTTGATGACCCTCTTCACTTACGACCCTCCGTCACTTATGTATATCTCCTTGTAACGAACCAACTGATCTTAATAAAAATACAATACATCCTTGTCAACACAAATTGATCTTATCTAACTCTATAACCAAATGAAGAAGTACATCCGTGCAATTAAGTCGCATACAATATCAAGTAAATAGTTAAATTTCACATAGAGTTGCAAACTTTACACATCTCTAAATAAATGGGTAGAATCGGGAAACGTCGAACCAATAAAAATGAAATAAAAAGCTCAAGAAGATATCATTCTGTAGATTATAGTATGATGACGTTTTTTAAGGCCTTTGATCTCAAGATCTCAGATTTTAAGGCCCCAGAACGCTTTATTTTGGAGTTACATAACTATATAGATTTCAACAACGCTGCTCGAGTGCTGCGGGTTGCGTTTAACATGGATATTTACATGCTTTTTTTAACAAATGTTACATATTTTTAAGAGGTTTTAAATGACTTTGTGAGTGTCAAGTCTCCGTAAAAAAGTTGAAGTGCAATTCATCAAGTCTCCGTGAAATTCTCTTTCCTTAAAGACATTATTTACAAAGACTGGTTGCGTGTGAGAGCAGCAAAACTCATCCATGCTACAGAAATACTTGAGGAGAGGATATTAACCACATGTATATGCTATTTATGTTAAGATATTTTCGCGACATTTCTTCCGCCGCTCAACGTTTACCTGGCAGCGCAAAACATCAGAACATAAAAGCCCGAACATTGGCTCACCTTCTCGCGCCAAAAGTCCTGCAGCGGAGAAATATCCCACCCGAGAGACGTTTTCCGTGAAACCCATTCGCCTCCGGGAAGATTGCGTCGCGCGTCACGTGGGCGGGACAGCGTCGTTTATTACCAAACAAAAAACGCGCGCCGACGCGCCGCGCGAAATAAATGAAAATCCATCGCCGGCCGCTGCATTGACGGAGCGACGCCCGAAGAGTGATGAGCGCACGAACCGGCGCTCAGCGGCTCCTGCAGGCAATGGTGCGGCACGGGCCCGGTAATTTAGTACGGCGCGACCGGCGCGAAGGTGGGAGAAATCACCGGTTCGGATGATGGGGTGCCCCCATTTTAGTCCCTTAACCCTAGCTTTAGCAAGGTATAAATGTTCCTGTGCGTTATGAAGGGGGGGGGGAGCTACGAGGCTCAGCCCTTAAATTTTACTTGATGGGTACGGAGTAGAGAGAAAGTTATGATATGCTGCGCGAAAAAAATTTCGAATTTTTGGCAGAAAAGCTCATATTGCAGGGTTCTGGTAACGATTGCTAAATTTAGCAAAAAAATCCTCTGACACATGGTGTAGCGAGAATCTATGTTTTGATACCTACCGAAAAATCGAATGACTGCAAAACATGTCTGTTCATCTATGAACCGTGCAGCCGATTTTCTCCAAATCTGATATTCCTCAATCGATCTGTCTAATGTCGTGGTTCCTTGAATTTTGAAACCGATATTTTAATTTTGGGGGTACTTTACATAAAGACCCTGGGACATTTTCATAATTTGACGAAAATGGCTCCATCATTTTTGATTCAATTTTGATGTTGGATGGTGTGAAGGACGTTTAAGAGAGTAGTGCTGGTCTTATGTTTGTTGAATACCCTGATTTTTCGAAAATTGTAGAAGTTCAAAATTTTTTCATAGTCAGCCTACATCTAAAATATTAGAGATAGAGATTTTCCCCTTCACCCTTCGTTAGGCGCGCATATGTCTAGTAGACCCTTTGCATTTTAAGAGCTCAATATCTCTCTGAGCCCTAGATATAGTATTATGAGATCTGGTGACATCCTGTGTTGAACGATTCTGCATCCGGTGGCGAGGTTACCGCAAGATAAAGCGGAGGGCGAGAGGTCACGTAACTCGTCTTTCCGACCGCGCGGGACGCGTGAGATTGCCAGAACCCACACGCCCAAAGGTGTCACATGCAGTTCGGAGAATTTCTCGGTGCCGTGGCGTCGCATTCCTCTCACGCCGAATCTTTCGCGCATGTTTCTTGTGTTCCAGTCTGATCGAGTAACATAGTTCTCAACGTGAGTGAACGTTTTGATATCCAAATCCTGATGACGCCATTGTTTGTTACTCCAACAATTGCAAAGAATATCCACACTAGTCTTTCAGGAGAAATTAAACAAATGCTAACTAAATACAGGAAAGAAGAAAACCAAATACGATTCCTATGAAACCACAAAGTAAAATAACACAAATGTGTAAGTCTGCTACAAGGAAAAAAATTGTCTCACTAAATAGTATGCTTGTGTAGAATGTGATAATTTCCTACGTTTACACCAACATGCAATTTTTTGTGTGAAAATGGCCTTAATGTGAAATCCATTGCTAATATTAGTGATGAAGTCTGAGAAATAATTATGGAATATTGTTTAGTATTGATTTACTCAATATCGTTTCCTTCTTCCACATCATTATGCAAAATTATTCCTTTTTAGGCCTTTTTCACGAATTAATTTTGTACAATAGACTTTGTCTGAGGACAAAATCTCAATGTTCAATGTTGTAGGTTTGTTTTTTTTTGTTTTTGTTTTTGTTGCAACTTTTGAAATATCTGGGGTTTCAACGAAAACGAGACCTGCCCCATTCTCTTAAATGTCCATCGCACTTTACATCACAATTTAATCAAAAGATTTGGAGCCATTTTTTGAAAATTTTGAAAATGTCCGAGGGACTTCATGTAAAGTACCCCCAACATTAAAATATCGGTTTCAAATTCCAGGGACCGCGACATCAGACAGAATGATTCAAGATCATCAGTTTTGGAGAAAATAGGCTGAACAGTTTTATGTTCTAGCGTTGTGCACGAGACGGACAGATAGTCATAGACAGTCGTTTTGCCGTCAATCAATTTTTCTGTATCAAGGACGCTGGAGTCTGGCAACAGCATGAGTTAGAGAAGGTTTTTCTATATTTAGCAAACTGGATTTATCCACTTTTTGTCACCAGGGCCCGGCAATGAGAGGTTTTGTGTCGAAAATTCGCCGTTTTCCGGCGCACGATTACAATATGACTCTTCTTACGTTAGGAAGGGCGAGAAAGTAAAAAGGAAGATAACCTACTCTCTTGAAAAAGATGCTCTATTTACGCAAGATGTTTTATTGACAAAAAATGCGATCGTTTTACAAAAGTTTATCAGTGGTTGTACTTTCAATTTGCCATGCATAGCCATAAGAATGCTTTTATATACACTTTTATAGCGATACTTTTTATAGAGATACGACAATGCGATCTTTATTCAACTTTTTGCAAAGATAAGAGGACTCCTTTAAACGACACTGTCCCTTAGAAACGTGGCGACGATTGACGGAATCTGAAAAAAATGATTAATTTGAAAATAAATAAAAGTAAACACGCTCTCAAAAATTTTGGATTTTTTCGAAAACAAATTCTAGTGCTGACTGTCCTAGAGTTGATAGGGAAAGAAGTGTCTATACAAAAGTAATGTTTACCTGTAGTATATTAAAGCTGCATAACCAGTTTTTAGTCTCCCTAGATTTTATGATTTTAATTAGAAACGTTTTATCTGCTCTCAAGAAAAGAAAATCAAGACAAAGGAAGGCGTGTTTGAAAACTGTGTGGCGTTTGTTTTGTCGATACTAAAGATCAAGGATAGCTATAGTTGCTCCGCAACTTGTGTTGGAGAAACAGGGAAAGAGTAGCGAAGAAAGGGAAATATCATGAAAGAGATGAGGGCTGCACCTAAAAGTAGCTACTAGAGCTACAACAACATTTACTTTCTCGCATTATTTCTCAATTTGCAACTTTCGAAAATTCAGAAAGTTCAACAAAAATGACCACTAGGTCATTCTTTTAAGCATCTCTTTCTCTATCCGTGGAAAAATATTAAAGAAATAAATTTGGAACGTTTTTGAAAAAAAATGTTAAAACTTTTTTAAATTGCCTATATTTCGAGCAAAATCATGCGAAAACTACTCATATTTTCGAAAAATTGAACACGAACTTTTTTGAAGATCTCATTAAGATATTGGTTTTATTAAAGAAAAAAATTCTGTCTTTAATTTAATAGTTGCACTTTTGCAATTTTCTAAAAATATGGGATTTCAACGAACATGAGAACTGCACCATTCTCTTTGGCGTCATTTACGCTAATCGAGGACGAAGTTTGATCAAAAACTTGGTGCCTTTTGAGAAAACTTTGAAAATGTGTTTGAGGCTTCATAAGTTAAAAGATCCATTTGAAACTCCCAAAGCCTCGAGTTCATCTAGATAGATCGGGGAACAATAATTTTGAAAAAAAAAAAATATGATGAACAGACAGAAGACAGACCGACAGACAAACAGACATTTTGCCCTTAATCAAATTTTCGGTATCAAGGTCCAAGAAAAATGAATTCTGGCTACACCATGTATTAGAGGATTTTTTCTATATTTAGCAACAGGGTTTATCTTCTTTTTCACGACTAGGGCCCGGCAATAAGAGTTTTTCGGCTAAAATTGTGCCGTTTCCGGAGTACGGTTACGTAAATTTATCTTCTTACGAAGTATCTTCGTAACTGTAAGAAAGTAAAAATGTGCTCAATTCTTGATATACGAAAAGCGAGTGTGTGCAAAAATTCCAATAATGACCCAAATAAATAACCAGCAGTTGAAGTTCGGAATACAAAGTGTATAATGCGTCTTATGTATTTGTAATTGGCATTCCGCGCGTGGCCAAGGAGTTGCTTCAATTCCCATCAAACTATAATTTTCTCCGTTTGCATCATTGTATCCTATCATACCCATACGTTTGTACCCAGTAATCATACCCAGTAATTTTTGTTCCCAGACAACCCCACAGGTTATTACTGAGTCTCGTAATTGTTTTATCCTGGGAGGTTGAGGGGTTCCTCCACCTGGAATGTAAGATCCGGTCCCGACCTACAATCCGGCAGAGGTGGTTCAGGGCATCAAGTGATGTTACTGCAGAGCTTCTCTCCGGGAGGTCTTTGGGTTCGAGTACCGACAGTGGTAGGATTTTCGACACTAGCTAGATAGCTATGTCGAGTTCAGCCGCTCTGCAGGAGAATTCTAGCGGTCGGCTGCTGTGATGTATTGTTTTCCATGCTTTCTTCAATCAACACCAGGTGAATGACGGAGCAAGGCCGTAACATACGGGCCACGGACCGGGTGCGATCTTTCTTTCCTCTTCCTCTACCTATCCTCACTCCCATTTATACACGCTTGAATTGACATGCACTACACTACGACACATGTCGAGAGACCAGCCAGGAGCTTAGAGCTTATCCCGGCTGGGGCAGTGTGCCACTGATGGGAGATACCTGGTTGGGGGAACCCGGAATCAGGCGTAAGTCTCTCCGTCCAGCGGGGAAAGGTTACCGCCACCAACCGCGATAAATCATGCACTACAGTTACCAGACTAATGACCTTAGCAGTTGATGCGCCTGGAATCAATAATTAATCAATTAATAAAAAATCCGACCTACTAGGTCGGTTAGACATTCCTGCCTCGAGTTATATCCTCTAGCGAGGCACTGCTGTTCCCTGGGTCCAGTTATGAGTTCCCGTCAGTTCTCCTGACGTGTGGTGTATGTGTGTGACTAAGGGAAGGGGAGAGGACAAAAGGAAAAATCGCGCACGGACCGTGGTCCGATTGTAAGGGAACTGCTCCGGCATTCGCCGAGAACCAATTTCGTCCCAAACTGATTCGAGAGGCGCCGCCGTCAGCACTGCGCTTCGCTTTGGCAAGTCACTTGAGAGCCGTCCCGCATAGCGTGTGAGAGCGGGCGTGATGCGGGTATCGCCATGCAGGCGAACGGGCGCTCGGCGAGGCCGCCCGCTGAATGATGCAACAGAAGCGGCTGCAAGATGAAAGATGCAGCGCGCGCCCCATATCATCGCACATGCCGCCGCCGCCGCCGCCGCCGCCGCTGCCGCATTGCGCTTTCAGGCCGCGAGCGCCTGCGATTTGTCGCCGCGTGTGGGGGTGGGGGCGCAGACGGCGGCGGCAGCGACTGTGGCGGCGCCGGTGTTGGCGGCGACGGCCCTGGTTGCGGCCGATGTGGTTGCGGTGGAAAGGGTTGCGACGACGGGGGTGAGTGACATGGTGCTGTAGTGCGATTTTTCTAACTCTGCCCCCTCAAGCCCCTATGGCCGAATTCAGTCGCTGTCTGGAGGAGAATTCTAGCGGCCGGCTGCTCTGATCGGTAGTTTTCCGTGGTTTCTCCGATCAACACCAGGCGAATGCCGGAGCAGTACCCTAACAAACGGGCCACGGACCGCGCGCAATCTTTCCTTCCTCCTCCTTGTCCTATCCTCTCCTCTCACACACACACACTTACACTAATATGCACAACACTACCACACGTGCCGGGAGACTGGTCGGGAGCTTACAGCTTCTCCCGGCTGGGGCGGTGCCCCGCTGATGGGAGATACCTGGTTGAGGGGAAAACCCCGCTAGTCGACGGTAGGTCGGCGCCAGATCTCGACATCCATCGGGGAAAAGTTCATCGCCACCTCCCGAGAAAAACACACACTACACTTACGGGACTAATGACCTAAGTAGATCACGCGCCTGGAAACACGAATCAATCAATCAATCAATCAACCCTATGGCCGCGATCGAATATCACATGGCATTTCGCGTCTGTCTCAGTCTTGCCGGTAGAAGTCGCATGATCGCAAGCATTGCCTGATACGGTCGCGATCATGCGAAATCCAGCGGCACGACTGAGAAAGGTGCGAAATACCGTGACATGTTCCATCGCGAAGCTGGGCCTTGAGGGGCAAAGTTAGAAAAATCACTGTTTAGTGCTCCTATGCTGGTGGCGGGAATGGTGGTGGCGGCCGTGGTGATTGCCGCAGGTCGTGGAGGTGATTGCGGCAACAGTGGTGGAGGTGGTGATGGGGGCGGTGATGGAGGTGATAGCAGTGATGACGGCGGCGACGGTGGTGGTGGTGGTGGTGGTGGTTATGGTAGTTACGGCAGCGGTGGTGGTGGTAATGGCGGTGATGGCGGCTGCGATGGTGGCAGCGGCGGCGATGTTGGCGGAGCAAAGTCTGTGTCAACGGTGAACGTCGTGGGGGTGGTGAAAACACAAGGAGGTGGCCAGAGTGGCACCACCTGAATCCGCTGCTAGCCAGAGTTCAAGCGCCGGCATTGCCGTCCTCTTCAAGTACTGCCTCTGCTCTTTCTTGGAGAACAGTATCGACGTCGAAAATTTTCATTTAGAAACAACCACGGCAGCTCGGAACAATAATAATTAACAACTGCATCGTGATAAATTAGCCAACCTGAAGACGAAGGGTTCGCTTTTATAGCTATGGATGACCACACGTCCTTGATTCCTTGGAAAGCTGAGCCTCGCAAATAATATTGTAAAATCACATCGGTCGCTTGTACCAAATTATGAAAATGAGACTTGTTCACTACACTAGCCGAAACGGTGGAGTTACAGCATTCTGCCCTCCCCCATTCGTAATACTCTTGAGTCTGAAATTGCTATCTCATGAATATTATAGCAAATAACTACTACGTCCACACGTATTTAAAGTGCACCGTTTATTTTGTCGCCATCTTCTCACATGTATGTACTTTATATATTATTTCTATTCTCGATTGTCGTGTCTATTAACTTAATTTATACTGTAAATGTTATATGTGGGTATGGGTATTGTACAAAAATATATCTAGAACCTCGAATCAAGACTATTTCACATTCATATACAATCACGTGAAGTGTGAGAAGCATGTTTTGTAACTTTCATTAAAAAGTGGCATCGCGGTTCTATTCCCCACAATGAATACCATTCACATGGGAAAAAATTATGAAAAATACATACCCCTTATCACCGCCACCACATTTATGATTGCTAACAGTTATGAAATGTAGCCCCACTTCCTTAAGAAAGATGATACAACATCGATGTTTCGCGGTTATGACAATTTAATGTCGGCAGCATTGCGAAACTCTAGTAAGAAAATAATAAAATACGTATTACAAGCTTCCAAGGTTACTTACTATGGAAGGAAATTCTGATCTGCGTGAACCAATAAAATTAATGTAATTCACAAGAAGATAATACGCATACAACGGGTTTAAATTATACTGTGTTTGAAGTAATTATGAAAATATTAGTGTCTTTTGTTTTTATCTTAATACCATATTGGTATGCTCTGTCGCCTTATTATTTCGATAAGAAACACTTAATGGATCTGCAACGTGACTGGTATTAACAAGTAGAAAAAGAGTCTAGGACTGCCAATTTTTCATATAATGGGAAGACTTAATTAATTTGAGTGTTGCATGACATGAATGTTGAAAGAATTTCCATAAATACTACAAACTCAATACACTAGTTTTTCCACGAATTATGTAATGAGCTCTGCTAGCGATGATTTAAACGATAAAAGTCTGCAATGTACTGCTGTGTAGCCTTAAGGAGAGTAAGTGAATGCTACTAGCTTGTTAAGTTTTTCACCTTGGTTTTGCAATATGTTAAGGAAAGTTAAATGCGAGTATGCATAATTATTTTGTTGCAAATAAATCGTAAATCCATTACGACTTATTCTATGCTGTTTATACTTCAACAAAGTGTTCGACAAAATGTTCTAGTTGTATTGATTTGTCAAATAATAAAAAAAAAGTAAACCTGGTTTTTGCTCTTTGTTCGCCCCAGCCGTTGAATTGCGTGACACCTGAAGTATCTAGTCCAGAAGATCACACTGAATTACACATCACAGAAAATAAATCATACTGTCCAGTATAATAATCATTAGAGAAAAAGAGAATAATTCAAGAGAAATCTGAATGCCCTAATTTTAAGCTTTTTTAACTCCTTTCGCAATCACATTAAAATGCTCAGCTCTTCTTACTCACGTCATTGCCGTAAGCTTGCATTCGTGAAGAGAACAATCCATCTCTTGCAACTACTGTCATATTATATTACCTCTTAGGAACCCGAATATGAAATATTCGGGTCTCGTTCGTCTTGGAAGCAATGTTCTGAGCTATAAGTCATTCTTTCTTGCAAGTAATCTTTACACGTACGTTTCAGCTATGATAGATTCGGGAACAGTTACAGAGATTGATATAGTTCACGATTTGTCGTAGTGTTGCAATGAAAAATTTGTCAAAATATGTAAAGTCAAGTAAAAAGATGTAATTTTGTACATTTATCTCGAAATTCTTTTCTGTAATTAAACCCAATGAAGACGGAATAATTTGGTTGAGACATGCTGCTAAAGATATTTTGTGGTACATTGGGTAAATATAGTATTGTATGTATTATTGTACTCTTTAAATTTAATCAGACCAAGAATGAACCGAGAGCGGCATAAAACATTTGTTGGAAGACATTTGTTACAAAATATTTGTTAAAAGGATAAATTCGTTCGGTTGTCACAGCTATTTCAATAAAATACGAGCGAAACACACAAAATTCGCATCGTTCGCGAGGACATATTTCGCGAGACGTACATTGACAGCTTCTTTCGGAACGGAAAATTTCTGGTTGAACGCGAGCGTTCTCTCCGAGAGAGTTTGGCAACCCTGGAGCCGCCGCCTTCGGCTGTTCGCCTTCGACACGGCGGATCAACACCGCTGAAGCGACACGCGGAGGCGGTGCGGGGGTGGGTGGGGTGGAGGGGGGAGGACACTCAAAAAAACTGCGAACGTGCGCGTTGCAGCCCCGCAGGCAAACGGAGTCGAAGCGAGCCCTCGCTGCTCCCAAAGACGTTGCTCAGACACGCTCGGCAGCGTTGGATCAATGTCCTTAATGGGGTTTGTCGCGCGAAATAGAAACAGCGTTGCGGTTGGCGAGAGCCGAATTTTCTATCCTGCAATTGCTTTTGTTTCTCGAAGTTACACCCGAGGAAAGTTTTTAAAAGTGACTGAATAGGGGAAAGTTTCGAATCGTGATACGGATAGATTCCCGGGGTCCATTTTACTTTAATGGGCGAAGTGTAAGGTAAGGGCTCTATTTCCGGGTGTATGTTCCTGGTTTAGTGCGTCTGTATTGTTATACGTGTCTGTAATACTGAACGCCCACCGGTTGCCTGAAACGGCTTTCAATGCATTTTCTGTTTTCCAGGTTTCTCTGCATTAAATACAGCAGTTAATGGTACTGGAGTAAGGCTTAAAATGCTGGAAGGCGATGATATTTATCGTAGTGCGTTGGATATCGCTTCGCGAGGAGGGGATTTATCTGAGAATTCCCAAAGCACGAGTGGTATTTAATAGGACTGTTCCACGAATGAAATTATGTCCAACAGAATTCCAGTGTTCCAAAATTGAAAACTACTGAAAGCTATGCTGAAATCAAAGAGGCTGTGATATAGTACACACGCTGTTTATAAGAAAAATCGGATAGAAAAGGCGATAAAATTTTTGAGATTCCCCGCAATGATTGGAGCATTTTGTATGTACAGTTTGTCCTTTTGGTTTTAATTTCATGAGTGGAATGGTCAAAATATTTTTTTAATTAGAAGAAGACGACATAAAAGAGTGGTCGCTGCTTGAGGTGCTACAACTTCATTGACAGAAAGTTCTGATCTTCGCAGCAATTCTCTCCATTATTTTCTAACAGGTTTCCTGTAAAATCACAATCTTCTATCACAATCACTCTCTACATCAAATAATGTTCATGCTTCAGCTTCGTATCATTGTTACTGCTCCTTCCTATCATGTTTATTGGTACTTTCCTACTGCTCCTGTACCGAAGAGCTTCCAATTATTACATTCTCTTGAATGATTTTTTGTTAGATATTCTATAAACGAGACCATATTAACTTAATCTCTCATGCCTAATGAAACTTTGTTTCTGTTCTGGATCTTATTTATTTCATAATTTCTGAGACATCATACTTGTATGTAATTTCATCTCTGGGGCCGTTAATGGAGGGTTTATCTTTGCCGTGGCAGTGAGGAGTATTTTGTAATCTTTAAGAACAATTCATTATAATGGGTACCTGTGCTTTGCGTTTTTAACTGCCAGAAAAATATTGTATCTATTACTTCTCAAAAACTTGCATGCCAAGGGCAGTGGCCAAACTTCAAGGCCAATTCGATTTCAAAGAATTGAGAGCAGGTGCAAGTCACGCCATGCATGAATTTGTCACGTCACCCTAAAAAAAATGACCGTCAGGGATTCAGTTTGGAATGTACAATGGTGAATACTTGCTAGGAAAATACAGAAAATTTGACATGAATTCAGTTGTTGCTCAGTAATGCTGATTGTTCAGTTAATTTTCGAAGCGTTTTTATTACTATATTGTATCCCATTTTGCTATAAAACATTCGAGGAGGTTCTGAAGCCAATAAACACAAAATATGTTATGATAATAGTGATACAAGTGACTCACTCCCTTCATTGCTCAGAAATTACCTACCAGATCGCTAATCAAGTTTGAAGTAGTCTATTACTCAAAATTATTGTAGCGTAATACAAATGTTTTAGGAAAGGTTTACGTTCTTAAATTGAATGGTTAGTAAATAAATATAATATCAATTTCCTGTCTTATATAAAAGTATTTTTAGTTAACTGTATGTACGAAGTACCGTCTAGTTTTCGTTAACGATACCATTGGCTGCCACCTTTCACTCTTTCACATTCTACGTGTTTTATCTATGAAATCTCATGCTTGTGCTGACATTTTATGTATGGTACTACCGTAACATAATTTAAATAATGCAGACGCATCGGCCAGAATTTGTCTTCATTTCAAATTTAATTGTTTCATAACTTTTTGCTTTAGAGAGAGAATATTATAAAAATGTTAAAGTAAATATCTGTAGAATGAATACAGAATAAACTATTTTAAATTGTTTTTCAATAATACATATTTAATATAAACACTTCACTTTTCGACATCTATGGTTCTTCCCGGCAATTCTTCGCTATTGCAATCTATTACACTTCACACGCTTCAGGTCACGTGATTGTTAATCACATTTTAGCTACGCTCTGCAAACATTTTAATAGATAAAATACTTTCCCGCGAATATATGTTTTTTTCTATGTCCTGGTTTGGACACGGTTGTCAAGGTATCCTATTGTTAACGCGTTCCCAAGTTCGGCATACTTTCTTGTGACACTCTCTTGGAGAACTTTGATTTACTTGTCTGAGATAACGTTCAAGTAATAATTTAGGCCGACATTTCACAATCGCAGCGGCAGAATATGCAGAGAAGACGCACTTGATACTTGAGGGTGCGCAGAGCTTCTGTTTAGGGGCGCTTGAGTTCTCTGTAATCTCATACTAAATCATAAACAACGCTCCCATTTTGCGTTTATGTGGGACAGCCATACACACATTCCCATTGTACTATACCTACATTCTTCGCGCAAGCGCAAGCAATAAGTTGACAAGGTTTTATCACAATCGGACAGACGGTAGGGTAGCGCGTAAAATTACACAAATCATTTCTAGTGTAAAAATATATAGGAGACATATTAATGGCCTTGTAGTCAGATTGTTTGTTCGTACACATTGTACTATCACGAATAATTCCAATTCTACTACATGAACATCAGTTTTCGAAATTTATATGCTGATATCAACATATACACTGGTTGGGAAAAAAATGCATTCAAACTGATTTAAAGAACAGAGCTGGAACTATTCTAAATTTTAAATCCAACATTTGATGGATGATTTTTGTACAGTTGCTTAATTCTGACTTTTCTTTCAATGTGGACATAGCTGATACTTCTACCCTAATAGGTTCTTGTTTTCGTTCAGCGAATATTCGTTGTGGCTAATCGCGCGGTCATTCTCGGAGAGTAACTATAATGCAAAACGTCTCGTTCCGTTTGCGGTGTGCACTTTTTGTTGCGCGTGTTCCCCATCCTATTCATCGATTTCTCTGCAGAGGAGTTGAGCACCGCCCGCGACAATCAGCCAAACAAACGCAAAGCGGAGAGGGGAGGGGGTATCGAGCGCGACATCGCCGCGCGGGGGTGGGTGGGCGGTGGGGGGGGAGGCGGGGTGTGTCGGGGCATGAGTGCGGGTCCGCGAGCGCGGCTCCGCGGCCGCCACGCACTCGCCTCCTCCCCGCCCCGCCCCCCTCCGCCCACCCCAGACGGCCACGCGTCGCCCGCAATCGATACGGAGGCCGCGCGGCGGCGGCGGCGGCGGTGGTGGTGGCAATGGTGTGGCGGCGACGGTAGTGTCTGTGGCGATGGTGGGGGTGGCGATTGTGGTGGCGTCAGCTCAGTCTATGGAAAGTGTGGAGAAGGTTATAGGGGCGACGGGTGGCGGTGGTGGCGGGTGTGGCGGAACGTTGGGGGTTGTAGCAGAGACAATGGTGGACGTGGCGGTGACGGACACGTTGGTGGGGGTTGGTGGTGGAGTCGTTGGCGGGGTGGTGGCGGAGATGGTGGCAGCAGCAGCGGGTCATTGGGGGTGCGACGGGGCCTCAGGGACAGGGGCGGCGCCTTGGCGGCAGGGACGACGGCGGCGAGGGCGGCGGCGGCGACGGGGAGGTGGCGGTAGCGACGCGGCGGCGCCCGCGTCTCCGCCGCCCCCGCCGCCGCCGCCGCCGCCCTCGCCGCCCTGGCGCCGGCGCTGGCGGCGCCGTGGCGACGCGAAATCCTCCGCTCCTTGGAGAGCGAGGGGACAGCGCTGGCCGGCCGCGGGCCGAGCGTCTGGACGGAATCCCACCCGCAAGAGCGCGTCTTGGTCTACACAATCTTGTCGCTGTCTGTGCTTGCGAAAGCGCGTCGGTTCTCTTCCTGACGTAGTAGGCCAAGTTTTACGTGCTTTGGGTTTGGGGAAGAAGGAAACAGTAAGAATTGGAAATGTACCTAAAAGAACCACGCAATATATAAGACCACATTAAGTTTTTAATTTATTACGTTATTCGTAGTGCGGTTTCATACCACTCGTAAAACGAGTACTTGACGTTCTTGAGTTTTAAGCATCTCGAAAATCGTAGTTTTGGAAATAAGTGAAGCAATACGTCAACAAAAGTGTGTAGTTTTACTCAATTTTTTTCTTGAGACAGAGATTGTAAGGAAAAATGTATTAGTCTTTATGTATATTATTTCTCGCTGCAATTTTTTTCTTGTGCACCGACGACATTTGAACATGCTTTCATTCTTGAATATTTTTTATGAAAAAGGAAAGAAGCTTGTACGCATGTAGATTATTTTGATGTTATATATTACACCAATATGTTAATAGTCACGTTATAAATGTAGGTATCGTTATTTTATACTTTCTTGATCAAAGTTTTACTGCAAAAGTTACATAAAATACATTCGGGCTACGGGTTTTGAAATCACTTACTTATAACGTCTGCGGACATGATTCAGTTAAATGAACGATTGACTAGAGTTAACATATTATTTAAAGAAGAACGATGCAATTAAGAATTTCAACATAACTTGTACCGTTCCTACCAAAGTGCCGTTTTTATAACCATAAATTTTATCGTTCTATTATTTTATAAAATAATTACTTTTCATCTGTTGGTTAAGAATAAAATAAGAACTCAGATGGTGGTTCATTTTATATAAACATTAAAATAAATGTTTGTTTCTACTAACTCTTCAAATGGTACACTGACAATGAGCAGAACATGGTTTAGTAGAGACATAATACACCATATTTACGTAAATATTTTTAACAACTATTTAATTCCGTAGCTGACGTACAAGTGAAACTTTCATATTCCCATTACATTACACAGCAAAAACAATGAATTCTGGCTCGTTGAAAACATTTTACCGACAATGAACTAACAGAACATGGCTTAGTAGAGACATTATACAGCCCGGCAATGCTCCACGGCTTTTATATCGTTATTACGTAAACATACTACACACTGTTATAAAATAAAAGGGAGTTTGCCCAATAACGCGTGTTGAGATAGGGGTCGTTTTGTGGGGTTCGCCCTTTCATGGCGACCGAGGTGCGACTGCCGCCCGAGAGCCGGCGCAGTCGGATAGGGCGGCCGGCAAATTGCAAACCGCGCTCTGCTCCCCAACTTCCGTGATGAAGCCTTTTGTCCGAACTCGTTTGCTACTTTGCCGTCGATCAGATACAAATGGTCCACGCGATTCGCTTGGAGTGAAGTTTGTGATTCTGTTGAGCGCCTTTGAATGAGGGTAATTGGCCTTGGTGTTGTCGCGTATTTGAGTCGCAGTGCACCAGATTTTCGGAGCAATTTGGCTAATTTTGAGATCTGATTACACAGATACGTTTACTGTTTTTTTGTTTATACTTTCTGATATGAAATATTTCGCCCTTTCCTCTTCGCTGTTAAAATGTAATACCTTCATAGTTGATTATACGGTAGATTCTGGAGAGTTGGTCTTTGGAAAATTGAAGAATAGCATCTTGACAACGAAATTTACCCTCACGTGTTGTAAATATGTTTAATTTCAAGTTTTGAAGATAACTTTTGGATAATTTTTTACCCCTCAAGACTGTGAGTCTCTTAAAGACAGTAAAACAAAGTTGGAAATATGTAGTCGGGATAATGAATAACCGTAATTTTTTTCATATTTCCGTTTTGATTTCCAGACTTTGAAATCATTAAAATATTACATTTGTATTTAAGTGATTGACAAACCCCCATGAAAATATTCAATTAAATTTATATTGATAAACAATAGGAAAAATTGTGTGAATTGCTTGAAAATGTTCTTCAGAAACAACATGAATGTCTGGATTATGATAGTAAACAACCAACTAAAATAATTGAAATAAAATTATTCGTCCAAAATCGTAGTTCAAATAACATTTACAGACTACCCTAGAATTGTGCGGACCGCTTCAGATCCGCAGATCGCTCATTGAGATTTTCTGACAGAGAGGGCTACAGAACAGTTAACAGGCTTGGGATTTAAATGGTCTTTTATTTAGCAATTGTCTTGGCAATAAATGTTTAGGATATAATAGATCCCAATGGATGTGTCACGTATTTTTCGATCATAAATACAATGCTCAGCAGAAATTATTAGAAACAATGAATGACGATTTTATTAAGAACGACATAAAACGAAAAAGAAAATGCTTGAAAGCGACTGTCAAGCAGAAGTTCGGAATCATTTCCAAATTAATCTGATATTCATTGCAATAAGTAGGTCCGTCAGACGGATGGCAGCGGTTAAAATAGTAACTTATTAAATCAAGTTCTATTTAATCTGAGGAAATATAGTATTTTAAACACACAAACAATTCTGGCTCGTATGGCTCCATTGTAAAATTCATATAATTATATTCATAAATTACAAATGTTAATGCACCATCTACTCTGTAGTCACTGTTGGAGTAAAAGTATTTTCATCTACAGTGTCGGGTTATAAATGTTATCACTGGTGCTCCAAAATGGAATCTTTTACTGTTTTAAGTCTATTTCCTAAACAATGTTTAATTTTGGAGGATAATCAATAGTTCACATTGACCATTCAATTCTCTACACCTCGCGTATCGAATACCACTGAAATTTTCGACAGAATAAGAGAGCCACCCACAAGGCTCTGTAGGCAACGCTTTGGAGCCGCCACAACGCCAAGGCTCTGTAAGAACAGACATTTTCTTTTTATACGAATTATTGTATCTTATTTTTCTTTAAAATATTAATTTTATCATTTCACGATAATTATTTACATTTCAAGATGAAAATAATTTTTATTATAAATTATTTGAAAAATTAAGTTCCACGTATATTAAATAATTACATTTAAACATATGAAGATACATTCTTGACGATTTCCCATTTTGATCCACCTCTTTACCTAGGAACAGACCGCCGACTAAACGCGGAAGAGAGAAAGATGGAATGAGTTCCAATGGAATGAACGTCGTGGGAATTAGTGGAATGCGCGTGGAGAAACAAAGATTCGTGGAATGCTACTTGCTGGTGAGGAATACCACTCTATCAGATGGAACGTCAGGAATGGAATGAAGATGTGATGTATTACTACAAGACGAAGAAGATACAATTGATAGAAAACAGCCTGACGCGAAAGGAAAGAAAAATATTTGTTGTTGAAATATATTTTTCAATTCGTTAACCAGATTTCGGTCGCAAAGTACATTCTGAATTTTGGGCAATATGTATTTAAACTTCATGATATGAGTAATGATCTGCATGAATATCTTCCCTTTGTAAACTTTACTTTTTATGACATATAAATTTTTGTGACTCTAATGTTCTGTATATTTAAAGGATATATATTTCCTTAAACTTTATGAATAAAGAGATGTTTTTGAATAGGCATTGATAAAAAACACTTCGTAAGTAATTTTCTTCTTTGTTTACTTGCAATAAATTGAACGGGAAAACCGAAGACGATTTTGTAAATGTCACTTAATGTTGTAATCCAAATTACCTTGAAAATGATGAGTTTTGTAATGTCTTAATATGTTCTAATTATTTCAAGAAAATCGAGTAGCAGTTGAACATGATAATCTATACCTAACGCAAATGAAAGAGAACTTACAAGTTGGAAACGGTTTTACGTTTTGGACCTGCGAATAAGATTATTAGTTATGACCACAATATTCTGGTCACAAGAGATTGGACTACAACTTACAGATGCGTAGAGCAAATCAATGGTGCACATAGAGATCAAGAAGGAAAAGCTTCCTAGCCTTTAGTTTTCCATTCACTAGCGCAAAATTCCTACACTTGTCAATTGAAATTTACAAAAAATTAAGTCTTAGATTTTACGCAAAGAAATATTCTTTGCAAACAGAAAATTAAGTTTACAATTTTGCCATCGTTCTTAAAGTAAATGTATTCGAAAGATTCGATGCATAACTATTAATTCATGAAATATTTCAAATTTTAAAATAATTTAATTAAAATTGAATTATAAAATAAATTCATATCATAATAAACGTAAACTTTTATCATCAATACTTAACACCAGTGCTCAAGAAAAGCTACTCAACTCAAAAATCGTATTTTTTAGTTAAAGGAAGAAGTACGTTCAGAAAATTGTATTTTTGAGAATAAGACGGTGTAAAGAAAGGGTTGGACACATTTCGCTCGTTGTTTAAAATAGGATTACTTCGGCATCCAAGTCTTGGCGGGCGAGTGGTTAGCTTACTACAGTGTTGTCAAGGTCGATGACACGAGCGGGAGTCCGTGGCAGGAGTACCACGCCGAAATCGCCCCTCCAGGTAGTTCATCACCCCGCCACCAGAGACAACGCCATCCCTATTGTAAAACGGTGGTGTTACTAATAGTTTCCTTTCTCGCCGCTAGTTGCGCAGAGAAGCTTGTGACATGCTACGGTGCCACGACGCGTGCCACTGCCACCAGTAGAAGACCTTGACACCGCTGGCTTACTGTCCTTATCCTCTAGTGCGCGGGCTTGATCCCAACTGAATTTTTGAAGGGCGGAAATACCCACAATGGCTATGTCACGCTTACGAGTAAAAGAACCATGGCAGGTGTCCGACAAAATTAAACTGCAGGGAACTCCAGCAATATCCCACCATTGTGTGATGTCACGTTATCCATAACAGAGTTTGGATATATTGGATATATTATCAGTAGAGGGCGGATTTTACCATATTTGCATTTTTTATTCTTCGCGACGAAACGAGAAGAAAGAAAATACGAAATTACGTTTTTTCAAGGAAATTCGATTCAGACTCCAAGAAAGGAGTATAAGAAGTTTTATAGTGCATATTTTTGCATATATTGGCAATAGGTGCAGATATTAGTAATTCGTGCATAAGCAGGCATATTTTGATATTATTGACTTTCCCAAGACTGTCGTTTTACCACCAGAGTCTATTCTTGCTTGTTGGGGAACTTCGATTAAAGCTACCTTGTTCTACTACGACTATTTGCAGGGCGTGTAGAAAGTACTGGACGCGCTGGACAAAGGAGAAGCTGCAAGTTCACCGGCTGCTATAAAAGCGTGTAATGTCGATGATCTCCAGCGCAAGAAGCATTTATTAAAGTTCATTTTGAAAATTTGCCCACGACAATCACCAGGTTGGAAGAAAGGGGATTGCCACTTTCGGTAGCTTTTGAACTGTATGATTCATTTACAAAATAGGTTATACCAGGAGTCATTGGACAAACTGTAGGAACAAAGATTGGAAAAGTAGAATCCAGAAATCCCGGTATTAAATTTATTCGTGATGTCAGTGAAGTGCTAACTGGAATATCTGACAAAGAACTGCAGGGTTATTCTCCTGCTGAAGTGATTATATTTAAATTCTGCCCCTTCACTTCTTGTGAAGTGGAACGTACATTTTCTAGTTACGAAAACATTCTAACAGACAGAAGAAAATCTATGTAAGTAGAAAACATTGCAAAACAATTGGTTGTATATTGTCACAATGCTAGTAAGTAAATGTACTGTGAGTGAATAAAAATCATTTAAAAAGGTATATTTGAAGTAATTGATTGATAATGCTTCCTCATATCTTGTGCATATTGTCAGTTTTTTGGTACATATTTCAGGTTTCTTGTGCATATTGTCTGATTTTTGTGCATATCTCACTGATTTTAGGTGCATAAAAGCATGCATATTTTGACGATTTCAAGTGCATATTAATCCACCCTCTAGCTATCACGTTGTGGGAGTGGCATCTGTTGGAGGAAGTGAGAATCACACCCAGGCGTTTAAGGGACGCCCAAAGGACGCGAATGCTCGAAAAAGATCCCCTAGACCCGTGATGGGGAAAGGAAATCCTGGGTCGAAAGCACGGGTGTGGAATTGCGACTTTCGGATATTATTTTATTGGGAGCGATAATCGATAGCAGATGACAATAATTAACAATATATACACATTTACCCATACCATATTTACAATACCTCAGAAATTTTCACCAAAAGAAATATTATCATTCTCCATTTTTTCCCTTCAGATTCCTTTTTCTTATTGGATTATTCGTCATCTTATACTTTAGATTACACGTGCTATCATAACGAATCAAATTTTCTATTTTTACGGCGCTATTATTTCAATAGAGAACACACCTAAGCAGTTACGTATTTAATATAGTAACATCACTTACGTTGTCATATATTGTTACTGTTAGTAGCACCTATTTGATGTGACGAAGACAGAAGCAAAAAAGGAAAATCGAGTCAGAAGTTGCCTGAAACGTCTTGAAAAACATGCCAAATTTTCAATTAAAAACCTATTTGCCCTGGCGGTTTAGCTCATTGGTCAACGTGCTCGCTTTTCATGACGCTACTCCCCGGGATCGATTCCCGATCGGGCAAGATTATAGTGTGCGTTTTTCTTGCAATATCCCAGTATATGTTGCTGTGTGACGATGAGAAAATTCACTTTTCAGGTTGAGAAGAGCAGAATACGGCGTGGGGATGTGCTAACCACACGTACCCCTTAACCCATGGCCGTGAGGACGACATGGGCCGACTCGCCAAGTACAAACAAACAAAATATACCTATTTACAGTGTGTATGTGTGTGTGTGCGTGTGTGCGTGTGTGTGTGTGTGTGTGCGCGTGTGTGTGTGTGTGGCTATGTGTGTACGTGTTACATGTGTGAGGTGCAGTTCCTCACGGTCTTGTGCCATTTCCTAGTATTCAGCGAGCCCCAAGCTCACTAAAACACATCTTTCTATTGATATTGAGCCACTGAGCTTTTGGTCAGTTTTCGGACTCTCTCCCCTCTGTGCATCAGCCAGCAGGGCTCTGTTGGTCAGCGGACAGAAAGATGATCCGCTTATCTACAAATTGCTCTTCTACCAGCCTAATTAACGCATCCTCCCTGAAAGTGGGGCATTCACCCTTCGTTTGCTGCTGGAGCGACTGGGGAGTAGGGAACCGGAGGATTATCGATATTTGACTTATCGAAGGAGGATTACTGTCAACGTGCGCTAGAGGTTGGGAGATTCGGATGGCGTCAAAGGGAATTGTGGCCGAAATCCATTTCCCTATGATAGGTATCGCCAGAGGCACTGTTTTTTTGTTTGTCTTTGCTTAGTCAGGATTCGAATCGTGAATTTATAATTTAAGGCATTCATCGTGGGCGACGAAATCAAACTCAGGGAAAAGAAAATGAAACAAAAATATTACTAATAAAACATATAAGATAAAATAAAATTGTACTATATTTTTAAAGAATACTCAAGCGTTTTGGAATATATTGTTTAAAAGATTTAAATGCCTTTCTTAACAAAATACCAATACGAGAAATACTAATACATTGTTAGGACTTCCATTTTAAATGTGCAATTAACACAGACGTTTTTCAAGAGAGTACTTTAGCTCATATTTGTATTCGCATAGAACTCTCGTTAATTCCTTCACTCGACAAACATTGATGTCTTATTTTTATATAAGTTGTATACTGAGTTCACGTTTGTTTACATATGAGATGTTTCACTCTAACAAAGACGAGACAAGAATTATCACTAGAGACCGGATTTTTATGTAATTACATATTTTTTGTCTTTCTACTTACCGTTCTCAAAAGTGTAATCTTGGCGAATCATAGCCCTCGTAACACAATATCGAATTTTTTCGTTACAGATTTTTACATATTTAGTACTACATTACATATTTTACATATTTCGCTGTTTTCGCAGTATATTTTTGTATTTTATCAATTTCCTTTAATTTAGTTTCATTTTTTTTTAAAAGATGTATTTTTTAAAAAATCAGCATTTTCCCTACATTATTGGGGGAAATCTACGTGTCCAACATATCACTGACGCCTAGTTTTGTGATCTGTAACCTTAATTTCCGAGAAAAATTTGCAATCGCCGACGTGTAACTCTTCGATGAAGATGCTGCAGTGTATGTTTGCTGGTCGTAGATCTGGCCAGTTTGTACGATGGCTTCTGTTGCAATTAGTCTGGCTGCTAAACCAGGGTTCTGAATTATAATAGATTACGCTTTTACTACTGACGAGAAAGTTGTATGATGTAAAGTGTGCGGTTTTTCTAAATGTAATTTCTTGCTATGTAAATATGTTTTATAATTAGAGTATTTTAATATTACGTATTACATCCGATTTTACATATTTATTACATATTCTGACTGTTTTCATTACATATTTATGTACATATTTTGACGTTTAATACTACATATTTTTCCGGTCTCTGATTATCACATAGCAAAAAAGACTTCCACGGTGGAGAGCCTGACCCTGACGGAGGAGGACAAAATTCGGCTGATCTCGACTGTACGGTACACACGCTATCGTGGCCTCCTTAATATGTATCGTTCACTGTGCTGTTTGAATACTAGAGGTTTTCTTATAATGTGCTTACTGAAATGATTTGTTATATAAGTGAATTGGTAATTATGCGATGGATAGACTCAAGGTTATTTATAGTGAAAGCGAGTACCGAAGGCCCGAGCCTCGCCGTGACTTGGATCTGAGCGAGCGAAACGAGAAAACTTACTTTTGAAAGAATTTGGCATTATAATGCGGCGGGAACAAAAACGCCTATCGGTACGATACGTTCGAACGTATTAAGGAGGCCGTGAGAGCGTGTGTACCGTACAGTTGGGATCAACCCAAAGTTGAACTGTATGAATTCTATCAATCGGGGGCGCTCGGATTCACAGTTTCAAAAGTTGGTTGTTCTGACCCGGAAGTACATTCTGACGCCACATTGAAAATTCAGTCCTTGCAGTTTCGTCAATTAGACCGTAATAATTAAAATATTTAGAATTGGATGCATAATGAACGTTGTTCATATGTTTTACATTTTATTAGACACGCTTTATAGCTATTTGAAACTTAGTTTATTGGTTTGCAGTTTATTGAATGGATAAATGATTCCAGCCAGATTCATTAGAGTTTTTGTGAGTTTTGTTTTCGAATAACAGAGCGCGGGAGCGTGACGTTTGGGACGTAAAGCTTCAACCTGGAAGTTTTTCTTTAGCAATTTATTCAGGGTCGTAAAACGGGTAATAAAGCAAAAATTTATTTAAGAAGGAAAATAAAAAAAACGGCCGTTAGTATTTTGTACAACTAAAGTGGGCACATAATGAAATATTTCAAAAGCTATAATCGAATTTATGGCTTTTGTATTAAGCAATATTGATCTATAGATATATCTATAGTACAATACTCGAAATGTACCGAAACATTATCTGAAATTTTATCAATAATTTCTTTATTTTTAAATGCGTAAAATACAGCTGCAATGCTCTTATACCGCTTTAGTGATCATCCAAAATTTTGCTCTAAGTCTTCGTATTATCGATAGTTCACTGATCGATATATTTCTCTCGACTTTCGAGATTAGACATACAGCGCAGCCGCGCAGTTCTTATCTGATTGCTTTGGCGAAAGGAGTTCGTCCGCGAGTGGTGCTAGAAGCAGATCGTGCGACGGCGCGGAAAAAAGTTTAAAAGTGCAACAAGTGAAAAGGTTATCCTAAGTAAACATTATTTGCCGGTCTGGTTTTATTTAGCATTAAAATTTTAATTTTATTTGCCGATCAATAAACTATTTTTCCCGACCTAATTGTCAATAGTCGGTTCGTTAAAAATTGTGAGTGTCTTTATTTTTGACGTGTGTGAGTATCTGCTGCTGAAATTGGAACGAAAGGTAAGTCTAGAAACGCAACAGATTTGATACTGTTAAAAAGGACGCTTGTTTATGTATTTTTACTAATCGTAATACCTAAATCTTTTACCAGAAAACTGAGCATGAATGACTACTTGAATGTTGGCAGTAAACAAAATTCCTTAATGACGAAAACGCTATAGTAAATATGTTGAAACTTACTAAAATGCAAGAGGAGGAGGGCATTCTGTTTACGTAGATCAAATGACAAACTGTAATTGCGTTGCACAGGCTCAAAACTTTTATAATGATAGCAAAGGCCGAAGGCCGGAACCTCGTCAGCCAACTTCGACTCGCATAGCGAAGCGTCAGGATGTCATGATGAATGTTTCCAGTAAAGAGGCACTATATCATAAAATGCATCGGAAATCATCTATTGGATTGACTTTAGGATGTTTTAAGATAATCGCTTAGACCCAAAACCGGGGGTTCTCCACACCGATGCGAAGCGTCAAAATGTCAAGTTAAATGCGTTCAGCAAAGAAGTACTTTATCATAAAATGCATTGGGAATTATCCATTGGATTGACTTTAGGATGTTTTATGGTAATCGCAGAGACCGAAGACCGGGGGCTCGCCATGTCGTTGCACACACTTAGCAAAGCGTCAGAATCCCGAGTTAAATGTGTTCCGCAAAAACGTATTTTACCATAAAATGCATTGGATATCATCCTTTGGATTGACTTTAGGATGTTTTATGATAATCAAAGAGATCGAAGACCGGGGGCTCGCCATATCCTTGGACACACGTAGAGAAGCGTCATTACGCTTTTCAAATTTGAGGCTACAAATACGTTGCCATTCCGCTCGTGTTGGCGCGGCGAGTGATTTTGGATTGGTATTTTTAATTTTTTAGTTTTTGCTAAACTAATACAAAGGTTTCGCGAGACAGAGATTGGGCCGGAAAAGGAATTTAAACTCATATTTGATTTTGGTATTTG
Organism: Acheta domesticus; assembly: GCA_031308135.1. NCBI lineage: Eukaryota > Metazoa > Arthropoda > Insecta > Orthoptera > Gryllidae > Acheta > Acheta domesticus. The sequence continues at coordinate 138,195,181 of JAHLJT010009355.1, read as the reverse complement.
ATGAAATAAACTTATAATTTTTTATCGTAAATTGGTATACAATGCTTTAAACATGTTCATTTGCATAAAATTTTTTTAAATTTTCTGAGAGGCACGGGCAAGAAAAATGCACTATATAAACTATAACATCTGATATCGTGTTTTTATGAATGAATAGTATGGTGTTTATGAATCAATCTAAAACATATTATTTACATTATTTATACCTTATTTCATCTTGCTCTTGCAGCCTCTAGATATTATTGGGCATTACCGTCCCTAGTTCGGGGAGACGGGCGGTCTACTACTAGCGAAACCTCAGGTAACAGACCTTGACAAGATATCGCAGCAAACTGTCTTACTGAATACTTGGCTGTTTGGGAGACACGGCTTCCTAGGCACAGGTACCAACGTTTCGGCCGCCAAGCTGCGACCTTCCTTAAGGGCGAAATGCAGAGAAAGGTCGCAGAATGGCGTCCGAAACGTTTGCAATTGAGCCTAGGACGCGGCATCTCCCAGACAGCCAAGTAGCTACCGACTTACGGCGCGGAAACCTCCGCTCAAACCGTCTTACGTTCGTATTTGAGAATATTACAACTGAAAAAAGTACGTTGAGTTTTTCTAGAATGGAATCTTATACCAACACCCTGTAAGTGGTTATTCATTGTTCTTTCACATTATTTCTAACCTTCTATTATGGTGTTAACACGTGACCTTCGTTATTCTTATTGCCTTTTTCGTGCTAAATGCAACAGAAGTAGCTAAAAATATTTTGTCCGTTTATTATTATTATTATTATTATTATTATTATTATTATTATTATTATTAGCCTATAGAATCCATTGTAGAGCTAAGACCTTCTGATTTCTGAGTGAAGATTTTTACTGTCAGCTACTTGTGGCCTTGTATATAGCTAGTTCGCTGTCTGGTAATACACTTGTCGTTATGTACAACTTTTTTTCCGTTAATATTTCACAACTAAAATTTTCACGAATCATTTTTTATTTCCCTTACGCAGTAAGCTTTCGAAGCTATTCCCCATGTGCTATGATATTCCTTGTTAGTGTTCTTGCCTCGCCTGCGCAGCAAAACTCGCAAGCCGACCGTCCCGTACTCGCGAGCGGACAAAAGAAGTGCACGTGAGCTCCATCGAAAAACCAACAGCCAATTAACATGGAGGTAGCGGTAGGAACGCAACACAGCATGTTTCACTGAGCAGTTCGTGGCGCTTACACGAGACAAAATAAGTAATTCCGAAAGAAATGAAAAACAGCGGATGAAGTGAAACCTTGGAAGACAGCGATAGGAGTGGACAGTGGTGTGATTCTGTGCAGGGGGTAAAAGTTGAAATTTTCAGTTTTCTAGATTATTGAATTCGAATAGTGTATCAAATGCAGATAAAATCAAAGCTTCGTGATCCAATAATGTTGAAAATATTCCACGATGACCTACGTTGCACGTAATTATTGTATAAGAGAAACTGACCACAAATAACTACAGATTTTACTTCTACAAAAGAGGTGTCCGCAAGGTGCTAATGCGAGTGTTCTAAACGAAATTGCATCGTTATTTCTGAAAAAGAGGATAAAAAAATTTAATAACATTTGACTCGTATTTACAAATTACTTTGGAACTCTTTTAGAATGGTGCATTGTTTAGGATAATATCAGTCGTGTACAAGTTATTTAAAACGTAATATGCAAACAAATCAAATCGAATTGTAAATTGGAATTGATATTCTCATTATATTTAGAACAAAATAATCGTAGTCAAGTGAGGATGGACCTAAATAATAGAAATTGTTGCATTGGCCTCCATGAGCTAAGGTTCTGGCTTCAAAATTCATGTACGGTGTGATTACTTACAGTTGACATCATTTCTCTGATATTTTGTAGTCAACATTACTTTTAAAGAACATTACCATGAAGATATCTCACTATACACAGACCAAGATCACATGTATTCAGTACACTTCAATAAAAGAATTTCGAAATGTTTCCAAACACTTCTTGAAAATGGATGTGGCAAATAATTGCAATTGCATATCTTTATCTCCTCCAGAATCGGAACAATAGGCCAATACTTCAGAAAATTCCCAGTGCTCATTGATAAGTATTATTACAGGACAGTCAACAAATCACAAGAAAATAGAAACATTGGCACGTCGCTATAAAGCCAATCATTCATGGAGCTCGTAAACACGAGCTTTATTAAAAATTAATTAAAAATGTATAATATTAAAAGTTAAACATATTCAGAAAACGTACTAGACATATCATTTTATGTCTAGAAAGAAATATAATCTTTCATATGTTCGAATTGTAAGGGACGTAATTATCTGTGTACGAAATCCGCTCGCAGAGGAAAATCGATGAGCGAAAGTGGAAAAGGGCCTCGAGGGCGTCTCGCTTGGCGCTCGCCCGGATGCGCCCGCCCGTCCGCTCATCAATTGCTAAGCGCTGCAGGGCTGCCGCTCATAATTTAGGATGATCGAGCGCCTGGGCCGCGCCCGCGCGCCTGATTCAAGGAAAGCAGGAGATAACCCCGACGGCCCCGCCCCGACGCGCCCGTCCCCTCTCCACGCCGCTCCGCCCGGGCTTGACCCAACCACGACGCTTCGGCCCTACCAACCCCGTCTCTCCTAATGCCGTCTCTCCTAATGTCGTCTCTTCTAACCCTACTCGACCTTATTCCATCTCTCCTCTTTCCTCTCCAGCATTCCGAACTCCGTCTCTCCTCCCTCCGTTCCTCCCCTGCAAATTACGTCTCTTCTTTCCCCCCTTCACTTCTCTCCGCTCCACTCCTGTTAACTTGATGTCTCCTCTCCCCCTCCTAACTCCGTGTCTCCTCTCTACCCTTCCAACTGTGTCTCCTCTCCATTCTTCCTAACTCCGTTTCTCATCTCTCTGTTCCAATCCTCCTAACTACGTGTCTCCTCTTTCTGCTTCACCCTCAGAGTCCGTCTCTTCCCTTTCTGATCCGCCCTTCCAAACTCCGTCTTTCCTCTCTCAGTCCCATCCTTCCGAACTCCGCCTCTCCTCTCCTCTAAAATCCACCTCTCCTCCCCTCTCCACTCATTCTAATTCCGGCTCACGACCCCCTTTACATAGTATTTTCTCTCCCTCTCTCTCTCTTTCTCCCCTCTCTCCCTCCCCTCCCTGCCCCTCCTTAGACTAAGTCTCTTCTCTTTCTTCCCAGCTCCTCCTAACTCCATCTTTCCTCTCACCACTCTGTCTCTCCTCAATCCCTCTCTGCTTTCTCCGCCCCGCCCCTCCTAACTCTCTCTAAAGACTCTCCGCTCCCCTCATCTAAACGCGCCTCTCCCCTCTCCTCTCCACCCTTTCTCCTCTTCACGGCGCTTCTCCACTCCTCGTTTCGCCTCTCTTAACCCCGACTTTCGTTTCTCCTCACCGTCCCCATCGTCAGCTCCGTCTGTCGTCCCTTCACCTTACTTTGCCTGCTCGCCCCGCTCGTACCGCATTCTCTCCAAATACCTTGTGACAAATTGCTGTACTTTAGATAAATCCATCATCTACATTAATGCGATGATTTTTGACTATCGCACTCATGTCGATGCTGTAAAAATTTCACTTGTGTCGTAAGATAATTGCCTCATGCTTGACATTTGACAATTCGTCCATGACGACGCCATTAGAGTCCTGGCGACAAGCAGTGCCGTTCTTCCGATGACGTAATCTATCCATGCTACTACCGATTCGGAGAAAGCAAATTGGAGAACTAATGTGAAATAAGCTTCTTAGTGACACGCAGACGCGAGTGAGCCTGTGGAAGGGCGATGGAGGTTGACAATGGTGCCTCTCCCGGGGCACAGCTGTCGAGCACAAGGAATATTGCATTGCGGTTAAGGTTAAAATACCTTTTTTATTTAATAGGTAATTATTACACATTCAACTTAAATAACTTGATACTATGTGGGTAGGCTCGGGCTATAAAAATTATATGGATACTACGCATATCTTTCTGAAAGATGGGAAATACATTAATTGGTTAGGTGTAATAATATTATTATAATTTCATAACACGACTCTACTAGATAATGGTATTGCAATTCCTTTGGTTAATTTATTTACTGACGAATGAAATAGGATGCGTTTAATTTTAACTATAAATAAGATTAATATAATTTGTGTATTTAAAATTTTAATGTTCTCGCAAATTAACATTAGTGAATAAAATTGAGGATCCCGGTTTGTCATTCAGTTCGTTCTAAGTTTACAGAATAATTCTAAATAAGCGTCATGAAAATTAAGTGGTCATGATTAATGTGCGACGTCCACTTATTAGGAAAGAGAGAGCGGATGTTGTGTGCGTGATCACGAGACGCTCATACAGACGCAAAGGAAGACTGTTGCCTGATGGAGCACACGCTGTCGCCCCCCCCCCGCGGGTTCCTCTGCGGGCGTGGCTGACCCAGGCTCTGACGCACCGCCGCACCCAGGGATGCCGCCCCCGGGGAACCGCCCTGAAACCACGTGGTCCCTCGCGGCCGGCGCATCGCGCGTCCTGGCGCGGCTCAGGGACGATGACTCGCCAGCCGCAATGCTTGCTCCCGTTCTAGCGGGCTAGCACAGTCCGTTGTCCCCCTTCACGTCTGGCTGCTGTTGTCTTCTATCAATCGTTACCCTCTGATGTCTCTCGTCGTCGCCCACGACTCTTTTTGTCTCCCGTCGTCGGTCGTCGAGTCCCTTCGTCTCCCGTCGCCTTGCATCAACTCCAATCATCTGCTCTCATCTTCCTACGTCGTTCATTATTCCCTTCGTCTCCCGTCATCTCTCACTGATTCCCTTCTTTTACATCGTCTTTCATCGGTTCCCTTCTTCTAATATCGTCTTTAATCAATTCCTCTCTTCTCCCATCGTCTTTTTATCGATTCCCTTCTGTCTCTTTCCTTCTTTCATCGATTCCCTTCAATAGAGGCATTTAATTTGGCGTCATCTTTCTACGTAATTTTCATCTTTCATCTTTAATTCATCTTTCTACGCAACTGCTTTCTCTAGTAATTTCTCTTTCATATTCTCTCTTTGTTTCCCATCGTTTCTCGTTCCTTATCTTTATTTTTGGCCTCCTGAGGTTTCCCTCCTTTTATCGTTCCACAAACTTTGCTTTTGTATCGTTTCACGTCGTTTTACCATTGTTGTACGTCACATCATACTAATTTCTTACGTCTCTTCACCGTTATCGTTGTCCGTTAACCTTTGTTCTCTTATTTCGGCAATGACTTATATCGGTACCCTGCCAGCTATGACATATCGGTAATAGGGGTATTGATGTGTCATAACTGTGGCATTTAAGTGTCTAGAAATGGTAACTGATGAACTTACGCCCGACAGTGACTTGTAACGCTCTGTAATCGGACGTCCCCAGTTTATTAGGACGCAGTGGCTTGTGCACAGAGAGGAGCTCTCAGGCTGAAGTCAATATTGCCCCCGTTGTTCGCCTCGTGGGCGGTGTCGCCGGGCGAATCTCTTGTCAACCGTCGCCCGATGTTTACTCCTGCCCGTGGAGCCCCCGGGTGCAGATCCCGCCCCTCCCGCCTCGTCTGACCCGCCTGCCCCTCGTGCCCTACCCACGCGCCCTGGGGAACGCCACGAGCGTTGAAGTTCAAGCGGGATGTTTTCCTACCACGGACGCACGCACATTAGATCATACACACTATTGGGAGAAATTAAAGGATATGAATAATTTGTTTATGCTCCGATTGTAATAGTAGAATTTGAGAAACTTTCTGAAACATGAAAGATGGATGTGTTTTATTTTTGTTTTCAATCGAAAAAAATTTAGACGTGATTCAAAAACATGCTAAAAATCTTTAAATTAATGTGAATATAAGGTATTGAATTATGCATTTTTCATTTCGTAGTTTTGTCCAACTACTAACGGATAAAAATTGCTATGGTCCGATTAAAATAAGTTGGTGATTGGCAGTTGCGAACGGAAGGGCGCGACGTTGACAGTTTGCCTACCACTGAGCACGTGCTCCCGGGACACGAAAGTAAACACACGAAAATAAATGATTATTATAGTAATTAGATCATACCCTCAGATTGTATGAAGCCACAACTTCAGAAGCACAACTGTCAATCACCAACTTATTTTAATCGGACCATAGGACCATGAGATTGTCCTGAGATTCGTCATTGAAATTAAATAATTTTTTGTCAAAATACCGAAAACAATTTATTACTACAAGGTTCAGATAAGTTCAAATCAGGGAAAATGTGTCACAGCGAAAATGAAGATACCTTGTGACTAGGGAGAGGATTTTTATGCCCTAAAAATCTGGAAATGTGCTTCAAAAATATATGTATGATCTAAAAATTCTGCAATATACACTTAAATAAGGACATAAAATTAACAACATTTCTCGATAAAATATTCTTGAAACAATATCAGGAGAAGCAGACTTTGAATAAAACGGTATATTTTTGTGCAAAAATAATATAATCTACCGTACTTTTCGGAAGAAATTGAAGTAAATATTCATCTTAGTGAAATACATGGTAGTACATCTTGGTGCATTTCTTCTGCCTGATTTAAAAATACACCAAGAAATATCCTACATTTGCACAAATACATTATCATCTTCAGAAGAGAAAAAATTCAATAGCTTAACGCCAATGCATTTTAATCTTACAATTTTACTTTATTTTTAGATTTCCATTGTTGCATTGTGGTATGTATACCTTACGCATAATGTCAAATGTAAAAGTCCGGAGATTTTCTGCCAACAGACTAAAACATCGAAAAGTATCTTAACACTTCTACGAAAGTTAGAAGCATTTTCTTGAAATAACATAGAGCATTTGGCTGCAAATCTTCCTTCTTTCAGAGAAGTCTCTATATTGATGAAATATGCAAAATATGCGCCTGTAATTACGGGAATATGTGCCAACAGGAAAATTAAGCCAAATATACTGCCAAATATAAAATATGCACTAATATTAATATACTTAGCCTCCAATTCTAACCAAAAGTCAAGAAATTTCACTTAGCTATGCACTGAAGGAACAGACAAAAATATGCAAAATCATAGAAATTCCCTCCGTAGTTATACGTTTAAATGATGCATGAGTAGTTCTTCAAAATACTTCATGATCCTACAAGTCAAAGGATTATTCTGTTGTCTGTAATTTATTAAAAAATCTCCCTTGTGAAAATCAGCGTTTTAATTTGCTTACCTTCTTCAGAATGTACTAGAATGAAATAAGGTGGTACATTGACCTCCATTATCTTAAAAGAAGCTTTGGACTTCTAGCTACGTTGAATATGGTCTTATACACGAGCATATGAAAAATGTAGATTAGATTGGTATTCATGTAAAAAACGGTAACAACCAATAATCACAAGATTTGTTTAGTCATAGGATGTGTTTCGTGTTCGATATATTACAATTTCAAACCATTGCAAACAACATACACATTGAATTTTAATAGCTATTAATTAAAGATAATTAAAGCAGTACGGCCTGCTTAGAGGAGAAATGTCAATTGAAACTCGCGTATACGTTGCAAACGCACGCATGGGTAGTGTGCTGGACGAAGTATTCTCTACATGCTGTGATGTGCACTACGTGGTCTGCTCTGAAGTTGCAATTAGTTTTCCGGAGATAATTCAAACACTAAACATGAAAGAATAACACTGCGGTAAAATGCTTTGAAAGAAATATTTAAGTTCAAATTTAGTGTAAAAATACTTTGGTACCTAGTGCTTTGGTTAAAAAACCTTTCCCAGAATTAATATTCAATGATATTTTGTAATTGTACTTAGGGATTTAGTTTGGACACACCCAAAAAATCGGATTATTAGTACGCGCCATTTTAGTATAAGACCTAATCTCATAGGATTACCTTCATCTTAAGAGAAATTTGGGACCATCCGGTGTAGAAACGGGATTGTAAAACATGAGAACGAAAATCCAGTTTATTTTTGGGAATTGCTTCGTACCTGTTGTCTTTCAACTAATTGACTGGTAACATTGAAGAGATTGATACCTTTGATACAATCAACGAACACACTGGATTTGTCGATGTATCCTAATTTTTTTAAAGGTTAATGACGTTTCTATTACATAACTACCATTGAGGGGTGAACATATACAATTAAACACGGACAATGTGCAAATAGGAGATTAACCAATTTAAATTTAAAATTAAAATTATTTACGGAAGGAAAAGACTCATAAACTGTAATCCTGCACATCAATTATTTTATTTTAATTTGTTCATCTCCTATATATACGAATATTACATTTTGTTGCAAATTTTCAGCACTGATGATTATAAAAATGTGCTTAAAATAATAATTTACAAGAAACGTAGCTACCCGAGTCTTATTAAATCAATTATTTTCTGAAATTGGTGAAATCATGAACCTCTACTTTCAAGTGATTTTGATTTATCCAAACGTCATTCTGTCTTCCTGAACGCACGTCTAAAGCCCTGTTTATACGGTAATTTTTTCCATCATTTTTCATCGATACAGAAAAGTGATGGACCAGAAGGGATGTAATTTGACAGAAAAATGACGCATACTTCAGTTTTCGGTGCAGATTTCATCCAGTTTGACTACCGCATTTCTTGCGTCATTTTCGGGAAGGTTTCCTTGTTTTCGGAATTTCAGCCTTTTATTCAGTTTTGAAAGCGTTCTAATGCGTTGAATTATAAAGTGAAACTTTTAGTATGGTGAAAAACAAAATATGCACTGTATCTTAATGACATTTCGTTTAGTGCTCAGTGCTAAAATAACTTAAGTTTGTTACAATAGATGCAATGTTCAACTCTTTGATCTTCGGAAATTTTTGCAGCGTCCAGATGAAATATTTCAATCACGATTAGGTGAGGAAATGACCGTGTAAAACGCTGGATCTCATTTATCCAGTTTCGATACCGTAACAGTACCTCGTAGAAACGCACATCCATATTCCATCCATTTTGAGAACAGACATTTAGAATTGAAGACTTCAAATCAAAAATGACGTAAGTGCCATTGCTGTTAATTGTTAAATTTACGTTTTTACCAGAATAATGATGAATGAATCAATTCCTATAACATAAATAAGAATCAAAGTGCAGACGCATTTCGTGATAGTGCTACGGGGTGATTCTAAATGACAGGAGTTGTATGTGCCAATAGGCTTAACGTGTACATAAACTCATTTTTTTCGACAGTATGAAAATGGCACTTTTATCCTTTTTTATTTCAAGTCTTGAAGTATAGAAGAATGGCTAAAAAAGTCCGTGTAATACGGTCCTAAAACACTGAAATACCCAATCGTTGTAAAACAAGTTATCCGCAGTGTGTTTCCGACCATTGTTGTGTCGAACTGCTATTGCCCAGGACAGGCACTTGGCCGGGGAGAAGGCCACTCTGAAGGTGGCCTTGGCATCGTGGTTCAGTGCCTCCTGAATCGCCCTTTTTTCTGCAACGCCCGGCTTTTCCGTGGGCCTGCGGCGTGCTGTGGCGGAGCGGGAAGCATGCTGACGCAGCGCTCTCGGCCGCTCTCTTCTCGCTCTCGTCGCTCGCGATGGAGCTCGGCAGCTGAGACGGCGCGCGACCCCGGGGTCAGCGCTGACACCGCGAACCACGACGCAGCACCCAGCCACACCAACCTGCTGCTAGCATTCGTCGTGAGTCATAGGCGTGCACAGAAGGGGCCCTGATGGGTCTCGGACTCCCTGAACATTTAGAAATGGGCGAAGATATAAAGAGAACAAAGCAGATCATATTTTTTTTCAAATTTAAAAGAAAATGATCAAACTTATGGGTCAATCCATTTTAAATGGTTTAGCACTGGTCACTCGACCATCTCGAAAAAAAAATTCACATTTTGTACATACATTTCCTTATGTTTTGGCTGTTCAAAAACATCTCCAACTTTCTTTCTTTTACCTGGATTAGAAATGTTGGCCATTTTTGTATCATGCCGTGCACCCTTTTTAGTGATTGCAGGCATTTACTCTTTTGTAAATTATTCCGCTCTAGATTGTTCTAGCATTCTGGAATAAAAAGCATTCGATTCAGTATACTCTGGCCTGCAAATCGAAATATCGTTTACCTAACTTCTATGTTTTTGTCTGGGGAATATTTGCAACCAAATCTATGGAACGCGAGTGAACGAAATTTGATTTTCAGAGAGCAATTTCTCAAAGAATTAATACAATCATAGCCTTAATTTTTTCTGTGATTTTACACATAGCAGTATAGGTACAAATTTACAAATTTATGTACAAAATATGATTTTTTTCGAGATAGTCGAGCAACCAATTTATTAAATTCTGGACCACTTAAAATGGATTTACCAGGAGAGATGGCTCAACCTGACGTCACTGCAGTCCCTCTGTCCGGGAGGTCCTAGATTCGAGTCCCGACGGCGGCAGGATTTTCGACATTAGCTTGTCAGCTAGGTCGAATTCAGTCGCTGTCTGGAGGAGAATTCTAGCGGCCGGCTGCTCTGATCGGTAGTTTTCCGTGATTTCTCCGATCAATACCAGGCGAATGCCGGAGCAGTACCCTAACAAACGGGCCACGGACCATGCACGATCACTCCTTCCTCTTCATTGTCCTCTCCTCCAGTGGCGTAGCGTCAGGGGACGCTGAGATGCTGAGCATCCCCGTATATAAGAACCTTAAATACTGTATTGATAATCTTACAAGTGGTCTGTTGAGCGAAACACGTTTTGTATTAATTTAAAAATGATTTCCTATGATTGAATTCGGCGGGCTGTTGAAGCTGGCCTCTGATTGCTTGAAAGCTAAAATACTTCAGCGTCTGCCGCCAGTTGCGACGAGCAATGACGCATGCGCAGATGGCGAGGTGCCCCTCTCCCCTCTTCATCCCTGGCCCAGAGAAACCCGACTGCTTTACGCTAGCGTCTACTGCGGAAAGAAGCTCGTTTGTGCACGAGAGCGCAGCACACTTCAGGCGTTCAGTAAATTATCTTTCTCTCTCTCACTCGGGAGTCCCCGCTTGGTCATGGTACAAACTGTAGAAATAGTGCCTGACTACTATTTCTTAATTAATATCCAAGAAATTGTATTATCTCTTAAATAGATTACATATTATTTAAGTCTGCAATGTATAAATTAACAAATGGTCTTATTGCCATTCGCGTATAAGAATTAAAGCTGAGCCATTGTATAATTTGCTTTCAAGACATCGGCAGCCCTGACTGCTGTGAGGATTTTGAGGGAAGCGCCTACACCGTCGTAAGCAATCGAGATCGTGGAAGTAGTCCCAGAGTATCTGCTTTGTGTTGCGTTCGCCTGTTAGACGAAGTACTTGATAGTGACATTTTGTGTGTTATTGTTGAGCATCCCCAAACGTGTGAGTCACGCTACGCCACTGCTCTCCTCCCCTCTTACGCACACACTTATACTAACATACACTACACTACCACACATGCCAGGAGACCGGTCAGTAGCTTACAGCTTGTCCCGGCTATGGCGGTGCCCCGCTGGTGGGAGATACCTGGTTAAGGGGAAAACCCCGCTAGTCGACGGTAGGTCGGCGCCAGATCTCGCCATCCAGCGGGGGAAAATATCATCGCCACCTCCCGAGGAAAACACGCACTACACTTACGGGACTAATGCCTTACTCTCCTGGAAACATGAATCAATCAATAAACTAAAATGGATTGACCCTTATTTAAAGCAAAACTACGAGTTAACAAGCTTTATCGTACTATATAAAAGATATTTACGAGTTGGGATAAGCAATTTTCTAGAGCAACGTTTGATTCCAGACAAATCGTCAAAAGCCCTGCGCCGAACTTGCAAAATGCAAACTCAATTACCTAGCTCTCTTATTCGAATAGCTCCAAAACTCTCTCGCTCTCATCAGTGTAGGATTGATCGCAGTCATGGGTGTCTTGTGACTGTTAGTCGTGCGGGCTACGCTGGGGTTGGCAATTTGATACCATATCGGATACCCTAGTAAACCGCCTTATCTAGCGGGCAGGAAGCGAGATAATTGGAAACTGTTTTGAAATGAATTTTCATAGCTTCAACGAGGTGCTTCTCACAAACAATGTTCGATAACTTTTTGCATTTCAATCTCAGGGATAAAAGTGGAATATTAAAGACGTTGAATATCGTGTGACAACATCACACTAGAGATGGGCTTAACAGCTTTTCGTCAATAACTGTTATCGGAATAACAGTGGACTCGTAATAACGGTTATTAATAACAGTTGAAAAATAACACGTCCATGATCAGCAACCTAACGTAGCCGTCTGCTAAGAGTTAAATCAGTTGTGGCGACTGCTAAGAGTTAAACCAGGCAAAACGAATAACGTTGGTAGCACCGTATCGCTTGTGCAGCTACCTTATGGCGGTTGTCTGCACTACTTCCCCACACATGTTTAGATAGGGAGAGAGAAACAGCTGATATGAACGAGACTCGATGAACAGCCAAGGAAAAATAGTAGTTAATATGATGAGTAGCAAATCTGTATAGAATATTACTAAAATAACTGTGATTCGTGATCAGATTGCAAATATTCTGTCGAATATGCAACATGTTCATAGTGAAGTGACGAGTGCCGAAAATAGAGAGAAGTAGAAACTGTATTTTACTTACCTAAAACTAAAGTGGTGATGGCTGTTGAATATCAAATATTATAATGCGATTTATTTGACCGTAACTCATTGTATTCTATCAGACTTAGGGAAATATTAGTGGATCTCACATAAGCTGTAATGTGACAGAAAGAAGTTAAGACATATTAGACGGATTTAATTTCAAGGACAAATTTCTTATTGTATTGCACGTAATACCATAAAATACAAAAATATTGTGGCACATGGTGAGTAATGAAGAATTATGTATTATTGAATCTATAATTTGAATACTTGTTAATCACGATTCATTTGCAGCAGTGAAACTGTTGTCGTACAAAATGGTTGCCGCAAAAGCTTGTAGTAGTTCGGGTTTGGCCCAATAGAGTGGAGTACTATGAATATCAACCGATAACAGCCAATATCAGGATAAATGAAATAACTATTATTTCGCATAACAGTTATTAAACGTTAACTGTTAAGAAATAACAGTTTAGCTGTTAATGGCGCATCCCTACATCACACATGTGATTCAAGTTTTCCCTTGTAAAGTAGCTAATAATCCAAACATTTTAATTCTTATTGGAACAGCAATAATCATTGTTGCCAATGTAAAATATGTCCGTATATCAAAACACATCTATTACAACGGTAAATGAATAATGAGCTGAGACGACCAAACCTAATAATTCAACATTTAATGTTAAGTAACTATTGGTGAAGGCAGTGGCGGTTCTACCATAAGGTCACATGGTCACGTGCCCTCCCACTTGTAAAGGAAAATATTAATAGTGGACTGAAATGCGTGTCATATTATCGAGTAATAATTCTAGAGAATTTACGTTAAGGTTTTCACGGGCGAATCGATACTATTTCACAGCGTTGATAACGAGGTAGTTGTGGCAACAGGGCGACGTCCGCAAGCTTCGTGTGACCAGCTCCCTCCCGTTCAGCAAAGCTTTTCCCCATAGTGCGAGGAAAAAAGGGAGGGGCTAATGCTCCCTTAAGACCCTTCACGGTCACAAGTTTTTTGTGACTGCCACTGCAAGCGCCACTTTACAGATGTACAAACAATGCTCGTAGTGTCAGAGATGAAATGCTTATTAGCTCAGGGCCCGCGTAATCTTGATAATACCAGCAGCTGTGAATTCTGTGCTAGTTATTTTTTCTTGAGCGTGTGCGTTTGTTGTTTCAATTGAATTGTTTTCTTCAGCCGAGTTAATACGTGAGAACCCAGTGAGGAATTTCAAGTGTTTTTCAGTTTACAGCCCGTAAATTTCAAAATAAAATTTTATTAGTTCTTTTCTAGCTTTTTTTCGTGCCCTACCTGGCCTAAAGTTTAGGAGCCGCCACTGGGTGAAGGCTCAAAAGCTTTATTTTTGTTTTCGTTTCTTGCCTAATTTAAGAAATTACGCAGGAAGATCCCAAGTTCGTATTTGATACAAGGCATTTTAAGGTAAATTAACTCGGTATGAATAGATAAAAGAGAAAAGTGACAAACAAATCTAAGAAGAATTCGATTTATCACTGTACCACACGAATGTTAGATTTTTGCAGTTATGAATACAACTGTGAAGTATTGATCAGTTCAATAGCCTTGGCTAAAGAAACAGTGTATCGGGAAAAGGAAATAATGAAGTGTGTTGGTAGCTGACTAAAAACAATATAAAATAAACGTTGATTTGGGAGGAAAAGCGGTAGTACTGACCCCTACCTTCACCTTCCACCGAGAACCGTATTATTCTCTTCTTTCTCCAACACAAGACTGCTATGTGAGGGACACTCGGCGTAGTGGGATTCCATCCTTCCGTGGCCTTATTTAGCTGAAATGCAGTAGTGATATTATCTTCGCCTCTGACCTCTCGGCGCACGCGTGCCCGCGATGTGAGCGGCGCCGCTGAACATGCAGAGGGCGTCGCACCACGCGACCCCTGCGCAGTTGTTCGCGACCTTGGCCGGCGGCGGAGGGGAGAGCGGCGTGGGAGGGGCTGCAGCTTGTCATCCGGCGCGATAAACAACGCAGGGGCGGGGGGCCGAGCGACGCCGGTGGCACGGGAGGCAGGTGAGAGCCGGGGTTCTGTAAGGGGAGCGAGGGAGGGTTGGGGCTGGGTGGGCGGGGCCGGGGAATTGAGCAGGAGATAAGAGTGGAGAAGATCGGGGACGGAGTAGAATGTTGGGTCTGGGACCGAAGAGAGTACGAGGCGCATGAGTTGAGGCTGGTGTAAGGCTGATGTGAACCTAAAGGCGGATCCACACATTCGCTATTCGGCGAACAGCGTGCAACAGCTCGCCGAATCCCGAGTTGTGTGGATGGGTCGCTTGCTATTTGCCGAGAAACAAACATTCGGCGCTCGCCCTATTCACCGCGTGTCGGTCTTTTGGACACATCAAAGGAAGCATATTTGCCGAACACATCAGCTGGTCTAGGTTGGGCGAGCAGTAGTTCTCTGCTCGGCGAATTCCGAATGTGTGAAGCCACCTTAAGGAGGAGGTGGGCCCGAGGATGAGGTGGGCCCGAGGATGAGGTGGGCCCGAGGATGAGGTGGGCCCGAGGATGAGGTGGGCCCGAGGATGAGGTGGGCCCGAGGATGAGGTGGGCCAGAGGATGAGGTGGGCCAGAGGATGAAGTGGGCCAGAGGATGAGGTGGGCCAGAGGATGAGGTGGGCCAGAGGATGAGGTGGGCCAGAGGATGAGGTGGGCCCGAGAATGAGGTGGGCCCGAGGATGAGGTGGGCCCGAGGATGAGGTGGGGCAGTTCTAGACGAATGTCTGGCGAAGCGTGGAAGGGCGAGTAGCGTCGGAGTGTGGGAATGTACTCCGACTGAGTGATGCGAGCTCCGAGAAGTGTGCATGTGTGTATGTGACGGGTGGTTCCGAGGACGATATGGGCCCAAGTACGAGATGGGCCAAGGACGAGGTGAGCCCATTGAATTTGGAGGGGTTGGGGCAAGGTGGAGCGGTACTAGGCGAATATCGAGCGAAGTGTAGCGGGTAGCGTGGAGTGCGGGATGTATTCCGATAGAGCGGGGAGGGCTCCGGAAAAGTTGTGTGTGTGAGGGAGGGGAGGGCGGGTAAGCGAGCATGGCGAACGCGCGCGATGGAGGGTATTGGGAGGCGGCAGTGGCGGCCATTGTCTCTGGGCCGCGCGCGCGTCGCCCTCCTTTATTTATGGAATATCCAATAACTCTGCCGCCGACGTAAAAATTGCACGCCTCTTCGCGCCGCATTTTCCAGATCGCAGGCGGCGGCGGCGCGGAGCGACCCGGGAGGGCGGGGCAGGGGCGGGGCGGGGCAGGGCTAGGCGGGGCAGGGCGGGGCTGGGCTGGGCAGGGCAGGGAAGGGAAGGGAAGGGAGGGGCGGGGAAGGGCAGGGTTGGGCGGGACGGGGCGGGGCGGGCAGGGAAGGGAGGGGTGGGAGGGACGGGGCGGGGCAGGGCCGGGCGGGGCGGGCCTAGGCGGGGCAGGACGGGGCTGGGCTGGGCTGGGCTGGGCTGGGCTGGGCAGGGAGGGGTGGGGCGGGGCAGGGCAGGGTAGGGTAGGGCTGGGCGGGGCAGGGCGGGGCAGGGCAGGGCAGGGCAGGGCGGGGCAGGGCGGGACGAGGCGGGACGCGGCCTCTGATTTCAGGGGCGGGCACGCGCGGCTCGCGTTCTGGGACTCGCGGGCGATGCGAGCGGCCCCCGCCAGCGACTTCATGTGCCCTCTGCGCGACGTGCGGCTCCGAGTCACGATTTAAACCGCGATACAAATTAATATACTTCGGGTTTTCTTTCTTGGCTCGTGTGTGGGGGTGTCATCAAAATGGAATATCTTACGGTATTTTGCGTCGTTTTCGGTTGTCCCGCTAGGAGTCGCATGATGGCGACCGTATCGAACAGTACTGGCGATCGTACGACTCCTAACGGCACAACCGAGAACGATGCGAAATACCGTGAGATATTGCACGTTGATGACACACCTCCACGCGCCAAGAAAGAGAAACCGAAATATAGGAATGCGCGGCATTCTAAAACATTTCCTCGTCTTAGTGAAATTTCTGTACAACTATTTTCTAAAAAGCTACATGATATTATTTAACGATTAAGATTGAAGGATAAATTTCATTGAGAAAGAAACATCTAACTTTAATGTTTGGAGATGTAGGACAGATTCGAAATATATTTTAACTTTTGCAATTTTTAAAATTAATAATTATGATTGAAAATGGGAACTATATCTCGGAGAACTATATTCTTTTCGAGCAAACAGAGAAAATTTGTAGCAATTTTTCAAAAATGTTTTCCATAAAAAAATTTTCCATTCGTATAAAAAGTAAAATACTGTATTCTCCGGAGTGGTTTAACTAGATTTTACTTCTGAAGTGTTTACCATGTTTCAGATTACAAACTTCTAATTTGACAATTATTAATGATACATAATTTTTAGCACGTTCTTTCCGATTCCATACTTTCACTTTCGTGATTATTATTTCCGCAGTTTGGACAACAATTCTAGCGACTGGCTGCTCTGATCGGAAGTTCTGCGTTGTTTCTGCGATCAAAGCAGGAAAATGCCGGAGCAGTACCCTAACAAACGGGCTACGGACCGCGCGATCTTTCCTTCCTCTTCCTTGTTCTATCCTCACCCCTTACACACACACTAACATGCACTACACCAACACACTTATCGGGAGTCTAGTCGGGATCTTAAAGCTTTTCCCAGTTGCAGCGGGGTCACACTGGTGAGAGATACATGATTGGGAATATCGCCGCAAGCCGATGTAGGTCGAATTTCGCCAGCCACCTGGAGAAGGTCACAACTTCCTCTCGCGATAAAAAATTACTAAACTTTCGGCACTAATGACATTAGCAGTGATATTTGATAATTATTTGATTTTTTGGTAAAACAAACAGTAAAAACTGTATATAACGTATGGGGAGGAGATTATCTGCGCACATTTCAAGCGCGAGGTGAGCAACATTATTTGAAAAACTAGACATTTTCGTTCCCGAGTTATAGAAAATATAATTGCAACGGTAAACGATCTGCAGATGTGATTTTTCTGTATTGCTAACAAAATAGAAACTCACCCTCAGCGCTACACCTATCACTAAAAGCAAAAAGAGTGCTCAACAAAACGTGCGCATAGTGAAGTTAGTTACATAGTGGACACGCCCGGAGTCACTAATCAATTAATCAAATTGAGTGAATGAAGTCTAATCGACTATGGGTCGTATTGATACAATGTACACTGGAAACGACAGTACACGACAATTCTCTGCGACAAATAGTAAGATAATGGCGTTCACGGCAGGGACTTATTAGGAAATTATGGCTACAATCCTGCCTACAGCATGGAAGAGAACTGAGTTCACTAGAAAAGAATGGGAAAATATAAATACGAGGTCAACATGGATTACTTTGAAACATACATGTTTGTGTTCAAGTACTTCCTCTACTTCCAAGAACAGTATAGTCGCAATTACAGAAGATTGCTGAGTCATTTTTAGACACACAATGAATACAAGTAGACTTCCGCTCAATTTTATCCAAGTACCACTATTTTGTTTTCGGGAGCCGTACTAAACAAGCGTAATATTTGAATTAATTTTTACTTTAAATTTTTAATTTAAAACCATTGATTTAATTTTTTTCTTAAAATAAATATTTTTGCTTGTAATATACTTTTCTCTTCATAATCATTTATTGAGTATTTCGTGAATACGTTAAGCATAAGTGGTTTGTTCTTTTATTCTTTGTCAAAAGGGTGGGGTCTTCGATTGAAATCTTTTGTAAAAAAATGCATTGGAGCCCAGATATCTTGTGCTTCATCTTGGGAAAGAGAGTGTACGTTCATCTCTATTTAACTGAGGTTTCACTTTGAAAGCAAATCCCTTTTCTTGCCGAAACCAAGGAAACTATTCCCTGTCGCGCATCAGCTGTTGACAAAATGAATTTGGACATCCGGTCGCCACAATAGTGTTTGTGACGCGACAAAAGGTTCAATTAACGTTACAAAAACTTGCCTGTTTGGCCTTCCGGTCTATTGCTTTTCGGACTGGTGGTAGCCTCCAAAGGCGTTGCACGAATTTTTGGTGACAACCATGACTCAGAATGTTGAAGTGCCTCAAAGTTACAATTGTGTCAGAGGCCTTGTTAGGATGAAGTCCAGCTTCCTGTGAAGTTTGTTCGTGACGTGATAGCTGCTCTTGAATGGCATTCGCAACTGAATATTGTATTCCTTGTATAACCAATTCGAGCCAGGAATTCAGAGACGGATCCACGGGATAGATGGAAGGCATCCTAGCCAACATTTTGCTTTGTATTTTTATGAAATTTAATTAAAACAATTACCGTATTATTCATCACATCACATCCACAGAAGCATTCCCATATTTAACACATATTTTTTAATTATCGTAGTATTATCGTATTGTTGCGATGAGATATGTATGTTATACGAATGATGTCGTACGTGTGATGATATACGTATCGTATGGCAGTGATGACAAGGTTAACTTGTGGTGGTAACAACTCTCCTTGCACCATCGTGGTTTAACGATAGGCCAAGAACTTATCAGCGAAATTAGTCTGAAAAGGAAACTATCAGTACATTTTCTCAGTTACGATGACGCTGCCAGAGGCACTACTGCCAGCATATTCGTCAATGGATAACAAATACTATGATCTTTCAACAACACAACAACCAAAGAATAAAAAAATTAAATTAAATATACTAATAAAAATATTTAACCACTGTCGTCTCCTGTTCGGTGGACATGGGTATGCGGTCAGAACGTTACAGATTAACATATAGTTCAAGATATCTAATCTTCATCGAAATCCATAATTTTTACCTATTCCATATTATAATGTACATACCTAATGTATATTCTTTGAGAATTGTCAATTTTGCATTGTTTGCTCTGACAATCACTAACAAAACAATAAAACCAAAAAGTACTTGAAAAATGAACGAAGAAATGTACTTACTGAATTGCTTAATTAAAGGTCAATTTCACATTTTTTATGGAATTGATGAGAAATGTTTTTTAGAAGAAAACTTTGTATTACACAATGGAAGTTTTCACTCAACTTCCTGCCTCGCGTAACTCAGCCACTGCGAAAAATCACGGGCTCACTATGTCGCATCATTTTACGAGAAAATTGTTGAATTCTAAATGATTTTTCTTTGTGGGAATACATACTATACAATGCAGTTTGAAGAGAAACTCATCATTTTCTCAACAAAACACAACACACTCGAAAAACACTCAACAAAAAGCTGCATACTAGTCGCATGCAGTTAGTAAGTTCTTTGCCAGTACTGATAACTCACGTCTCGTTACATGCTACGTCGACGTACTGGATCGGGAGAGTTGGGAAACTTGCAAGTGTAGTGTTGTCAATCCGTCTTCTGCCCAGACCCTGCCCCAGAGTCAACAATCATTAGCACGTGACTACTGGGAATACCAGGCCACCTCCTGAAAAGGAGATGCTCAAAGAAGGCGATGGCGAAACTTCGGGAGAGTGGATATGGAAGCGTCAATGAAAAAACAAAGATTCAACTGCTAGCGTCGTATCACCGTCGACCGAAACTACATCTTGCACTCAGCCCATGCCTGAGAGTTTACACTCCGATTTAAACATAGTAGCACTTGAAAGGTCATGAGTGGAAAGGTGAGGGGGGGGGAGTCATCCAGTCGGGAGCTCCAAAATCAAAACTTTAAGTTGTAACGAAGCCCTGAATTGGACATTTTCTCCTTCTCCGTGCAGCTCGTGACCTTGAAGTGCCACTGTGTACAAATCGGAGTATAATGATCTCGGTAACGAAGCAAGACAGTCATTGTCCTTCTAGTGCCTCAAACTCGCTGGTTGCAGCTGCCTGACAGCACTGTCTTGTGAAGTAAAGGTGGTATTTTCCAGTCCGGTGCGCCAAGAACTTAAATGTTCCATGGATTTGTGCATGTCGTTGTGACCGGTAATATGTATTTCAACATAATGCAATAATATGAATGAGCACAATAAAAAAATTGCTTCTTTATCCAATATCTTACCAAGTAATCACATGAAATCACGGCTGCGGATTTCACCCCAAATCCAATAGTACAATTATTTTTTTATTGCGATGGTCTCTGATTCATCAGGTAGCGGATTAATGGAATTAAATTGCACATTCAAAATTATGACCAGGACTAAACACGTCATATTTAATTCTATGAATTTGGAAAAAGGCAGAGTGGCTGTCATTCCGATGTTTTTTGGAAAGAACGAAAACTGGGTGTACTAGGGAAAATATTGATGAAAATTTCTTCTTCTACCATTAGGTAGTGAAACACGAAAAATAAAAATTTAATCAGATGTCCATCTTTTGACCACGTAGAAACACGTTTTAATGCTTTGTTTATTCACCCTACATTAACATTTTTTGATACTATAACTAAGTGCAATGTTATGGTATAAATCAAATTCTTTTTTAGTTTCTGTTCATTTAAGAAAGTAGATAAATATCTGCGAAAACATAATACGCTGAATATCGTTGCTTAACAGAAATAATAGTGTAATATATTTTACTAATTAATAATGTATAGCCAGTTTTTTTCTGAAGAGTTTCATTTCACTTATTCATGCTTGCTGTCTTTACTTAGGGAAAACATTCTTGTAGCATGTAGCGTGTTCAACGGAGCATCTCTGAAAATTCAAAAGAACCAGTGTTTTTGATATAGACTCACGCATATTTGTAAGGCTATTTATTTACACATTTAGACAAGAAGTTCAAAATTGAAGGAAAACGAAGATCAGTAATGGTTTCCCCCAAACTCAGAACGCACAGACCTATAACATCATTCCATTCTACCCGGAACAAACCACGATTTTGCTGCAAAACGAAACCATTCACTTATTCGACGGTTCGATTTACATGTGACATGGGTGAGACACTAGCAAATCCATCTGAACGATGACAATTTTACCTCACATAAACGATATCCGAAGAGCGTTGGCAGGCTCGGCCGCTCCGAAGGCAGATCGCTGGTGACTTTCCGTGATGATCCGAGGCTGCTCAAACAACAGAGAGCGGCGACGCAGGCGGCCGAGGATTAATCCACTTAGCTCACTCCCACTCCCCGTTCCCCACTCCTCCCACTTCCCCCTCTCCCGCAGGATCGTCTCCCCAGGGACGCTCCGCCGGGTCCGCGCGCCCACGGGGCACACGCGTCAATAAAACGAGCGACCGGCCAGCTCCCCGCCTTCCACGTGGCGGGCGCCGGGGATTAGAACAAACTCGAAAACGGGGGAAAAAGCTATTGGGGGTCAGCACTATTCGTTTACCGGATGCGGTGGTTTAGGGCAACCTGTATTTTTGGATCATTGGGTTAAGTTTGCTTTCCTGGATGTCATGAATGTGATGGATTTGGATCGTGGTGTGAAGATGATTAATCCGAGTGTTGTGTTACGGAAAATAAAATTGATTGAAGTGGTGTGTGGCTTTGGGTGATTTGGCTGGTTCACGTTTCTTCATTTTTTAGGAGGCACCCCTCCAAGATGGATTGAACTCCAAACATTCGGTTAATTGGGTTAATTTTTCTGTCCTTCAAGTGATGAATTGGATTGTGGAGGATTTGGATTGCGGGGTTAAGACGATTTATCCGAGACTTGTGTTAAGGAACATAAAATTGATTGAAGTTGTGTGGGACGTTGGACGCTTCGGCTGGTTGTTCACGTTTTTAGGTGGGCTTCTGCAATACCTGTGACGGGTGGTTCTAGGGTTAAGACTCGATGGTGGAGGATTTTCCACTTTAGCTAAAGAACATAGCTAGTAAAGGATGAGAGACAGATGTTGTCTGGTATCAATGTTTTTATTAAAGCTAAAAGATCTTTTTCGATAGCTTAGCTATCATCATCTTTTAGCTCTAATAAAAACATTGATACCAGACAACATCTGTGTCTCATCCTTTATTGAAAAAGGTATCTACATTATCAACAGTTACACTAATAACATAGCTAGTATTTAGAATTCAATTGCTGTCTGGAAAAGAATTCTATCAACCGGCTAATCTGGTCGGTAGTTTTCCGTGGTTTCTCCGAGCAATATCAGGCAAATACTGCGCGGACAGCGATCATTTCTGCCTCATCCTTGATTCGTTATTTCCCCCTACACACACATACCCACTCACACGTTCCGCTGGCGGATATACCTGAAGTCTCCCGCTAGTCGACGTGCAGGTCGGTGCCAGATCTGACTTTCTAGCGAGTGAAGATCACCGCCCCGTCCCGGTATATATTCACAAAACTGAAGTGAATCACTACACTTACGGGACTACTGATCACATTAATAGGCGCACCCCGAAATCAAAATAATCAATTACCATATTTTGTCGTGTAGGTCCTCGGTTATTAATTTAATAGAAATTACAATGAAATCATGCGAGAGAATCAAGCACTTCCTTTAGATAAGTAGAGCGAAATGTACACCCGCATCTCTTTTACAGAATTTCAAGCAAAAACACAAAGTAAAGTTTTTTTGAAAAAACAATAACTTGGTACATAGAGATAATTGTATCTATCGTACTTTTCCCGATTGTAAGTCTTTGTCAGCAGGTCATGACTAACTTTTGTAGAAGTAACTTAGTAGAACTACACAATGTGGAATGAAGATTCGTAAAAGGCTTTCTTGGATGATAATGATAAAAGGGGATTCATTTAATCTATTAAAAGAACACCAGCGCGCTGCTCATAATAATAGATTCAAAAATTCCTTTTTCCATTTTTTCATCATTTATAAGCGTAGGTTGCTGTACAAATATTTTATTTGTAATTTTCCAATTTTGTCACATTCTGCATATCAGAGAAACCTTCACCAAATTTCTGAGCGCCGTTGAAGATTGGAGGTCATTTCCGTTATTTCCGAACTATATGTTTACTGAAATTATGATTGTCCCCTGGCGAGATCGCGTAAAGATGAAAGGGCCGCGCGTAATACAGAGCTGTCGTAATACGCGCCCCTCATCTGTCAAATCACAAATTTTTGTTTTTGGTCGATTGTGTCAGAAAAATAGATTTTTAGACAATAGTTAAAATTATTCTCAGTGCTTCGCTTCAATTGAAGCACATCTTCATGGATGTTATACAAAAAGGGAAATCGCCAGTTAACTACTAGGGAGTGGAGTAGTTTTTCTCAACAGTGACATAAACATTTCATCTAATTGAGGAGAAGATAGTGATGTGTTTTTTTTTTTCATGAAGTGACTCACTCTTTATTCTGTGTGTCCAAAAATAATATTTGAAATGTATGTTTTGTTTGTTTCTTCATTATCTCTTCAGGACACTTTTCAACATTTCGATTAACAGGAAGCTTTTGGGTCTTTTAAACAAGTCACAAGTACGTCTTTTAAACACGTCACAATCTCTCTCCCAAGGAGATGTTGCATTGCTGGATTAAGTGATTGATTAGGATTCCCGGCGCGCCAACTGCTAATGTCATTAGTCCCGTAAGTGCAGTGCATGTTTTATCGCGGGGGTGTTACGGAGATCTTCCCCCGCTCGATAACGAGATCCAGCGTGGACCTAAATCGGCATACGGGTATTTTTCCCCAACCAGGTATCTCTCACTAGCGGGGCACCGCTCCAGCCGGGACAAGTTCTAATATTCCGACTGGTCTCCCCAAAACGGTGGTAGGGTAGTGCATGTAATAGTAGGTGTATATAAGTAAGGGGTGAGGATAGGATAAGGAAGAGGAAGGAAAGATCACGTTCGGTCCGTGTCCCGTTTGTTAAGGTAATGCTCCGGCATTCGCCTCGTGGTGATCGGAAAAACCACGGAAAACTACCAATCAGAGATCCCGGCCATTGGTGTTCTCTTCGAGAGGGTGACTGAACTCCACCTAGCTATCTATTGGCTTGCTGGAAATCGCAAATTATCAGGCGAATTCGCTTTTAATGACAGGAAGGTTTCAATTTTACTACGCCAATGATTTTAAGTTGTCACTTTCTCTCTTGAGATGCTTAATAAACAAAACCTACTATACCAGCACATAACTCGTGGCGAGTAGTATTTTTAATTTGTGAACCAAGAAATGTAAATTTTAATGCTTCTATTGAACGCCGGTGATTGGTAATCTCGCAACCAGTACAGTCAGTACTTAACTAAAGGAAGCTTCCCTTTTCAGAACATTTAATAGGAGTTCAGCTCTATTCATCTGATAATTTTACAATTCAGAGTTACGATCCATCCTGGTACATGTCCACCCTTGATTAATTCGATGAATGTAAACTTCTGCAAGTAACGACGGAAAGTTCTAGAAAATACATTAAAACGAAAGAGATCTGACAGACAAAGGTTCTGATAACGTCGTATTTAGAAAACTTGAGCCACTAAACATTATTTTAGAATTTTGTATTAGTTACAAATTCGTTATCGAGCACCGCTAAGAAAGTAGAAAAGAAATAGACATTATTTTTTTTTCAAAAATGAAATTATATTCGATTTCTAATTCGTAGAACTAATTGAATCTTCAACCATTTGCCAAGAACGGTATTACAATCAGATGAATATTAGAAAAAAATAAACTATAAGAATAAGATGCTACAATCAATATAGTAAGCAGTACTTGTACATTTTAATTAACCATAACATCGTGTGCTTGTATAGAGAAGAACGGATCTGTTGGAGGTCACCTCCACATAATTGTTGTGTAGTCCCTTGATCTGTCTATTACTGAAAAACGACTGATAAACAAACCATGCATCTCGCTGAGCAGGGATGACCAATGGCCCATCAAGCCCGTTGGCACTTGCTACAGCACGAACCGAACCGGACGTCGGTCATCACAGGTCGTGCCGCCGCATCCACGCGGCTTCCTCTCCCACGAGAGCTGTGGACGGACGCGAAGTCCGGTGCTTGTCAAACAGGAAAACATTCTTTATACAGCAAGAGATTTAGTAGTTTTATCATTTTTAAATTTCTATTTATGTATGGCAATTGCAACGCCAAGTGTTTTATTCATTTTGCTTTCAGTAAATTATTTTTTTTCACACATTCTAGTAATTTTAGTAATAAAATGTTGTAAGAATAAAGAAAACCCCCTGACTAATATTGTAATACATAGTATTATTTCCTGTTATAGGTATGTAATATTATTTATGTAGCTTCTCAAAAGACGCCTGGAGTTTGTTTGCAAAATGAAAAAAAAAAAGTCACAAGAAAATATTTGTACATTCAATAAATAAATCAATTCAAATTATTCATTTAAGTTTTTCTTTTATATTAGTATTGTATTTTTAAGCAATCAACTTGACTTGATACGCAATATGGCTTCCCGATAAGACGCAATGTTTCTCAGTAGCAAGGTTTTTGTGGAGAATGTCATTTTCCGTAGTATAGAATTTTCACATTATAACGTTAATTTTAGTCGGGTAGGATAACTATGTTGTTCATTCTGTCATTAAGAAGCTATTGTCTCATATACAAACATATTTGTATAAACTCCCTAGAGATCTGAAGATCAATTCATTCCCTTTTCAAGATAAAGAATCCCTTTAGCATTGTATGCATTAGCGGTAGTAAATCGTGAAATTAAAGTTCACGTAAGAAAATAATATTTTATACTCTACCTAGGCGAGCCGATAGAGCTACGGAGCTCAAGCCGCCATCGAAAGAAAGTTCTTTATGTTGTGTGATTTGTTCATATTTTTGGGGAGATGCAAATGATAATATGCAAATAATAATTTGTATTTTAAAGGTAAAACTATTTTAGACAATTTTTCTTAAGATATTGTAGAGGGAAACGTTTACTTCTCATTAAAGTAAACTTATCAAAATATGGTCATTAGCTTTCACGACATGTAGGTAAAAGTGAGGTACACATTACTTCGTCTTACATAATTTTCTTTGCAAAACTTTCACTTGTTAAACTCCCCCTGAAAGGAAATTCTAATTATAGCACTGCTTCGATCGTCTTCCATTTCAATCATTCCCAATTAGCCTTTGCACGCACCTTGTTTGCTAGTCCTCAGAACTGCAGATTATTCGATTCTATTATAACCGAATCTACTCTTGGCAGATTGATATAACAGGTGAGTCCCCCGTTCATTTCTTACTAATTGTTTCCGTACTTGAAATTAACGTCTTTGTCGTATTACATTTCAGGAGGCAAAATGCCTAATTATAGTGTTAGTATTTTTAAACATTAATTTAAATTACTTTAAATTTTTTAAGCAAAATAAAATTCGCTCGTGTTTGGGCAAAAGGGTACAAGTCCTGTTTCATTTTACAGGAGAGCAAAAATAAATTATTTTGGTGTAAATATTGTTGAATAATTAATTTTCAGATATAAAAATATACATAGGTAAATAATTTATTTTATTTATTTAGTCAAAAAACAGTAAAAACTGTATATGACGTGTGGGGAAAGAAATAAACGAAAAAATTAATTTAGAAAATAATTATTTTAGAAAAATAAAGATATTTGAAAAATGTTTTTTCCCGAGTTATAGAAAATCAATTTCAACTGTAAATGAACTACAAGCAAAAGGAGTGCTCAACAAAACGTGC
The DNA here is from genome assembly GCA_031308135.1 of Acheta domesticus. Lineage (NCBI taxonomy): Eukaryota > Metazoa > Arthropoda > Insecta > Orthoptera > Gryllidae > Acheta > Acheta domesticus. The sequence continues at coordinate 138,168,099 of JAHLJT010009355.1, read as the reverse complement.
GCACAGTGAAGCTACATTTACGTCCAGAAGCAAAACAAGGGGCCATCTCAGCATTTGCTCTATGGATCAGGGAAACTGGACAAAAACCTGATCGAGATGGGGGTCATTGACCCGGAAGCTGAAGTACATTACTTGTTACAGGCGTATTAAATATTTTAGTATTAGTATTATAATGTATTATAGTATTATAATGTTAGGTTAGTTTAAAATTTGTTTCAAAGAATTAATATTAAAGAAAGAATATATAGTTAATAGTTTTGAAATAAAATAAAAGTTACTTAACTCCATATTCAATTTTTTCTGACGTATACCCTTTTGCTCAAATACAAGTAAATTGATTAATAAACTTATAGTAGAATTTAACGAGAAAAAGCAAAACGAGGAATTCCTATTTTTTGCAATAAAATGAAACGTAGTATTTACAGTATATACAGCTTTCAAAACCAACAGTTTGTCACATTCCGTTTGCGAGATAAACTGAAAACAATAGAATGCGATGGCATGTAGGGCAGAAATGACGGACGGTGGGTGCAGGAGACTTGATATTCCTATTAATATTTATTATATATAATAAATTATCCTATTATTAAGAAGACATTTCTCTTTAATATTTTATAGAGGAGAACTTTTACTTCTCGTTGAGGTGAAAATATCAAAATTTGGTATTTAACTTTCACAAAACGTAGGTAAAGAACGGAGTAAATTACTTGGTCTTCCATAACTTTCATTGCAACATTTTCACTTGTTGAACTCTCTCTGAATGGAGTTCTAACTATGGCACTGCTTCGATCCTATTCCATTTCAATCATTCCGAAGTGGCCTTTGCACGCACCTTGTTTGCCAGCCATCAGAATGGCGGTTTATTCGATCTTATTATAGCCGAGTCTACTCTTGTAGATTGACATGACAGGTGAGTCCCCTTTTCAATTCACACTAATTGTTTCTGTATTAGGAATGAATGTATTTGACGCATTCCATTTTAGGAGACAAATATGTCTAATTCTTTGGGTCGGAGGTAGACGACACTCTGTCCGTGGTTGGAGGAATTGATATTATTAACACAATCTTATGGATTTCGTTTCTTGTCCTCTACCAAGAGGTATATAATACGATCTTCTGCATCAATAATTGGCGGAGGTATTGTGCTTTTAAATAACACCAAATCCACTACGAAGCCAAAGTGAAACGTCTTCAAAATGGTATCTTGTAAAATTTAGTAAATGTGACGTGGTGTTCTATACCTACCTCCGACCCACAGAATTATTAGTATTTTTCTACATTTCTTTAAAAAAATTAAAGTCGCTTGGTCGTATAACGACCACTGTGATTTTTAACATTGGATAGTAACTGTAAGGGGTGACACATAAGAACAACATGATCCACACACAAACATCCATGCAATCATGCAGGGCGAGATTCGAACCCACGACCCTTGGAGCCAAGATAGCCACAGCCCTTCGTCTTAGTGACATCGTCTATCGAGGCCAGAATTTCTCCACATTATTTTAAATACCTTGCATTTATTTTGAGAATCATAAAACCGATTATTAAACTGATAACAGAATTCTTCGGAAGGAAATAACGCCAGAAATTCCGATATTTTTTGTAATAAAATAAAACCCGTGTTATCGACAGTACGTACAGCGTCAAAAAACCAACACTTTATCACGTTCCGAAATTTCCGAGATAAACTGAAAACAATAGAGCGCGAGTGACGTGTACACGGTCGGGCAGAAATGACGGATGGTGGACGCCGGGGCGCGCGGTTCGTGGCGCACGGACGGCAGCCGGACGTCCCGCGCGGGCGGTCGTGCTGCTCGTGGCGCGGGCGGAGGGGGGAGGGGTTGAGGAGGGGAGGGGAGGGGTGGGAAATATCCGCGTGTGCAGGGTGACCCGTGCACACGCGTCCTTGGCGCTGTCACGCGCCTTATGGATTGCCCGTCGTGGGCGTGACTCCCGCTCGGCACGAGAGTCGCCGCCGCCTGGTCAACAGGGCCGGGTGAATGTCTTAAAGCAGGGGTCCTTAAACTTTTTAAACGGGGGGACCAGTTCACTGTCCCTCAGGCCGTCGGAGGGCTGGATTATATAGTGAGATTTTTCTAACTCTGCCTCTCAAGCCCCTTTGGCTGATCACACGGCATTTCGCATCTTTCTCGGTCCTGCTGCTAGATGTCGCATGGTCGCAAGCACTGCTTGATACGGTCGCGATCATGCGATATCTAGCAGCATGACTGAGAAAGACTCGAGGTAACGTGACATATTCCATCGTGAAGACAGGCCTTGAGAGGCAGACTTAGAAAAATCGCACTATAGTAAAACAAAAACTATCAACAAATTCTTATACACACTGGATATATCTTATTTTGAAGTAAAGAATTAGAACGGAAACACATACAATATTAAAAAAAAAAAAACACCGATGTTTCTGGTGGAGAACGTCGTTGTTTTAAAACCATCTATTTTTCGCCATCCCTAGACACCTTAACACATAATAAAAAAAAATGTGCGGATTTTAAGAAAAAAAATTCTTTAAACCATAAAAACCCGGCGGGCGGTATAAATGTCCTCCGGGGGCCGCATGTGTCCCGCGGGCCGTAGTTTGAGGACCCCTGTCTTAAAGAGTCCCTAAGCACGCGCAAAGTGCAAAAGCCGTCTTTCCTTTTTTTTCAGCTTGATTGATTGTTTTGTGTTTCCGGGCGCGTTAACCGCTATGGTTATTAGGGCAGTACGTGTAGTTGATATGATGTTTCAGGAGGTAGCGGAGTTCCTCTCGTGCTAGAATATGATGTCTGGCGCCGACATACACTTCAGTTTCCCCCCTTCTGGTATCTCCGATAGCTGGTCACTGCTTCAGCACGTACACGTAATCAGATTCTGACTGGACTCTCGACATTTGCAGTAGTGTAGTGCAGCAATTGTGTGCATGCAATTTGATCTGGCATTCACTTGGTATTGACTGGAGGAATCACGGAAACTGCTATTCAGAGCACCCGGCCACTTGAATTCTCCTGTAGGTAATATCTGAAGTTGTCTTTCTATAACGTTAGTGTCGAAAATGCACCACTGTCATTTCTTAAACTCTAGGAACTACCGGTCGGACACAGTGCAGTAGTAAAAAGTATTACCCTAAGCCATTTCAGTTGCTATTTTTTCCCTTTTATAGCGTTAGTTCTGAGCTACTGCAAGATCAGCAAGGGCTCGCCATTCAAGAATGCCAGTGTGAGTGGGTGGGTTAGAGCGGAAATCATCCCCCCTCATGGCTCTCCGGTCCAAATTGGGAGGGATGATGGAATTATGATGATGGGGAGGAAATATGAAGAAAACATCACGTGCGGTTCGTGACTCATTGTGAAAGGTGATCAGAGCAGTCAATCTAAGAAGTCTATTCGCGCCCCAACTTACGGATATTACTGAAATTAATTTGTAGACTTTACTGGAATCGAATCCTACCACTCGTACGGTCCAGCCGTAGGGAGATGTGTTAACGGTCACCGCTACCGGTATTTGTAATAGATCCCTAATAATATTTTAAAGAAATGAACGTGAACTCAAATTTAAAAATAAAAAAAATATATTAAAAATGTGATTAAAATATTTTTAAATGTTCATAATTAATATATGTTTCAAACCTACTGAAGGCCTACTCATGTACTTACTTTGCTTATGTACTAGTATTTTTGGTGGTATTATGCTGGTCGTCTTGGAGGTTCACAGACGGAGAATCTTTTTTGAGAAACTGAACGAAAAATCCCTCCCTGTATTCAAAAACCTCCTCCTTGTGAGAAATACTGAAAACAATTTGTAGTCTTTGAAATGACGTACCTTAGATCGGTTAACGTTTGCATCGGACGACAAAATCCGAAATAAAGCAAAAAGGGACAATCTAGGAATGCAACCATAAATGAAGACGTTCAAAATAGAGGGAAAATGTCAGAGCGTTTCATTTATCTAGCACCAATAAAAATTGCTCAACCACAAATGGAACTTGCAAATATCAGAATTCCTAATCAAGCAATGGAAGCAATGGAGAATTCTTCACAGTTTTAAAAAGGTTATGTGACAAAAAGATGATTAGATTATAACTGATCTTATGGATAATCCTATCAAGTCCTAGGAGGATAGTCAGACACACCTCTTGGTCTAGATGTTTCGCGGACAGAGACTCATCTATTTTGTGTATTGCGAAAAGTTACGGTGGACGTAGCGTAACTTGCAACGTATTTTCGAGGGAGAACACGCTTTCCTCCTGCCTCTTGTTTGACCCTTCGTCATCGCTTATTATTTGATGTCCTTCGTCTTCACTCTCAATTCCCTATACATACCTTATTAGTATCCACTAGAGTAATTGTCAATATACAGTTAGTAAGTCTTGTTTGTACAGTCGATAAGCTCGAAAATCGTTAATTTTAAGTGGAAATTAATACTAATGAAAAATATATTACAAGATAATTGAATAATTCCAGTGAAATAAAATGTAACTTTGTACACCTAGACGAAGCGGCCTTGAATTTACAGTTCACCAGCGTATTTTGTTGTTTAGAAACCTTCCAAGTGGCTAGTTCCCGAGGGACTAAATGTGCTGCTGAATTTCAAATTCAAAGCTATTTCGTATATTTGTACAAAGTTACATTTTATTTAACTGGAATTATTCAATTATCTTGTAATATATTTTTCATTAGTATTAATTTTCCACTTAAAATTCACTTTTTTCGAGCAAATTATGGACTGTACAAACAAGACTATTAATAACTGTAAATAATACTAGTGATTATACCGTAATACACGCAGGGGCAAACTTCTGTCTAGGCAAAACTGGGCAGCTAGGGGCCTCAGAGGAAAGTAATAATGTACAATTTGGTCCCAATAAAATGTTTCTCAATTAAATCCCAAAACGTTTTCTTGTTCATAAATATGGAAAAGCAATTTTTAAAATTTTACTAGTTAAAAAGTTTTTTAATATATTTAATTCAGATTTTTAAATACTTGGATTACTGAAATAATGGAAATTATAAAACAATTTTACGAATATGGTTTGTGTTAGACCTTAGAGTTCGGGCAGCGCATTGTGCGGAGTAGGGTTGCCAACCGTTCTCCATTGGGATTTTCTGAACGTTGACACACTCATGCATGATGTCTCTATCTAACGACTAAAATAAAAAAGAGATGCTCAGACCATCTTCATCTACATTTTGTGAATTTTTTTTTATTTACGTCAAAAACATTTAAAAACTGTGTGTAACGAGCTATGGGGAGAAGTGATATTTGTGCACGATCACATAATTCTGTGATCTCTATCCTAAACCATATTCTAGTCGAATTTTGAATACAGAAAAAGAGCGTTTTTTTCAAGTTTTGGTGACAAAATATTCGCTCCTGTATAATAAAATATATTTTCAAAGTTAATTTAGCTATAAATTTCTGCCCTTAACCCTCACGTTCTTCATGAAAGAATAATACTTTTTGCCGCGATAATATGGAAAATAACTTTATAAAAATAAATGGGCTGATGCGTTTTGTTTCTTATCGAGTGTCCTCCCTTTTACATGAACATTGTTGGCAACCCTAGTGTGGAGGGACCTCAACTCCACAACACGTCCACGTATCAACGAAATGCAAATTTTCTCTCTGAACGCTGCGTTGCCTCCCAAGACGCGCGAACACAGTTTCTTCATGAGTCATTTGAGCTAAACCGTCACATCTCACGAGACGGCTGACCTTACAAAGATGCCTACGCAGGGGTGCTTCTCTCTATACTGCGATTTTTCTAACTTTGCCCCTCAAGGCCACATATCCCATCTTCGCGACAGAATATGTCACGGTATTTTGCATATTTCTCAGTCGTTCCGCTAGATTTCGCATGATCGCGACGGTATCAAGCAGTGCTTGCGATCACGCGACTTCTACCGGCAAGACCGAGAAAGACGCGAAATGCCGTGTGGTATTCCATCTCGAAGATGGGCCTTGAGGGGTAAAGTTAGAGAAATCGTCCCATGGCTCTGTATCACACGTTGCGATCACGAGAAATGTTGGAAGATTATTACAAATAATTAATTGAGGAAATTCTTGCGCTTAGTCTTTATCACAAAAGTATGTACTGATAGATTTCTTTACAATTATTCCAGAATTCAAAAATGTTAAATTGTTTATTACATTTTATTCATAGAATAAAACATATTTAAACATCGTCGAATAGTTGTGACAATTTCAACAAAGTTGTAAGTATAAGGGAAAGGATTTTGGTATTGGGAAGAGGGGAGAATTTTAAACGGTACTGTGCAATTTCTTGCACTTCCCAGTCTTTTGAATGACTTGGGAGTTTAGCCAAGTTCTTACACAAATTTAGTGGAAAAAATCCCAACTACTCCGATAACTATCGGGACAATCTGTTCTTTTGCGCCCCACATTCGGCTGATCTCGATTTCCAAACTCTTGTATTTAAGAGTTTCTTGACCTCCTTGGTTACGACGTTTTGATCGCATGGCACAGCATCGTCTACAAGTACACACGATTTGTTTCTCCAAATCCCGGATAACAAATTGTTTGCCGCTATCGAGCGATCATTTTGAATTTGTTGGTCGTACAATATTGTAAATAGTCCAACAGACGTCACCGGTGTTAACGAGTTTATTATTATTATTATTATTATTATTATTATTATTATTATTATTATTATTATTATTATTATTATTATTATTATTAATTATTACTATTACTATTGTCATAGAGAATGAGAATCCAACAGAAAGGATCAAATTCAAAACATTCAAAATGGCCCCCATGATCATGAACCTATTTCGTGCGTCACCGGCAGAAAGCGTATATCTAAACCTTCACCATTATTTTTATCAAGTTGTTTAAAAGATGAACGATTCCAGGCGCCCTACAGCGAAGCGGCAGAAGTCCGATTTCCCACGGAAGCCATTTCTCCTGGCGCGCAGCCGGACCGCCTGACGTCTGCGCGCTGCGGCGGGCGCTGACGCGTGAATGATTGCCTCTATCGAACCCACTTTGACACGCCCCCTCGCCTGCCCCAGCGCCCGCCGCCCGCTCACCAAGTAATGGGACGCGGTCGAAGGCATGCGAGTTATGCCCAGACGTACCTGGAGTACACAGCGCTGAAGGTGCAAGGGGAAATATTACCTATTTCGAATAGACTGTAACGTCGTGGGAATCTCACTACACATCGTTGAGAAGAGCCCAATTATTTACAGAGGTTTATTTACAATACTATTTACAATACTATTTACAAGCGATAATAAATTAAAGTATCTATATACAGCTCTGGCAGTCTGCTCCTGGATCACATAGCGATCTCTAACTACCTGCAATGAATTGCTTGACGCATGGCCCTCGCCAGTAATCAAAGACCAACACACAGCGTACATCACGTAACCACTGTCAGAATTCGAATTGGCTGACTTCCTGACTGAATTCACTACGGCTTCCTGACATACGGGTCGCCCCACGAGCATAGCGCGTCAATTCACCGTATACTGCGATTTTGTTAACTGTGCCCCTGACAGGAATCAGCTGTTTCGCTGCCATTCAATCGGGAGCTTGTATGTCGCCACTGTGACGTCACTATGGTGACGTTCAAGCTCCCGATAGGATGAAACCATCAACAGCTGATTTCTGCCAGGGACACAGTTAAGAAAATCGCAGTTGTAAGTTAGCGTAAGTTTTATGTATTCGCGCGAGGTCTCCCACTCTGCTCAAGACACACTCCCACGACTTGCGCACCGGGAGAGATGGCTCAGTGCATCAACCTGATGTCACTGCAGTCCCTCTGACCGGGAGGTCCTGGGTTCGATTCCCGACGGCGGCAGTATTTTCCACAGTAGCTTGTCAGCTAGGTCGAATTCAGTCGCTGTCTGGAGGAGAATTCTAGCGGCCGGCTTTTCCATGGTTTCTCTGATCAACACCAGGCGAATGCCGGAGCAGTACCCTAACAAACGGGCCACAGACCGGCGCGATCTTTCCTTCCTCTTCCTTGTCCTCTTCTCTCCTCTTACACTCACACATACACACACTAACTTGCACTACACTGCCACACATGCCGGGAGACCGGTCGGGAGCTTACAGCTTGTCCCGGGTGGGGCGGTGCCCCGCTGATGGGAGATGCCTGGTTGAGGGGAAAACCCCACTAGTCGACGGTAGGTCTCGCCATCCAGCGGGGAAAAACATCATCGCCACCTCGCGAGAAAAAAAACACGCACTACACTTACGAGACTAATGCCCTGAGTAGTTGACGAGCCCGGAAACACGAATCAATCAATCAATCAATTGACTTGCGCTCTGAGTTTTATACTCTCAGCCCATGTGCCACGCGATCTCGTTCTCAGGGGCGGATTTACGCACAGGCACAGAGAGACATGTGCCCACGGCGGCAAAATTTTTGAGGCGGCAACAACAGCGCTGCAACGTACCGCTGCATGAAGTTGAGATGTGTCAGGGAAAGCATGTTTATTACCAAATTCGAATATACGCGTAATTTGACGGAAAACTAAGTGCGTGACTGCCTATGACACAGCTGTCATCATGTGTCAACAAGGCTCCAAGAAAGAGGCTGCCCGCCAATAAATGTTGTTCAGTTGTTGCGTTATGGAACACCAACTTCTTTGATTTTCTTGGAATGTGAAGAACTGTTGTATTATATTCTGTACTGTGTTATTGCATTATTTGTGAAGTAAGTTTTTGTTGAAATATCGAACACATTACAGGGTTATAAATGTTTTTATTTGTTGTTTTTGAGCAGTGCACGTCCTACGTTTTAGAAAATCTTTTGTGCTGTTTGATTGAGCAGTATTTTTGCTCCGATTGGCTATTATTATACATGTAATTAGATCACAGGATACAGTTCCCTCCACAATAAGTAGAGATTGAAAAATATGTGATACGAAACGGTAAAGTATGTACATAAATTTGTAATGAAAACTATGTGAGAATGTAAGAAATATGTGAAAAAGGATATAAAATGTAATATCATATTTATAGACTATTTACAGCCAATCTAAATAAAGTTACACAACATGAAATTAAATTAATTATTTTAAACAATTTGTAAAAGTAAATATTGCTGGGTCAACTGGATTATTTTTTTAAAAGAGTACATTTAAAGAGTACATCTTGAGAACAATTATAGCTGTCGTAAACACGTGGGAACTGAATGACCGGCGATATCCGTAACATTGTCTTCGTAGTGTTTTCAGGATCATATGTCTGTCAGCACCAATATTTCGCGGAAATCGGGATTAAAGATCTAGAAGGACGACGCCGCAGATACTTTCCACACCTAAAGGTAATTATCTCAACGCTCACGCGCACTTGTCGCGACGTGTGTGGCGTGCAGAAGGAGGTTAACTCGAACAGACAGCATGCAACTGACTGAGTCATCGCGTGGGATAGCCCTCGTCGTCAGAACGCAACTCTGAATCGGTGTGAGAGAAAAATATGCCAAAATTCGAAGTATTCTTTTATTTGTTAAATATTTTGTGCGAAATAAATTTTAAGAAAATTGATACAATTATAAAGAATGTGATGTACTACAAAATGTATAAAAATGTGTAATGAAAAATTTGGGTATTGTGTTAGGAATGTCAAGATTTGCGAAGATCACAATTTTGAGAACTGAACATGGGCAAAATATGTAATTACATAGAATCCACTCTACTGATAAGTGTTAACTAGGGGGTGGATTTTGATGATCTAAAACACTGCCAAATGTATTAATAAAATGCTCTTAAAATGTTTTTTAAATTCCCTAAAAACAAAGAAAAATGACGTAAAAAAATGTGATCAATACCACTTCAGATGAACAATTCAAGGTGTTGGTTACGTTACTGATGTAATTGAGACTTGTACCTTTCGATCAAGTAAATTCAACTTGCAAACGTTTGGTTTGGACTGTTCTTTGTAAGAAATTGTTTGCCTTTATTTATCGCGAAATCTGTCGAACTGACAATGACACCGATAGGAGTCACAGATTCCTTAGAATACATAGTACTCACTACGGCTGACATTACTATATATGAGTGAAGAAATTGCATAGGCTACTCAGAACTTCTGTGGTTAACATTTGTTTAATCTCGTAAGTATTGTTTCAAGCAAACGCTATTAAAATGTTATTAAAATCGACGAAATCAGCGGAAAATGTATTAAATATTCCGTAAAAAGGTAAAAAATGACTTATTAGTCGAAATCGACAAAAAATGTAACAAAAAAAGACATAAAAAGGGATCGTTTCCTTTGTCATAACATAAAATTAATTTTTATACTAAACGGCATTGTTCTAAAGTGAAAAAAATGACATTTCATTAAAATCCACTCCGTAGTGATAACAGAAGACTTGACTCGGTCGTATGCTCAGAGTTGAAGACAATATAGTTCAAGAGTTAAAAAGTTATGTAATCCTGCAAAAACTAGACGTCGAAATTTTGACGGCAATACACATTTTGATAATTGGATAATTGTGGGTGTATGTGTAAAGATACAGTACCTACTAGTTGGTCCTAAGGACTTCCTGGGCTTGGCGTTCGATAGTGCGAGGGTGCTCTTCATTGAGAATTGTCTCCAGGAGAGCTGTAGCTTCCACGAGAGACCCTGGTCGGTCCCTTAAGCGTTGATATACATATAGGTATCAGCAATGATACGGAAAAATTCAAAAGTTTTCCCTCACTTAAAAGAAAGGGGCACCATTCTTTTAAGTCGAAAAAGATTGTATCATAGTGAAGAACCACTACTTTTTTTAATTTTATCAATTTCAATGGGGATTTGGAAATTAAAGTGGTACATCAGCAGATTAAATTAAAACTTTATAGTGTGAAGTTTAATGATAACTAAATTTTATTAGCACGGCAAAAGAACTATTGTACTCACAATATAGATGCAATTCTCTCTTTGCTCAAGTTGCTTACCTGAAAAGAAATACACACAGTATTATTATATATTCATTTAAATTGTTCATACTACATGTTGCTTAAACTATTAGTAATTATTGAATGTGCCCAAGATCCAATGTTACCTTTGCAAATTATTTCTGTAAAGCTCTCGATTTATCTACTAGAACTAGTGGTGTTATAACAGCACGCACTTTCTCGCCCAAATTTTCTTGCAAAATTACGCGAAAAGTACTCAAATTATCGTCAAATTGTACATGACCTAATTTAAAAATCCATCTTTAACAACAGCATTAAGCAAAAAATATCTATGTTTATTATTGTAGTTGTAGGAAGACACCGAAAAAAATTTGAATTTTTACCATTTTCGAAAAATTATGGTAATTTTCAACGAAAATGCAGCATTCTCTTAAACGAGCTTCAAACTGTTCAACAACAAAATTTAATAAAAACAATGGCTTCATTTTTGTGAAAATTTTTAAAATGTCCCAGGGGCTTCATGTATAGAACCCCCAAAATTAAAATATCGGTTTCAAATGCAAGGGGCCGCAACAACAGCCAGATCGATTACCAAGAGCCCACGAAACATGGATTTTGGCTACACCATGTGTTGGAGGATTTTGTTTCTAAATTTAGAAACTGGACTTATACACTTTTTCGTTACCAGGACCCTGCAATGAGAGTTTCTCTACCGAAAATTCAGCTTTTTCGCTCAGTATTACATAACTTTCTCTCTACTCAGTAGCGAGAAAGTAAAAATCATCTCTTTGCAGCCCTGCCATGGTGCAGACTCTTAATGTGGTAGGGCTACTCTTTTAAGGGTAGTTGTGCAGTCATTTTCCCTTGTACGTACTGGTTATCTCTATATTAGGTATTACTATTGGAGTATCACCAGGCCATACCAACAGCAGTGGGACGAAAGCTATCAAAGGCAAAACCAAAGCCCTCACGACAAATGACTGCAGACCCGAAGACGACCATCGTCAGCAAATAAAAAGAAACTGAATTCGATTCTAAAATAAACAATTTTAGTTTATTTTTACTCCGCTGATTCCCAAGATTTTCTTTCAGGACGCTACTTGTCCACATGGAGGACGGAGAAAAATGTCAATATTACGACAAGCAATGGGGCACCTTAAGATTACAATTTTGCGCAGCACAGCGCCTACACATGGTTTCGACAAACTATCCTGTGATTAGTGTTACATAGAGCTTGATTTGTGATCAACGAGCACTTAGATATTCTTGTTTATTCGACGAATAAGAGCGTTTTTGTAGACGGGGCGTGAATGCTCCCACGAATCCAGTGTTATCAACTCAACACACTAATAGTTCAAACGGCATACGTCGCTGCTCTGATGGTAGCTTTCCGTGTTTTTTTCCGATCAGTTTGAGACTTAGGCGGAGCAGTACCTTAACCAAAGGGGCACCAAGAGCGATCAATCTTTTCTTCCTCATCCTTGCCCTCTCCTGTTTCCTCACACACCCAATACCACACATGTTGAAAAAGCATACATAACGCGATCTTTGAGCTCGTCTCCTGGCATGTAGGACGGCGCCGATCTCACGTTCTAGCGGAAGAATAACACAGGCAATTGACGCATCCACAAACACTAAATTACCAATTATCAATAATTCTGACTCCGCAATGGCTCTGACCGGGATGTCCTAGGGTGTCAATTTTTGGTAAAGAATACATTATGTCTCGTACTTCAATATTTCTTCATATTTCCAATTCGAAAAGACGAATCTAGACCCTGGTCACAGTTTAAGAATATCTTCAACTGTGGTAATTTAGTGCCATCTAGTGGAAACCCAGATGCCACGTATCGATGTGTTATTAGTGCTTGAGTCTTCGGGACGAGAAACCTGTTAGAATTACTGAAAACCCGAGGGGTCCCATTGCAGCTAGATGGAATGTAGCCGCGGTCTGGAGGAGAATTCTAGCGGCCGCCTAGGCTGATCGGTAGTTTTCCCATTACTTATACCAGGTGAATGCCGGAGCAGAACCCTAATAAACGGACCATGAACCGCGCGCGATCATTCCTTTCTAGTCTCTAACAAACACACACACACACACGCGCTATACTTCAGTTTTTCTTTCATGGCGCGTGGGGGTGTGTCATCAAAATGGAATATCTCGCGGTATTTCGCGTCGTTCTCGGTTGTGCCGCTAGGAGTTGCATGATCGCCAGCAATGCTCGACAAAGTCGCGATCACGCGACTCCTAGCGGCACAACGGAGAATGACGCGAAATACCGAGAGATATTCCATTTTGATGATACACCCCCACGCGCCAAGAAAGATAAACCGAAGTGTACACTACTGACGTGGCGCGAGACCAGTAGTGAGCTTCGATCCGCAGTAGCACCGCCCCGGCTGTAACAGTGCTCCGCTAGGAGATACCTGGTGGTATAAATGCCCCGCAAGCCGATGTGTATTGATTGATTGTTAGTGATTTCAGGCGCGTCAACTACTCAGTTGTGCAGATGTGCAGTTTTGCGTAAGTGTAGTGCATTAGTTTTCATCAGGAAGTGGCGGTATTCCTCTCCTGCTGGATGGCGAGGCCCGGCGCCGACTTACTGTCGACTAGCGGGGTTTTCCCCAACCAGGAATCTCCCACTAGCTGGGCACCGCCTCAGCCGGGACAAGCTCTAAGCCCCCAACCGGTCTCCCGGCATGTGTGGTAGTGTTGTGCATCTGTGTGGTAGTTCAGTGCATCTGTTTAAGTGTGTGTGAAAGGGGTGAGGATAGAACAAGCAAGAGTGAGAAAAGATCGCGCGCGATGTGGCCCGTTTGTTAGGGTACTGCTCCGACATTCACCAGGTATTAATCGGAGAAACCACGGAAAACTACCGATCGCCATAATTCTCCTCCAGACAGCGACTGAATTCGACCTAGCGGACAAGCTAGTGTCGAAAATCCGGCCGCTGTCGGGACTCGAACCTAGGACTTCCCGTTCAGAGGTACTGCAGTGACATCAGTTGATGCACTGAGCCACCTCTCCGGTGGCGTGTATGTCAGCGCCAGATCTCACCATCCAGCGGGTAGGGGAACATCACCGCCTTCCGGGTTGTACACTAACGGTACCAATGATCGTAGAAATTGACATGGACGGAAACATCAATTAATCTGTCATTCAATCTCACGCGAGCGTGTGTGATAAGAGGCAACTTGCTACTGATGTGGACGCGGCGTGGCGCCTGCGCTGAGCGGCGCTGGGCGGCGCAGGCGTCGGGGTCGAAGTCTGTCGCCAGGCGGTTGATCGAACGGGCAGCGGTCGTGGCCCCGCGTTGACATAGGTCGCTGGACGCCCGAGCTGCGGGTTACACGCACACCACGCTGCGCTGTGTCGATCGGCGGGGCCGAACTTCTATACTGCGATTTTCGGAACTTTGTCCCTGACAGAAATCAGCTGTTCACGGTTTCATCCAATCGGGAGCTTGAACGTCACCATAGTGACGTCACTGCCGCGAAATATAAGCTCCTGATTGGATGGCAGCGAAACAGCTGATTCCTGTCAGGGACAAAGTTACGAAAATCGCAGTATAGTCCTAGTGCCCCTTGGCGATCAAAAAATTGAGGACCCTCATTTTTAGTAATGGAATAAAAACCAAACAAACAAAACACATGGGGACGGAGTTCGCGCGTCCTGGGAAATAACGCAGCACCCGATTTCGTATTTGTTTTCCGTCCATAGACGGGCATGTTGGAGCAGGGGACGAGTTCCCTCTGCCCACGGTGCTGTAAGGTCTCTTAAATGTCTCACGCAAGCAATATCATTATTTATAACACGATTCTATTTTATAATGTCCCCTTATTTATAATTAATGTTACATTAATCAAATATGTTAATATGTAAATTAAATAAATACATTGAAAAAGTATATACAACTAGTAAAATAGTTAAAATTACATTTTATATTTATGATCTAGAAAAGGGTTTTATATCAACATTTTTGGAGGCCCTATTTTACTTTATTATTATCATTTTGGACCCTTACGCAGATGTCTAGTTTGTCTAGGCGGAAGTTCGCAGTTGCCGGTCAGGGACCTTCAGGCTAAGGTCAAGTGCGTCCACTTATTTTCCGACGTCATGCAACTGTTTAAATGAACGATGTCTTAAAAATATTTATGTATTATCTACATTACTAATTTCCAAGATGCGCGGAAATGAAAGAAAACCTTGAGACCACTGGCCATGTAACATGTGTCTATGGTTACGTTAGATAACTAGAAATTCAGGAAAAATCGCAAAATAATAATAATAAATAAATAAAAAAAATTGTTTGCGTTATTTGCTTTGTTACGCATGTTCTCATAGTGCCCCTTTCTGAATGACATCTTATTCTCAGTATGACACTGTCTGCGATAGAGCTGAAGGCATGCGATATCAAGGCTCCAAGAAAGAAATCTTGCAGTAAATATTTGCTTTATACGCTTGCATTCAGGAACAGCAACTTTTTTATAACCTTGTCTGTTGAGATCTCTTCTTATGTACGTATACTATACTTGATGATTATAGTGTGCCTGCTACTTTTCGTAAACCTTTTGGTGATGTTTTGTTTACTGAAATTGTTGCTGATGAAAGTTACTACAGGATATTTAATTTAATTAAAAATATGTCAGGGACTCTAATTTAAAAGAATTTTATATGTAATATTTTGATTACAAAAGTTTTAAATGTGACATTTTGTGTACTTGCTTTTTCGTTAAATTTTACACGCCTTGCAACAGAATATTAAATAATTACATTCAGTAATAACGTGAAATCTACATACGGATGTTTGTTATTCAATTTGAAACTACAGTATTTTGCTGTAGTTTTTTGTCTAGAAACCTCTATTTTTGATGCCACAGATTCTAATAACCGGAGTTAAAAATATATATTTGGTTTAACTGTTTCACATTAATTCGTGGAAGACAATTTTACAACGAACATTAATTACCGAACTTAGTATTCAATTTGCTTTAAAATGGTCGGGAGCTGCATTACGTTCCTAGGGAAAATAACGATTACAGGAATGTGCTGTGTACTGGCATTCGTTTGATGAAAAAAGGCAGACAAATATTCATAGCCAGAGGTAAAAATCTGTTATTGACGCCAACTCGCAGAAGTTCATATTGGCTTTCCTTTGATCGAGTTGGACTTTCGGTTTTTGCTCGGACGTCTCATGAGGCTACATCCGCAATTCTATGATTGTATTGTAAAATGGAAAATGAAAACCTTGTAAAGGAGAAAAAGCGAAACACTACGTAAAGGGAGAAGGCAATGTAAGGCAAGATGCTGCGAAGCAAGCCTGAGCGTGAACTGGAGGGACGAGGCGAGAAGTTAGAGACGTTTCAGGGAAAGGGCAGGACAAGACAAAGTTGGAAATGGCTGGGAGATGTGAGCAAGGGATCATAAGAAGGCAAGTGAACGGACGGGACGGGCAGGGAAGGAACGGGTGAGGGCACGGGTCAGGACAGGCTGGGACGGGTCTTGAGGGGCAAGGAAAGGGCTGAGGGAACTGGAGGACGGGGATTGGACGCATGTGGATGGGACAGGTAGGGACGGGTCTAGATCAGACGGACAAACAAGCGGACAGACGGACGAACGAACGAACGAGTGGACAGACGGACGGACGAGCGGACGGACGAGCGGACGGACGAGCGGACGGACGAGCGGACGGACGAGCGGACGGACGAGCGGACGGACGAGCGGACGGACGAGCGGACGGACGAGCGGACGGACGAGCGGACGGACGAGCGGACGGACGAGCGGACGGACGAGCGGACGGACGAGCGGACGGACGAGCGGACGGACGAGCGGACGGACGAGCGGACGGACGAGCGGACGGACGAGCGGACGGACGAGCGGACGGACGAGCGGACGGACGAGCGGACGGACGAGCGGACGGACGAGCGGACGGACGAGCGGACGGACGAGCGGACGGACAGACGAACGAACGAACGAACGAGCGGACGGACGAGCGAACGAACGAGCGGACGGACGGACGGACGGAGGAAGGAGCGGACTAACGAACGAGCGGACGGACAGACGAACGGACAGGCGAACGGACAGGCGAACGGACAGACGAACGGATGGACGGACGAAGGAACGGACGGACGGACGGACGGACGGACGGACGGACGGACGGACGAAGGAACGAACGAACGAAGGAGCGAACGAACGAACAAACGAACGAGCGGACGGACGGACGGATGAACGTACGAGCGGACGGACGAACAAGAGGACAGTCGAACGAACGAACGAACGAACGAGCGGACGGACGAACGAGCGAGCGAAGGGAGGGACGAGCGAAGGGAGGGACGAAGCAAGGTGGGGCCAATCTAGCCACGAGAGTCGAGAACCCGCCTAGGCTAGTCAGGCGTGGCGTCGAGGATAAGGGTCGCAGGGCAGATAGTGCGACAGGAAGGAAGGTGACCACGTGCAGTTCTAGGGGCCTCGCCCTTGACCTCCGCGGGGGAGGGCGGGGACCAGGGCAATGCGGCAGGCGGGCGGTTGCTTCCAAAGAGACGCGGGCGAGACCTTGGCCTCTTTTGCTGCCTCGCGCCGCCGCACTCAAGAGCGCACCAGGCTGCCTCTGCGGCGCTCACCTGCAGCCCCCCTCCCCCACAATAACCCCCCTTCCCCCCCCTACGAGCGTCTCCGACCTTCCAACGAGTGCCGCGGGCGGACGAAGTCGGCAACCACGCGGAATGTAAATGCTCCCAGAAACAGCTCGACACACAACGCTGTACGCATCGGTCATTTTTCAACCGCGCGTTAATCGAAATCGACCTTCTCCTGTATGAACGTAAGAATAAGGAAGAATAGTATTATGCGTTCCACAATTAATATTTGGGATTTTGATTTATCATCAGATTTATTTCATTTAAGGACACATTCCTTGTACCCGTTGTCAAAATTCTGAATGTCATTCACCAAGTCATTGCTTATTTTGCCACCTGAAAGAAGTAATTATACATACGATTTAAAGGAATAGAATTAAATAAAGCTTTGGCATCACCATTCCCAAGAGGTCGCGGCTACAAGATGCGGGGAATCTCGAGGCTTTACTCATTTTCTTCTGAGATTCCAGTTGTGATTTGTGGCTGAACAGATTTTAACATGGTACGAATAACATCACCTGCCGGTATATAACAAACACAACATTAACGGGACTGATGACCTCAGTAGTTGCTGTGCTCAGAATCAATACTGTCATACGCACTGAGTCACTCTATATCATTATTCATTATTTAATAACTTCCAAGCAGTTATCACCAAACCTATACATTTTTTGAGCTACTGTACCGTTTTTAAATCATCTTGATAGCTTCCAAAAGAAATCACGACAGAAAAAAAAATTGTCAAATCTTCATTTGCTTATTTCCTATAAATGTATGCATTTATTCCCAACAGCACAGTAAACACAAATTTGTTCTTTACCTAGGTAAAGAAGTTTCCCATTACGAATGAAATTGATAAGATTTGTTCAAAACAAAGATAATAGACCTCAAATTGATTAAAAACAGTAAAGAAACTGTTGTTAATCAATTTATCTATTACATTTAGTTTTAAAAATTAGTTTATGTAAATACAATTATGATATGATTTTTGTTTTTTGCTTGAACTCATTATCGAACCCGCACAAACCTAGCGTAGTATCAATGAGTAAATCAAACTAATCCGCATTAGCAAATGCCTTAGGCCCTACTCTCACAACGGACATTACCTCACGCTCACACAATTACCTTAGCTTATCAGTGACAGTTTCACAGGGAAATGCAAGTGGCTGAATTTCGACAGTAATCTACGAGTATCTCGATGGAGAAACTTCTGGTTAGCCAACCTGAGCATGTCACTGGAATTCCCCGAAAATTTTTCCTCGATCTACTAGAAGCTCGGTATCAACGGTTTGGCGATCTCTGCTTCGAAGGAATGCCAAGATTCAGT
This sequence comes from Acheta domesticus, assembly GCA_031308135.1. Lineage (NCBI taxonomy): Eukaryota > Metazoa > Arthropoda > Insecta > Orthoptera > Gryllidae > Acheta > Acheta domesticus. The sequence continues at coordinate 138,149,262 of JAHLJT010009355.1, read as the reverse complement.
TCTCAGAAATCGGTCTCCCAGATCCTCTTAGGGACACGGCACAGGAAGAAAACAAAACTTGCAATATCCCTTCCCCGTATTTCATCTTGTTAATATAGAAATGATTCACTAGCATTCACTATGAGATGTTGACCGGGAGAGATGGCTCAGTGCATCAACTAATGTAACTGCAGACCCTCTGACCGGGAGATCCTAGGTTCGAGTCCCGGCGGCGGCAGAATTTTTGACACAGCTTTTGAGCTCGGTCGAATTCGGAGGAGAATTTTAGCGGCCGGCTGCTCTGATCGGTAGTTGTCCGTGGTTTCTCCGATCAACACCAGGCGAATGCCGGAGCAGTACCCTAACAAACGGGTGATCTTTCCTTCCTCTTCCTTGTCCCATCCTCACCCCTTACACAGACACACATCCACACTTATACCAACATGTACTACACTACCACATATGCCGGGAGACCGGTCGGGATCTTAGAGCTTGTCACGGTTGGGTGCGGCCCCGCTGGTGGGAGATACCTGGTTAGGGGGAAAGCCCGCTAGTCGACGGTAGGTCGGCACCGGATCTCGCCATCCAGCGGGGAAAGATCATCGCTACCTCCCGATACAAACATGCACTACACTTACGGGACTAATGACCTAAGTAGTTGACGCGCCCGGAATCACGAACAATCAGTCAACTATGAGGTGAGCTGAGCTGAGGTGGGATGGTCGTGAGCGCCTCTCGTTGGCGAGGAAGAGAGCGCGGTGCCGCCTTCCAGGAGAGGAGACGGGAGGAGAGGAGAGAAAGCGCCTGCCCGGGCCAAGCGGCTGCTGGTTGAAGTCGGGCGAATGGCCGTTTACATAAGTCGCCGCCGCCGTCGCTGCTGCCGTGCCGCGCTGAATGCGCCAGTGTGCTACTGTGTGCCACCGTGTGTGACATGACGCAAGGGGCGGACCGGCGCTGGCGACCCGACGCGCCTGGCGTTGGACCAGATGCCTCCGGCTTCTTCGAAGCGTGCTTCACGCAGGCAGCTCAGTTCTCCAGATAGAATTCGCTTCCTTCCGTCAATGCAAGCGGCACAAGCAACTATACTGCGATTTTTCTAACTTTGCCCCTCAAGGCCAGTCTTCACGATGGAATATGTCACGGTATATCGCGACGTTCTCAGTCGTCTCGACATGTAAGGCTTGATCGCGACCGTATCAAGCTGTGCTTGCGATCATGCGACATCTAGCGGTAGTAGCGCGACGTAGAAAGATGCGAAATGTGTGATATTCCATCGTGACCATAGGGGTTTCAGAGGCAGATTTAGAAAAATCGCGCTATATTATTCATCACAAAACTCGTTTATACTCCTCTTTAAACGTAGTGGCACTTCAAGGCCACGGACTCGAAAGAGAGGGGGATATTATCATTCAATCGGAAGCTGTAATACCAGAACTTTAAGTTGTAACGAGGATCCCAATTGGATGATAATGTCCCCGTCTCCGTTCAGCTCGTAACCTTGCGGAGCCACTGAGTTTAAATCGGGTTATTATCTTCACACAGAGATACCATCATGAACGAACGCTGGTTAGATATTCACGTACTTCCAGCCCTGTCTCAATGATTTTAGGGCCTTGGGAATGCGGTGATTGGGAAGAGGGAATAAGGAGGATCATGGGCTGCTCTGGAATCCTCCTGAAATGGGTCAAAGAAAATCATAGAAAACAACCGATAAGTGCCTGGATTCATCTTGGATAATTTCCTGATACTTAGCTGGAATCGTATCATTGATATTTGGCTGGAATGGAAAAACACTCCACCATGGGGACGCGAACGTAGGTATATAATATATAATACTTACATAAAAAATCGTAAAACAGTTCAAAATTCTGCAAAAATTACAAAACTCCTGTCAAAAAAACCCCTCAATCATAAGCGCTAGCGCGACCTCCAGAGTAACACTAGAACAAAATTCTTTAATATTTATACTTTAATGTTTTATAAGCTAACCGCCTAAATTTCAGTGACGATTATAACATTCCACATAATCTACAGAGCTTGTTGAAAATTTAGGAAGCGTGTCAGTTCATAAATTCGTCGCCAGTCGCGAATTTCCGTTTCACAAAAGCCCTTATAATATTTATAAGAGTATATAATAATAATAATAATAACAATAATAATAATATGTAATGCATAAACACTTTGATTTAAATTCATTCAATAAGAATGGTAACATAATGTTATTAACATAATTGCACTGCATTCTAGAGGCAAGGAAAATCCCTTCGTTACGAAGAGTAGAAGAAAATGTGGTAGTGCAAGAGAATCCGTAACAACGTGTGGTTGCGTGTATCGTGTGTACGTCTTCGGATAATTAACTGGCGACTTCCGGGTGAGGAAACAAGCTACAACCGGAAATGAAATCTTCGATTGGTGGGAGGAACACCTAGTAAAGGCCTGTAATCAAATGGCTATGATCAAGTCCCAAACAAAAATAATTCTATAGTTTGAATTTTATGTAACATTAAGTTGAAGAAGCTAGAAAATAGACAGGGAAAAGGTGATGAAACATTGTGGTATTTAAACGTAATTATTTTGAGAGGAATCAAGTTGTGGATACTTTGAAAGAACACATTGCGAATGAGAATTGTTAAGGAAGCAGCGAGTTAGAAAGGACGCCAAACACTATCATTATCTATTGATGACGTTGAATAAAGCGACTGATGAATATGTGACTCGACCATCAGTTATTAATACGGCTATTCTGGTGTCTAAAAGCATAATATGCATTCACATTGTGTAGAACGAATAGGAAGGCAAAACACAGGGTCTTATGAATGTGACCTCTTGTTGGGATGAGGTATGCGATTACCTCCAAGTGTTTTGTTTGGTGTATAATTTCCGTGCTTATGAAGCCATGCGACCTTCATTCGCCTCTCGTGTGGGCTTCGGCCTTTCTAACGAGAAAGGGACAGCGGAGGAGAAGCATTCAAGACTCACAGAAAGTGAGGTAATGCCTCAATAGCCTCGAACGAAAGTAGCTGAAGAGAAGGATAGCAAAATTGCTGTTGATGAAAAATTATACTAGACCTTGACACGTCTTATTAAATGAATGAAAAGGAATTACAGATTTCGATAACCGACCTTGGATTACCAATCGCAGCGCTACAAGTATCCGACAAGTGCATCTAAGAGTCTCTTAGTCTCTTGTGTCATTGCGTCGTGTTCCAAGTACTTCCTATTGTCCGATGCAAATTTTTTAATCTCAAGTTTCCACAAGGTAATGTACGAAAAATCAGTGAATATGATTCATAGTGTAAGTATATAATATGAAACTTGCTAATATAATTTTCAATAATACGGCAACTTTTCAACACAGTTTTCTTTGTTTGCCACCTAAGCTGTGCCATCAGCAACAAGGGCGTCCTCCCTATAGACGAATCTTAATAGTGAACTTTCAATATTTTGATTTCTTACGTACCTTATTGGAGTATGAGCAATACTACATTTATAATACATAAATATTATTATGAATATATAATATAATATAGAGTACATGTAATTAGTATATTATACATAATATTTGTATTTGTGAGTTTATTGTCTATGAACGATTGATTAAATTGGCAAATATATTGTAGTAATGACGCATGCTGATATAGAGAACGCGAATTTAATCTCTCTACAAATACCAGATACAATTTTTGACTGTTTCGTACATCACTAAACATAATTTGAAGAAACTGAATCGTGAGAATTACATGTAAGTGAATGAAATATCTACCAAAGCCACTCGTGTGTAGGTCGGCCGTCGCATCATTCGTCTGGGCGCGGTGTCTCGTCTGCTATTGTCGTCTTTATTTAGCGTGGCCGGACGCGTTCCCGCAATGATGCACGAAAGGAAACACGGCACCTCCTCCCGCGCGTGCCTTCCCGCCAGCGGCTGTCACCGGGCGTGCCTTCTGCGAAGAGAGCGTCAGAGAGCTCGTGATGTGCATGCGAGCTCCACTCTCGCTCCGGAAGGCATTGAAAGACTGTTGAGAGACGTGCGAAGATTGGATAAACTATAATTTTAACGTCATTAGATCGATTAACAGCAAATAATGGCGCGGTTGAAATTAGTAAATCGAGGCGATAAACGTGTCGAGCAGAGCAAACAAAGTGACGCATGTCTCTGCAGTGTCTCTGACCTGTTGGTCCCGGGATTCGAGTTGGGATGGTGGCAGGATTTTCGACTCTAGCTACATAGCAAGTTCGAATCCATCCGCTGTTTGGAGATTGATTGATTGATTGGTATTTACGGGCGCGTCAACTACTTTGGTCATTAGTCCCGTCAGTGTAGTGCGTCGGGAGGTGACTATGAACTTTTCCCCGCTGGATGGCGAGATCTGGCGCCGACCTGCCGTCGACTAGCGGGGTTTCCCCTCAAGCAAGGACACCGGGGGGGCACCGCCCCAGCCGGGACAAGCTCTACGTTCCCGACCGGCCTCCCGGCATGTGTGGTAGTGTAGTGCATGTTAGTGTAAGTGTGTGTGTAAGAGGAGAGGATAGGACAAGGAAGAGGAAGGAAAGATCGCGCGCGGTCCGTGGCTCGTTTGTTAGGGTACTGCTCCGGCATTCGCCTGGTGTTGTTCGGAGAAACCACGGAAAACTACCGATCAGAACAGCCGGCCGCTAGAATTCTCCTCCAGACAGCGATTGAATTCGACCTAGCTGACAAGCTAGTGTCGAAAATTCTGCCGTCGGGACTCGAACCTAGGACCTCCCGGTCAGAGGAACTGCAGTGACATCAGGTTGATGCACTGAGCCATCTCTCCCGGTCTGTTTGGAGAGAATTCTAGTGGCCGGCTGCTCTCATCCGTAGATTTCCGTAGTTTCTCCGATCAACGCCAGGAGAATGCCGGAGCAGTACCCTAACAAACGGGCCACGGACCGCGTGCAATCTTTCCTTCCTCTTCCTTGCCCTATCCTCACCCTTACATACACATGCGCTACCAGACCGTTCCTTAACGGACGCAAGAGAGAATTTTCGTTCCTTTATTTGCGTGAAGTCGAAATTTAAACATTATATTATTAAGAAAACTAGTGTTGCTACTCCAGCACAGTCCCGTATTATTTGTAATTTTTGCAATTTTTACTTTCCCGTATACGTACGTATACACGGAGTGATATACGTAGTATAGGGAAAGTTATGTAATGCTGCGCGAAAAAATGGCCAATTTTCGGCGGAAAAAAATTAATTGCCGGGCCGCGAAAACGAATAAGTGGATAAAACCAGTTGCTAAATTAAGAAAAACTAGTGGTGCTACAACAGCACTTACTTTTCCGTATTAGAGGAAACGGCTAAGTAGTACTGTAATATTGCACTTTATGCGCTACTAACATCTTCGCTTGGAACTCACTATTTCCATTGCAGTGTTGTCAGAACTATGTGAATTCTACAACTTCACAAAAATAGAATGCAAAAGTTTTGTAACCCTATATTGGAAAAAGAAGCCTGATACCCTGGAAATATAGAAATGCCTTCCATTGGGCCATGATTAGGGAAGAGTATTTTAAAACCATGCAACAAATTCTCTACTCACTACAAATAGTACAGCATTTGGTGCAAAACTAAATATTTGCCTGCAAATATCAACATAAATTAGACAATTATAACTCCTTTTCATACAGCTCCATTAGGTCACAACAATGACACTAATTCACAGATATTCGCGAGCGCAAAGTGAATTCCATTGTTGCAGACCCTTCATTGTCGCTATTCTGAGAGCTATTAATTCTTTTTACTTATTTCAAATATTTCAAAATAAACAATTTCTAAAATATTAATGTGTAAGTCTATAACAAAGTTCGAATGTAAGAAACGAAGAAAGAAATAATATACAAAATTGCACATTCTAATTTACGACGCATCCAGCTGACCAAAGCGCAGTAAATTTACAGCGGCCTATTACGTTTGTCACAAAATTAAAGAAAAACTACTCGTATTTTGAAAAAATTAAGCATGACCGTATTTATTTTATTTATTTATTTGTTAAAAAACAGAAACAGAATGGCACAGACTTTCCCGTATTAGTTTTCTATTTTCCTGGGTCTTCGCTAGCTATTCGGAATTGCCACATACTCTTTCTTGCCAGCTACCATCTATCATCGCCAAAAGTACATTTTTTTGTCATTTTCTTAATTTTTCGGTTTCCTATTGGTAGAACAGAAACATTAATTTTAGAATATTAAAGAACACAAAAACCTAGCCGTAAATGGCAATTTTCTTTTAAAAATTATGTGCCGTTTAAGAGAAAATGGCGTTTTAGCACTACTAAAAATGCGAAATTTGAAGCTCATTTTCACAGAAAATTTTTGAGTTTTCAAAATACTTTATTTGAAGTTATTTGAAGCACTTACACTCACAAATATATTCATCTTTACAAATTGCGGATAATGTGCATATTAAAGATGTGAGAGATCTTTCAAAAAATTTACATTTATATAATTTTTGAAAAAAACAAAAAAACTCAAAATAAACTTCACGCTATACTAATGAGTGTAATTAGCACTATCCGTTACAAAAGTTTCAAGAAAAAAATTGCAGCCATATACGAGAAAATGACTTTTGAGCATTTCTGAAAATGTCGAAATTTGAGCTACTTTTCACAGAAAACGGTTGTGTTTTCGAGAAACTTTACTTGACATTATTTAAAGCATATATACTCGTAAATATAATAATGTAAAAAAATCGCCGATAATGTAAATATTAACGACGTGAGAGACAAGTAAAAAATTTACATTTTTGTAATTTTTGAAAAAACCAACCGATAGACCAAATTGCTTTATGTCATTGATAGAGTACATTTACCACTATCCCTACAAACAGTTTAAAGAAAAAATTTGGAGCCGTTTTTGAGAAACTTTTGTTTTTGTAATTTTTTAAAAATTGCACATATTGCACGCAATATTGCACGAAAACTACCAAAAATGTGAAAAACATTTACATGACCTTTATTAAAGAACTCAATATGCAGAACAAATTTTATTTGAAGAAAAAATCTCTATCTTCAATTTTGTAGTTGGAGAAAGACGCCGAAAAAAATTCAAACTTTCACAATTTTCGAAAATTCAGAGCTGTACGTGAAAATCGGACCTATGCCATGTTAAAAAGTGTATTTTCCTCTATTCATACAAGAAATTTAAAGAAAAAAATTTGGAGCCGTTTTTGAGAAAATGTTGAAAATCCCCGAGGGGCTTCATATAAAGTACCCCCAAATTTTAAAGAATCTTTTTCAAAATCACAAAGCTTCGACTAGAATCAGATCGACCGGGGAATATCAATTTTGAAGAAAATCGACCGAACGGTTTAGGCGCTAGCGTTGACCACAGACGGACAGACGGACGGAATGCCGTCAATCGATTTTTAAGTATAAAGAACCAACAAATCATGGATTTTGACCACACCACGAGATAGAGGATTTTTTTTCTTAATTTAGCAACTGGTTTTATCCATTTATTCGTTTTCACGGCCCGGCAATTAATTTTTTTCCGCCGAAAATTGGCCATTTTTTCGCGCAGCATTACATAACTTTCCCTATACTACGTATATCACTCCGTGTATACGTACGTATACGGGAAAGTAAAAATCCCCTAACACGTGGTGTAGCCAGAAACCCTGTTTTCTAGGTCCTTGATACCGAAAATCCAATTGAAAGGAAAACGTCCGTCTGTCCGTCCGTCCGTCTGTGAACACTGCTAGCGTCTAAACCATACGTACGATTTCTTCCAAAATGGATATTCCCCGGTCGATCTGATTCTAGTCAAAGCTTTGAGATTTTGAAAAAGATTTTTCAAAATTTGGGGGTACTTTATATGAAGCTCCCCGGGGATTTTCAAACTTTTCTCAAAAACGGTTCCAAATGTTTTCTTTAAATTTCTTGTATGAATAGAGTAAATACACTTTTTAACATGGCATAGGTCCGATTTTCACGTACAGCTCTGAATTTTCGAAAATTGTGAAAGTTTGAATTTTTTTCGGCGTCTTTCTCCAACTACAAAATTGAAGATAGAGATTTTTTCTTCAAATAAAATTTGTTCTGCATATTGAGTTCTTTAATAAAGGTCATGTAAATGTTTTTCAAAATTTTGGTAGTTTTCGTGCAATATTGCGTGCAATATGTGCGATTTTAAAAAATTACAAAAACAAGATTTTCCCCAAAATGGCTCCAAATTTTTTCTTTACACTTTTGGTAGGGATAGTGGTAAATGTACTGTATCAATGACATAAAAGCCATTTTGGTCTATCGGTTGTTTTTTTCAAAAATTACAAAAATGTAAATTTTTGTACTTGTCTCTCACGTCGTTAATATTTACATTATCGGCGATTTTTTCACATTATCATATTTACAAATATATATATGCTTTAAATAATGTCAAGTAAATTTTCTCGAAAACACAACCGTTTTCTGTGAAAAGTAGCTCAAATTTCGGCATTTTCAGAAATGCTCAAACGCCATTTTCTCGTATATGGCTGCAAATGTTTTCTTGAAACTCTTGTAACGGATAGTGATAATTACACTCCTTAATATGACGTAAAGTTTATTTTGAGTTAATATGAGTGAATATGACGTAAAGTTTTTTTTTCAAAAATTACATCATTGTAATTTTTTTGAAAGATCTCTCACATCTTTTATATGCACATTAGCAGCAATTTGTAATCATTATTATATTTGTGAGTGTAAGTGCTTCAAATAACTTCAAATAAAGTATTTTGAAAACTCAATCATTTTCTGTGAAAATGAGCTTCAAATTTCGCATTTTTAGTAGCACTAAAACGCCATTTTCTCTTGAACGGCACATCTTTTTTAAAAGAAAATTGCCAATTATGACTAGGGTTTATTGTTCTTTAATATTCTAAAATTAATATTTTCGTTCTACCAATAGGAAACCGAAAAAATAAGAAAATGACAAAAAAAATGTACTTTTGGCGGTGATAGATGGTAGCTGGCAAGAAAGAGTATGTGGCAATTGCGAATAGCTAGCAAAGACCCAAGAAAATAGAAAACTAATACGGGAAAGTCTCTGCCATTCTGTAGCATCACTAGTTGGAAATTATGATAGTTCAACGAAAATGAGACTTACACTGATTTTGTAAGCGTACTTTGATGTATCCGAGAAAAATTCAAAATATTGGAACATAAAAATTGGAGCATTAAAAGTGAAAGTGTTAAGGTTTCTTGTAAAGTTCCTACTCCCCCCCCCAATCAAAATACGTTACAAATTTGTCCACCTTTTCAGGACGGTCAGATCTACCGAGAAACATCAATTTTGGAGAAAATCGCCAGAAGAGTTTAGACGCTACTTTTACCATCAACCAATTTTTCGATATTTAGGACCCACGAAATATGGATTCTGACTACACATGTTAGAGAACATAATTTACTATATAAAGGAAAGAAATTTATCCAATTTTTCGACATGAGTGTCTCACAACATGAGTTTTTAAGGAAGAATTGCCACTTTATAATGCGCATTACAATATTTCCCTATTCTACGTAAGTACTCCCAGTATCTGTAATACGAAAATTCGTAGTAAGCGAGAAAGAAAATTTAACTCTCGGTCACTTCTTCAATTTAACCCTCGGTCACAACCCTAGGTCAAAACATCGCTAATAATTTTCCTTTCATTAAAGTTGCTACAGCATGAGAGATCCTTATGCAGCTGTGAGTTCCCCGAGGCATTTAGGAAGGAAACATATGGGATTCACATCTGCATGCTGCGGTGGAAAGTCTTCGTCTTAACTCTGTTTAGCGCAGGAGTGTGATGGTGCTTGGCGGAAAGTCCGTCAGAAGGAAATAGTTCCTGACGCGTACCTGTGAATTTTGTTCGCCAACGTTAGTGTATTATTCATAATGGAAGGCGCGGCGATGAGTAAAGCACTTGGCAGCTAAAGCTATAATTGTATGCGTGCTTAATGTCCAAAGGAGGCATATTATTCAGTGGCTAGTGCATTCGCCTTCCATCGCTTTGGCCCAGGTTTGAGCCCTGAAGAATCCATGTGGAATTGTGGTAAACAGTGTCAGCTCTCCTTGGCCTCTTCCCGTTTTCCTGCTTATCATTCCATCATTTTATCATTATTTACCTCGTCATCAAACTGTACGTATTAGGAAAGGTATCTACTGATGTCACTGCAAAGCCCCTAATCTGGTGGACCTAGGGGTCGAATCCTGATGGTGGCAGGGGTTTCGTCAATAGCTTGAAGCCTAGGTCGAATTTAGGCGCTGTCTGGAGGAGAATTCTAGAGGTCGGCTGCTCTAATCGGTAGTTTTTTGCACTAGGCGAATGCTATAGTAGTACCCTTCAAACGGGCCCCGGACCGCACGCGACCTTTTCTTCCTCTTCCTTGTCCTATCTTCACCCCTTACTTACACTCACTCACACTTACAAGCACTACAGTACTATATTTATCGGGAGACCATCTGGGAGCTTATTGCTTGTCCTATAGCTGGGAAGGTGCCATACTGGTGGGAGATACCTGATTGTGGGAAATACACGCAAGCTGACGTAGGTCGGCACCGGATCTCCCTAGTACCAGCAGCGGCGGCGATAAAACATGCACTACCCACATGGGATGGGACTAACGACCTTAGCTGTTGATGAGTCCGGAATACCTAATCAACTGATCAACTCTTCATCATTTTTTCTTTGGATAATCATTTGTGGACCCTATTGTCCCCAGTAGTTGATTCAATGGGCCCAAATAAAAAAGTAAAAAATAAACAAAAGTCCCACAGAATCTGCAGAGGGAATTACAAAATAAAAATCTGCTCGTCAATCACCTGATTATTCTGCATGTTTCCATTATTTTCTTTCGCATAGCAGAAGGCTTGGAGAAGAATAAATTAAAAATTACATTTGGCGAATTACGTGATAAAAACGTCACTTTCGTTATTCACTCTGGTAGTGGCACTTCCGCCCATTCCTTCCATAATATTATTTTTTCCTCATACTGCAATATACATACATTTTGCCTAGATGACTCTTCACTTTTTGCCCTTAATTGTGACACCATGTATAACATATAAAAAAGTTTATTTCAAGGACAATATGTTCTTGATTTATTGAAATGCCAACTAGTATTTAAAATTGTTTTCCATTTGGGTTGTATCCTCATCCTTTCTTACCTGGTGGAAAGAAAAAATAAATGACCTTCAATTTCTCCTGACAGAAAACCATGTGGACTGTTACTTTAATTTGAAGAAGTTTGGTGTAAGTCCCGTCGATAATTTTTGTTTGTAAGAAAAGAAAGCGTCTCCACAGGTTCCATGCGCCCAGGTTACATATTCTGCGCCATAAGGGTGGCAGCTGGACTGTGCTTAGCGATAGGAGAGACGAGTGAGGTCGGGGCAAAATCTCCGAGAACAGCGGCCAGACATCTGAGGGAGCGGGTAATCCTGTACTCCTGACAGACTCGAAGCAGGAAAGTCATGCACCCGCTGTACCAGGGTTTTTTTGGTCGCATCAACTACTAGGTAATTAGCGACCACTATTGGATGTAACATTGATACGAGGATGAAACGATATGGTGATGATATGGGGTGAAAGGACGAACACCTACAACCATGCCAGAGGCGGATCTCGAACCCGCGACCCCACGGTCCAAGGCACTACTGCCTTAACGATCTCGGCCAAGGGGCTGACTGCACCAGGTTTTATTGATGCCAACCTGGTCCCAATCATTAACCTCTCTACGCAGCTTTCTCGGTCTGCAGCAGAGTATTGCACGGTTCAGAGTATTCCTCGATTGCATAGTATTTCAACTGCGCCTCCCGAAGTAGTAAATAAGTCGAGTTGTCTCAAAAGCGAAAATATTCGACGGAATTTTATTAGAACTTATCTCACTCGAATGTCGATCATAATCTACGTGCTATTTTGTCGGAGTAGTTAAGACACAACTTGTACATTTGAAATTATTATTTATCGAATTATTAAAACTTTAAATTGTTCTATTGCCCTTTTCTTTGTGGAAAATTTGTTTACATTTGAGAAAATGAAATTGTATTGCTAATATTCAGCTATACGAAAAAAAACAACAATAAATAACAAGTAAAGATTTCACAAATCTGACGTATTGATTGTGTATGTAACAAACCTCTACGATAAACATGCTGACGGACACATTTTTGTTGCCTTTCCTAAAGCCTTTCGACCCACTCTTAAAACACTAGGTAAGAAGGGAATAGGTGTAGTACTATGGATAAAGAAAAAATTCGAATATTTTAATAATCTATAAAATGTTTTCTGATAGTACTGACTTTCATTTGCCGTCATGAAAATGATTTTGTCCTATGATTTCCTTCCGTAAAATTGTAAATATCACCGTGCACAATAAATACCAATTTTGGCATCCAGCTGCCATTTTAAAACGATTCAATTTCTCTAGTTGTACTACGGCAAGGTTAGGAAATGAAATAGTGAACCGGAAAAAACGAAAGTGAATAATTTTTTGAAAAGTCTATTATTTAATAACAAGTGAATATTACATTTTATCAATGGGATGAGTTCTAGCGAGGTATTTCAGTTGCAGTAGGAAAAGGAAATGACTGTTCGGAATCAACGTGTTTCCGAATTTCCGCGAAAGAGTTCAGCGATCAAAAAAGTTCGGGAAAACGTGCCACATGCCGCAACACATGCCATCGCGCTGCTCGCGTGACACTCGTAATTGAGGGCGCCAGATTTCATGGTTTTATGACAAAAGGCCCTGTAACGTAACCTGGGCGCGGAGCAGGCGGCTGATTGGGAGCGGCGCGGCGCGGGCGTTTGGGTGATTGCGACAACGGGCGGACCGGCTGGCGGCACGGCGCGCGCGGGGAGCGGGCGGTGACGCAACTGGCTTGCGTGAACGGTTCGGTTCGATGCGATGCGATTCGATGCGATGCGATGCGAAGCGATTCGAAGCGATACGAGGCGACCGATGCGAAGCGATACGACGCAAAGAGACGCGATGCGATGCGATGGGATACGATACTATATGAGACGATAAGATGGGATCCGATCCGATACGACGCTATACTGCGATTTTTGTATCTTTGCCCGCGACAGGAATCAGCTGTTTCGCTGCCATCCAATTGGGAGCTTATATTTCGCGACAGTGACGTCACTAGGCCGATGTTCAAGCTCCCGATTGGATGAAACCGTCAACAGCTGATTCCTGTCAGGAGCAAAGTTACGAAAATCGCAGTATAAGAGGTACGACGCTATAGGATTCGACGGGACGCGATGCATTGAATTGTGTAATTGTTCAGAGGGGGCATTCACAGGCGGAATTGTTCAGGTGTAATTGTTCAAAGGCGGTGAGCGCTAAAGGGGGTGCATACTTTTAATTCTTTAGTGAGATTGGAGCATGAGAGCTACTGCGGAACTAAGTAAAAAAAATGCCCGCCTTATCGAAAGCCCTTGCTGCGTTCCAGCATCAGAAGTCGTTCGAGAGTGCATGTAGGACTGAAGTGAAAGATTTAATCAAATCAGCGTGTTACCCCGTACTGGACTATCGGAGTTGCAATCGAAAGCGACTGCCTATTGGATTACAAGATTATATTTAACGGAGCACGAGGCCCTTCGCAGTAGCCACCTAAAGAGTAATAAGATCGGAGAAACGATTCCTTGCCCTTGTCGGGCAAAATAAATACCACTCGTGAACCAATACGAACCCGAGTACACGATTTATTCGCTCCCAAGAGCAAAAGGTCGTGATCGGATGAACTAGCTCTTCCTAAAATTATTACGTGTTGGGTGACGGAATTCATAATTCGTATTCGCTATAAAGTAATACTGCTGCCCTCGGTGTATGTTGTCGATGACTTATGAACCATTTCGAATGAATGATAGAAATGTATGTTGATGATTTTTTTTTCTGTCAGATTGTTTAACAGTTGCTGTAAATAAAGTATTTGCAGTTGCCAAAGATGTAGCTTCGTGGTGAATCTTATTTGTTGGATTTCATTGTCTGGCTCATAGAGCGCATTTTTCCAATTTGGACCTGCGGATGTGGATGACATAATTCTACTAGAATTCGTCAATCAATACCTCATTATTCAATTTGTCTTCTTCAAACCAAATATATATTTTGTCCATATAATAAATATAATATAAAGAATATAATAATATAATAAAAATAATGTTAAGTATTTTTAATAGGGACATCGTCACCATTTAACCTAATCTACATGACATTTTTCTTCTAGACTCCTCCTTCTTTTTGTTATTGTGAATGCAATTTTAAAAAACATTGTCAATGAATCTCGTAATTCTTAGGAATGTTTTATTCAAATGACCGGAGAAAAATAAATTAAATATATATTATTAAGAAAATCTATATAATTACCCAACGTACATGTACTTCTTGGGCATGATTGTGCTTTCACATAATTTCCATTCCTTAAAACAAACAGTTCGAATTTATGCTGAGCACTAATACTTCCCAAGATTTCATCATCGTCCAAGACCCTCAGTTTTCAAAAGTGAGGAAAGGTGGTAACGCTACATTTTTGTCAGAAATCGTCAGAACTGAAAAAATCGTTCCAGGGTAAACATGTCTGTATAACATTGCGATGTCTTTCTGAGAAGTGGTGAAAAAACACGTGGGAATGTCTTCAATTTACACAGCTGTGTTGGAACCATACAGGAAAGATGTATAGTCTATCTTCTATGTTGGAACGTATCTTTACCGAAAATGGAAGGCATATGGTAAAGAAGATACCCCAAGATTGACATGCCATTTTTGACTGAAACTGACAACTGAAAGACTTTTTTCAAACAGAAAATTACAATTAAATATATAATACTATATAATAAGAATTTACCAAAATAAATCCTACAGACTTCCCTTCAACTTAATTTAATTCAATTAAATTCATCAATTCTTGACCCTGGTCCTCCTAGGAGCCGTCGCTAGCGATTAATTTTTGCAACCGTTGCCAAATTGGCGGCTACGTCACCCGTCCCAATCTCAGCGGACGTACTTTCACCCCCCAAAATTGCTACGGTCCTTTTTACATAGCGCCATTATTACATCAGGGTCATCACAATTAGTGCTGCCACTTTCGCCACGCAGCGTGTCACTTCTGGCGTCATGGTGGTCGTCATTGTGATCAACGTCGCACGTCATGGCCGCCGATTTGGCCAACACGAGACCCTAGCGATGTCTTTCCGGTGGCGCGGGGAGTTCAGAAGGCGATTGTAATGATGGGGTTCGCGCCTTGGAAGTGTGTTTCGTGACTTTCCATTGAAGTGTTGCTTAAGCTCTTCGTCTGGAGATTCTCATCCTGAGAAAATTTTCGTTGATTCATCGGGGCACGCGAATAGAACGTTATAGATGTTGAATTTTCGCACCGAGAGAGGTGGTTCAGTGAATCAACTGATGCCGCTGCAGTGCCTCTGATCGGGACGTCCTAGATTTGAGTCCAGACGGCGGCAGGATTTTCGACCCTAGCTTGTCAGCTAGGTCGAGTTCAGCCGCTGTCTGGAGGAGAATTCTAGCGGCTGGCTGCTGTGAACGGTAGTTTTCCGTGGTTTCTCCGCACAACACCAGGTGAATGCCGGAGCAGTACCCAAAGGGCCACGGACCACGCGCGATCTTTCCTTCCTCTTCCTTGTCCTATCCTCACCCCTCACACACACTCACATGCACTACACTACCACACATGCCGGGAGACCGGTAGGGGGCTTAGTGCTTGTCCCCTTGCCGGGAGACCGGTCGGGGGCTTAGTGCTTGTCCCGGGGGGGGGGCGGTGCACCGTTGTTGGGAGATATCTGGTTGAGGAAAACCTCGGTAGTCGATGGTAGATCATCGCCGGATCTCGCCATCTAGCGGAGGAAAATCCCTGCCATCTCCCAATAGGAACACATGCATCACCCTTACGAGATTAATGATCTCGGTAGTTGCGCCTGAAATCACTAACAATCAATCAATCAATCAATCGAAGCTTTCCTTTTTTAACGAAATTGTATAATCATTTGTCGTCTATCTGATTTTGTTTTCTTTTCTGTATATTTTCAATAGAGGTGGATGTGTGTTCTGTTAACGATACATGTTATTTTTATTTCTACATCATTCAGCATACAAGTCCATGTTTTAAACATTTCTGTTCGTATTGTATTTTATTTCCCAAAATTCATCCGACCAGGTAAAAAATAAATTTATGAAAGTTTTATGCACTGAGGAGATGAACTGGTTGATTCACAAACGTGTTATACGGTAATTGACATTAAATTATATTTATATTTTTTCAAACGCCTTGACTAAAATTATTGTCTTTCAGTTTTATAATACTGCTCACTGCCTCGTTGAAATCCTATGAATTGCAATGTTGCGTTTTCTGACCGTGTGGTGGCCTTGTGTGTCTTCTGATACTACTCAATTAACTTACAGGCAATGTAACGTCTACATTCAGTTAACGTGTAATTATAGCTCGGTAACAAAACACTATGAAACTTTTCTTGCGCGCGTACTTTCGAATATTTTACGAGTGCACATTGATTGAGAAGCGTTTCATCTACCTGGTAAGAGCGTTGTGCTTTATGATGAAGTACAATCGTTCGTCGAAAGGGAATGGTCTTTAATCGTGTATTCACTCCCCTAGGATGGAGTGACTAAATCAATTTTTCGAATCGAATTCTAAGGCGATGTTTTAATCTTCGTGCACCCAATATTTCTGCAATAACCAACCTTGTTTTCCATGGAAAATATAACATAATATTTTATTCAAATAGTGTTTTTTATAGCTCCATGATCGACTTTGACCATAGAAAAAACGAACTGTTTAAATTATTCAGTATTTAACAATTTTGATCTTTTTCTTTTTTTTCTGAGATCTGGGAAGTCCTTACTTTGATTTCTTCGAGCACTACTTTCTCGTGAATGCTCCCGCGTTGTTCTCCCGCGCCGTGAAATTCTTCCTTCTTCCTTTCTTCAATTTTCTTTTATTACATACTTTAAAAGAGGTTCCGTAAAATCCCTGTATTCACCGCCGACGGGCGCCTAATTCCGAATACTATTTAATACGTTATCACGTTCGACATCTACATTTTCTTTCTAGAGCTCGAGCTTTCGTTTCGTCTATTCCTCCGATATCCTCTCGTTCGCCTCTTACCATATACGTTCCTTGACTCGCAGTCTTTGAGTAATTCTTCGGTATATTACACTAATATGTTTCAAAAGTTGTTTATTTGCATGCAAATCAACAAGAAGGTACTCATAAAAATTATACGTTGTATCTTCAGTAAACGCAAAGAGCATGTAGTGCACAATACATAGAATAACAATTTTCAACATTTATCTTTATTCTAAAATTCTACATGCTAGATGTTTTTGTTTCTAATAAAGTGTATCATGCATGATATAACGTACTTAATTTTTTATAAATGGTAAGAAAACAATGGCTATTTTACATGTGGCTAATAGATAATTTTATGTGTAATTTAGTTGGTTATTCTTCAGCGCGGCTGCACGAATATGATATATTCGTAATTGCTACAGTATAAGTTGTAGAAATATCATAATGTTTTATAGCCACGTGGAGTATATAATGTTTTATTTTATACGATCGCCTTTTTAACATTTTGACCTTTTTTCTAGCTGTAAGTCTATGACTAATCGAATTATATTAGCCTCGGCAATACCATTTATTATATCGGATATAATAAATGGTCATTAAATGTACTCTGAACACGTAAGTAAATAGGATATTCTAAATGCGATAGGGTAATATAGATATTTAATGTATAATTATATATACACAATAATACATCATTATTATACACGATTAGAGCTACATTATCTAAAAAAGGCATTTTTCAACCACCAAATTAAAAAAATCTATACATTTATCTCCATGTAACACGAGAATGTGTCTCACTGAGAACTGGATTTGTTTTCGAATTAAGAAGGGAAACCTGTACTTTTGTGCAGATGAAATATTTGCGTTCTAACACGCCCGGTACTTTTAAACCTCATTCTCTTGGAAGGTTCATTAACAAATTGTTTTCAAATATAACTTTTGAACTAATGTATGCACTTGTACTATATTATAGACCCATAAAATATTGCCTGGAAAATAGAAACAACATACTATGTACAATATATATCAAATAAAATGTTTTAGGTACATTTTGGTGTCTGATTTGTGACTTCTGACTTCTTTACTATCGAAAAATTCAGTAACTCTTGTCCAGTGTACTGTTTGATAGAAACAGTGTACAATTTACTTACGTTATAAAAATTCTGCTATATTTTATACCTACAACTTTGCTTTTCTAATTCAGAAAAATGAAAAAAAAACAAATGCATATTGTTTTGTTAGTGAAATTGTAAATAGCAACGTTTTGAAGGTGTCCAGTTCAACCAAGAAATTGGATAATAACACGTTTTTTATTTAAAGTATAATTTTTCATCCATGGAAAAAAAGATAATTCACAAAAATATGTGGTTATAAAATGCTTTTATTTTAAATATGAAATTTGAAACATCAAAAGTACCTTTGCGATAGCTGATATCTACTCCCTCTCAAGAAAAATTATATTCATTATAAATAAAAAAGTAACATTTTTGGTTCTAATGCATATTAATATTACAAGTACATAATAAAGTCGGAAAAGAAAAATAACGTAAGACAAGCAACAAGAACTAGACGAATAAGAAAAGTACTAGTCTTGTAAAAAAGAAGAAATATTCATTCCTCCATTTTAATATCAAAACCAACAAGAAGAACGAGAACGACAAGATGAAGGCAAAGAACAAAAACAGCCACGTGTGGGATCGAGAGGCATCTAACCTTCCGGCCCCGAAAGCGACGGAAGCCATGGCGCCCACGTACTGATGTGGCAACGAGCTCCGCTCGGCTCGGCTGTGCGTCCCTTATCGCCCGCGCCGCCCAGCGCCGCCCAGCGCCGCGCCGCCGCCCGCCCTTCCGCCCTCCGCGGGGCGCATCGCGTGCGTGCGGCGCGCGCGCGCTCGCTCGCTCACGCACGCACGCGGCGGCGGCGCCGGCACGCGCCCGGCACAGGCGCTGCGTGCCGCCCTTTTCCCTTGGGAGCGTAACTGCCCCGCCCCGCCCCTCCCCGCCCCTCCCCGCCAGCGCGCCCGCTCGCCCCAGCGCCCGCCCGGGGAAATTGCCTTCGAAACCGCTGCCGACGAGCGGTGGGACACCGTGCGCCAGAGTGGAAACAGCGCTAATGGTGAGGGGAGGGGTGTAAGGGTGAGACGGGTGTGACGGTTGGGAGGGTGTAAGGAGTGTGTAGGGGCAGGGCGGGTGTAAGGGTACTGGACGGGTGTAACGTCGGAGTGGTTGCAATGAGGGGCGAGTCTAATAGCGGGGCGGGAGTGACGGTGGGGAGAGAGCAACGGTGGGGCAAATGTTAAAAGCGGGACTCGTGTAACGTATGGTGGGTGTAACCTCGGGTGGGTGTAACGGCGGATGGGTGTAACGGCGGGTGGGTGTAACGGCGGGTGGGTGTAACGGCGGGTGGGTGTAACGGCGGGTGGGTGTAACGGCGGGTGGGTGTAACGGCGGGTGGGTGTAACGGCGGGTGGGTGTAACGGCGGGTGGGTGTAACGACAGGAAAGGAGTAATGGCGACGGAGACCGTAGAAACGGAGTCGGCAAAAATGAGGAGACTTGTGATGGCGTCGGAAAACAGCCGAGAAACGGTGGGGTGGGTATGGCGATGACGCTGACGGATGGCGCAGCCCCGAGTGCCGTGCCACGCGGGCGGTGTTTGCTGTAAAATGTGACGTAAGGGATGGAAACGTTTGGGTTTAAAGATGTAGGGAGCAAGTTGAGTGGCGAGTGTTGGGGGAATGGCTGGAAACGGCTGGAAAATGCCAGAGGCAGTTCATCCCCACAAGCGACTAGAGTATGACGATGAGGAACTCTGCAAGTAAGCGAATGAGGAGAAACAATATGGTTGCGTGACGGTGGGAAGGACTCGCGCAAAATTTAGAGGGGATGGAGAGTGCTATGGGTGAAGAGAGCATGGGGTGTATATAACGTAGGTGTAGAGTGCGTGTGGCGTAGCGCAGGCGGCGGGCATTGGGAAAAAGGCGCGGGAGACGTGGTCGGAGACGTGGTGGTCCGTGAACGGGCGGTCCGTGAACGTTGGGCGGTCCGTGAGCGTTGGGCGGTCCGTGAGCGTTGGGCGGTCCGTGGGCGTTGGGCGGTCCGTGAGCGTTGGGCGGTCCGTGAGCGTTGGGCGGTCCGTGAGCGTTGGGCAGTCCGTGAGCGTTGGGCGGTCCGTGAGCGTTGGGCGGTCCGTGAGCGTTGGGCGGTGCGTGAGCGTTGGGCGGTGCGTGAGCGTTGGGCGGTGCGTGAGCGTTGGGCGGTGCGTGAGCGTTGGGCGGTGCGTGAGCGTTGGGCGGTGCGTGAGCGTTGGGCGGTGCGAGAGTATGGAGTGATGCGAGTTTCCGGGCCAGCGGGAAATGACTGACGAACGATTGTGGGTTTCGGATCGGGCAGGGAGACAGTCAGAGGAGCATACCAGACTAGTACAGGGAGAGCCCGTGTGAGAGAAGGGTTTAGGAAAACGCAAGTTAGTGCGGGGGCGTAGCACAGGGGATGGCAGTAGGTGAAAGGCGCGAGGGGCGGGGGCGTGGGCGGGGAAGGCGAATGCGAGCGAAGCGGGATTGGCGGCTGAGGCGGAAACGTCGGCAGCCCGAGGCAGTTGAGCTCGCGAGCGCCGCCGCCTCCGCCGCCGCTGCGAAGAGCGATTGCAAGCTCTTGAGGAGCTGCGGGCGGGGGCTATCACTCTAAGTACCCCTCGTGCCAAGTTGCTCCCTTGAGACCTGCCCGTTGTGCGCCTGCGCCGCGCTTCTCAATAGCTTTGCGTTTTCGTGTTGCCCCTCCGCGTGAATACTTGAATCCCTTCGTTAATCAGGAAGTTGACCACATGAGCACGATTTCTCTTACAATTGTTCCGGTACATTCTTCTTAATAGTCTCTTTGCATTTTACTATTGATCTCAAGACAAAATGATCTTGAGTTGATAACAATAAAAAAGAAAGTCTAATCGTTTCAAATGACTTGTAAGAGTCGTTTACTGTACAACAGCATGATTCAAAGGTACTATTTTACACGTAATCAATAACTTAGGATTAAAATGTTTGTGTTTGGCCATTTTATTTATCTGAAATCCGGCCCTTAAATAATTCAAAATAATTATACTTTGTTTAGTTCGTTCGTTTTTACGTACAATTTTTCATAAGGACTTTTTATTCTAAAACCAAATGGTTGATTATGTTTACTCGGCATTTTAACAAAGTACTAGACATTTTGTAGAGAAAGTGTTGCCTGAAAAATATTGAGGTACAATTTTGCTTTTCATAAATATTTTTGCCTGAATGTACATGTGAAGCAAAGAGAACACCCAAAATTTCAGCTGTTCATTTGCTTGTGAAATACTTAAAACAATATAAAATGAAGACGAGTTTTGTACTTGGTGCAGTAGCTGGAAGATAGTTCAGCCTCAGAGAAATTGTGCCGGGCTGACCCCGCTCACCTTGAACTCTTATCGCAGAAGTGGAGAAACCTCTCTAGTTGAGTTCTTCACCGCTTAACTGTGCGTAATGAAGCAAGCAGTTCAGAAGGTTGAAGTCGCTACGCTTTAGTTGCTCGAAAATGTGTTAACTCTTTCATTAATTTTTTATTAACTTACGACTTATTTAGATGAGTGTCCGCTTTAATAAGTTTCCCTATTTCAGAAGATCATCATTATTACTATTCTTAGTTTTCCAAATTATATTAGTTATTTTTACTGCAATTAGTTTTTCATCTTTCCAAATCTACATTCAATAATGTGAACACATATGTTTCAAATCTGGCATTCATGTGATGTGAAAAGCGGCATGCAATTTCAAAATTATGCAATTCACATTACAGTTTAGAGTGTGATATCGCTGTCAATTTCCTGGTCAAAATTTAATATATATATATATATATATATATATATATATATATATATATATAAATGGAATAATCTGTTAATAATTTGTTGGTTTCAGAACAAATAGAAACGATACAGTGAGATATTTGAAATACAATTGGTTTATTTCAAATTTTAGTAATTTGTTTCACGTTTTAAAGTCATATTTGGCGATATTGTTAGGTATACTTATTTTCTACTAATTTATGCACATAACACATATAACACGCAATACATGAAGTAATATTACAGAAAAACGCAATGTAAAATGTACCACCAATTTGGTTATTGATTACCAAATACCAATTTGGTTATTGATTATCAAATACCAATTTGGTTATTGATTACCAAATACCAATTTGGTTATTGATTACCAAATACCAATTTGGTTATTGATTACCAAATACCAATTTGGTTATTGATTACCAAATACCAATTTGGTTATTGATTACCAAATACCAATTTGGTTATTGATTACCAAATACCAATTTGGTTATTGATTACCAAATACCAATTTGGTTATTGATTACCAAATACCAATTTGGTTATTGATTACCAAATACCAATTTGGTTATTGATTACCAAATACCAATTTGGTTATTGATTACCAAATACCAATTTGGTTATTGATTACCAAATACCAATTTGGTTATTGATTACCAAATACCAATTTGGTTATTGATTACCAAATACCAATTTGGTTATTGATTACCAAATACCAATTTGGTTATTGATTACCAAATACCAATCTGGTTATTGATTACCAAATACCAATCTGGTCATTAACTACCGAGTACCAATCTGGTTCAGGCCCGTGTTAACGCACGGGCCCAATGGGCCCCCATTGTTCAAGGGACCCTGATAATTCTTAAAAAAATATTTAGTACAAGATTTTTCAAAAAATAAAATAAAAAAGCATCAAAAGTAATGTTTGCTTTAACTACACGCAACAAATTGGCATAAGGAAGTCATGTGTCCCGCATGATTGGATAATGTTTATAATATGGAATGTTGCTGGTTGATGCAAGAATGTCACTCACTGCTAAGTTTAGTTTTTTAACAAAACTTATCTTTAAATTGGGGGGGGAGGTTGATGAAAGTAAGAATAGGGGGGCCTCGAAATTAACATGGGCCCAAGGGCTTCCAAAGCTGTTAAAGCGGACCTAATCTGGCCACTGACTACTAATTACCAATTTGGTCATTGACTATTAAGTACCACTCTGGTACTTTGACTACTGTGTACTTTAAGGAGTTCAAACAAATATTTTACATTAGAGGTCTGAGACCGACGACATTCAGCCGCAACTTTACTGGTCTGTCCTGCTTTTTACATATAGAGTTGGAAATTCTTGATATACTTTAGAAGAATGATTTATTTAAATGGTAAGAAAGAGAACACTATTTGGATTCCTAGATATTTTTGTCATTGGGTACGGCACATAAAACTGGGGGCATTAGTTGTAATTTTTTAAAGTCTCTTATTTCGGAACGTTCGGAGAATTTTAATATTATTTAAAGAATCAAATAAACATCTGAGACCCCACGAGGTGTCTAGTTCGTTCTAATACTAATTTTATCAAACGACAAAAGGAAAACCGCCACTGTTGGGCGACAGAAGCACGGCGGAAGAGCGTATCGCACAATTGCTCCCACCACTAAAGCCACCAAAGGAATTTGTGGTTTAAAAAATGATAATACGTCTTTACTCAGTTCCTAAATTCGTATTTCTTTCTCATGGGTCTGGTTTTTCTCGCTAGGCATCTTCTCTTGATGATTATTGGTACCGCTAACTAGTTCACAAATCGAACAAAAGATATGGTTTTATTTTCATGTATTTTTGTTAACAAATAAGAAATTATTAGGGTTCTTTTTATTCATGTTTTATTAAACATTTTGAAGAGTTTTTGGTCAAGAAAATGCTTATCCTATTTACAATATTAGATGCAAGTGCGTCTAGCTTCATTTTACCAAACAAGACAGATCCCATGTCATTTCTTTCTTTCCGTTTTGTTTCTCATTGATTACATTCTCACATGTTACTACGCAATGTAGAAAACGCTGCAGCAAAAATCAGCGATTTTCCGTCAGAAGTTTTGTCAGTTTTGCATGTTTTTGATATCCTGATTCAAAAACTGGATAATTCTTGCTCCTATATGGGCCTAAAAAACTTTCTATAGTATGTTTTGTTTAGTCAGAAGCCACGTTTTCTGCGTCCTTGATATCGAAAATTGGTTTTTGGCAAAACATCGGTCAGTGAACATCTCGAGCGCCTAAACCGTTCATAGGATTTTCACGAAAAATTGACATTTCGGAACCGATCTACTTGATGTATGGTGTTTTGTTTATGCAAATTGATTGCTAAACCTAAGTAACCGAGTTCGAATGCCAGTGAGAGAAAATATTTTTGCTGATTGGAAACACGTGTGGGTTAAAATGGTTTTATATGAAATATTAGTTAACCGTTACAATTAATATAAGAAAGTACCTACTGTTGAATCCCCACTACTTTGTATTATATTAAGTATATTAATGAACCTAATTTTTTATATTTAATATAAATATAAAAATATATGTACTTTACCTAATAATGATTAGCTTTTTTAAATATCGGAGTGAAAAAAATAATTTCAATTATCTACTTTTTTTTGGATGAGATCCAAACTAAAAGGCTCAAATCGACGTGGCAGATTGTACTCTTAAAAAATGTGAGCCAACAAAGGGAAAAAGAATATCATTAAATACGATATTTACAAAATAGCTTAGAAACACCGATATCAAAATTAATTTAATATTAATGCACCAGAAAATGTTGCTTTTAAAAAAAACTTTTCTTGCTTTTATTTTAAATGAACAGCAAATAGTTGTTTGTTCAAAATGTGTACAAAAAAATTTCATACACATGTTATGTTTTTAAATGAAAAAACAATTGTCACATTAACAAAAATATGAAAATTATTCTAATTCGCATTTAACTGCTGTTGTGCTGTTTGTTCTCATACACATCTCAACGGCATTATTAAAATAACTTGCTGTAAGCGCCACAGTAGTGTTTCCACTTGTCATATTTCCGTGACCCTTCAACATGCACCGCGGCAGATAATCTTCTCAGGCTCTTATACATATGTAAACGAATATACAAACAACTGGGAGAGATAAGTAGTGCCCGTCATCAGAACAAAAGATTGCAGTCCACAGAGCTATTTTGTATTAAGGCCTGTGAATCACAAACTCACGAACAATGCATGCACACGTTGTCGAACACATTTTCTGAACTGTGAACGGCTCTTTCATTTTTGCATGATAAGTGGCGTCTTCATACTCCATTCATTTTGTATGGCATCAGAAACATTGTAGAATCATAGCAAGGGTCACTGACGAACTATCATTCATCACAAATACACGTGTAATATATGTTATATTTCAATAAACGAAATCTTTACTTTAAAATAGGGTCTTTAATATTGTGTACAATTTTTATGAAATATTACTAGTTTTTGCGTAATTTTCAGCGACATCAGAACAATTTAAGAAAAATAAGTACACAAAATTTGCTCAAACACTGCTTAATTTTTTTGTCTCTCAAACGCAAGGTTTGCTTAATAATATGGCATAGGTCCAAATTTCATTGTCTGACCTACACCCTTAATTTGAGTTAAAGATGTATTTTTTAATGCAATCTAATTTGCAATACTATATCTTTAAATAACGTACATTTTTTCACTTTGTCAGTAATTTTCAATTATTAAAATTTCATTTTTCGACTGCAACATGAAGTGTTAGGATAGAAAGTGCATTACTTAACCGTTATCAAAAATACGAGAAAGTACTAGTTGTAACACCACTAGTTATCGTTGTTCTACTGCTAGTTACCACAACTTAACGTTTTGTGCGCAAACATTTTTAAATGCTCCCCCTTCCTGCTCCTGATCCATGTCTGTTTTGCAGAATGCATAATGTTGATAGACCTGATCCCAGCCATGTTTTTCTCGCTACACACGCAAAACACGAATAATCGAAATATGCATTCTTTATCCTGCAACAAATTCACGACACTCATTTTCAGAATAATTATCACATGCTAGAACCCTACTGTCTATAATACAATTTTGAAACATGAAAGTAATTCAACTTTTTACACAGTTTAGTTTTTATTATCAATGCCTCTTTTACTGCCCAGTTTTTCAATATGACCGAATTTAGGAATGACTAATTTCAAAACTACTAGAAAATATGAAAGCGAAGATGACATTGGAAAGTACGTGCCATTTTATATGTGAGGACTGTGAAGCACATAAGCACATAGGGTGTGTATAATTGATGTACATGGCGCTCGCTGTGTTAAAGGGGACCGTTGCCATCACCCAGTACTTTAATCGGTGAATTTTTGCAATTATGTAAAATATATAAAGGTTTTTTATATTAATTTAAAATATAAAACTTGTTTTAAAACATTAGGTAAACGGTAGAATAGTAATTATAAATAAGCAATAATTATTGAAAAGTATTCAGGTTTTTTGGGAAACATGTGTTTGACTCATAACAGGAAAGCAAATAATGAGCCATTACAGTGGGAACTTCCTGAAGCCAGCATCCCGAAAATAGACTCAGTTGGACGGCGACAACGGCTGGGACAGTTCTACCCGTTGTTTATGTTTACATTCGGGAAACAATATGTCATGGGACAGGAGTTAACTATTTACAGGGTGTCTCTGCCGAAATATGCTAGGAAAAGATTGAGGCTTTTGTTATTGTTTCGTTATTATCATATTATTATTATTATTATCATCATCATCATATCCCCTAAATTCACGACTAAATATGTAAGAAGTCGGTTATATATATATCAAAGATACATCTACTCCAGACTGCAACAATGGATGCGATATCGACAACAACACATCGATATTTAATATTAAAACATCGATATTAATATATTGCTCCCAAACCTTGAGTTATTAATTAACCGCTACCATTTACTTTCGGGAGAGGTGCATTTAATTTACCAGTGGACGTGTTTATTAACTTACAATTGAGATTTAACAAAACATTTAAATAGACAAAATCAACTAAAATAAAAACAACAAAAGGCCAAAAGAAGATTGCCGGAAGAAGGGTACGCCTACTGCATTTGAGTGGTCTACCTTTCCCCGTACGAAATACCAGATTATCGAAGACATATCTCGGGGGAGAGATAGTTGAATGTACGGAGTTCTTTGAAGGTAGTATAAAAAGCGTTCACTTCCTTCGAACACATGGCCTAAGAGTGGTATCTTGCTTTATTCAATTTTTAAATTTTTACAAATTTGCGGTTAAGGAACTTCTTTTTTCACAAATAAAACATCGTAAGCGTAAAAACATAGAACATAAAACATGGAAGTTATGAAAACCTCGTCTTTTTTAATCGATGTTTGAAACGCACATGTCACGACCCTAGTCGCAGCCAGCTTGTAGGAGCCTTGAAAAAAGGTTTCGCCAAATTTAGGCTATTCCCAACAACGTATATCTTGCACATCCCAGTCTTTCGAATACCCTGGGGGTTTGAACAAGACGTTACATAAATTTAGCGGAACAAGTGCAGATCTCCTAAAACAATCTACCTGCACTTTTACACCCCACATTCGATTTTCAAACTCTCATATCTTAAGGCATATTACTATCAGTGTTGCTATTAATTTTTCGTGCGAGGGGAACGCGAAGGGTGTTTACTAACTTACATTTAAGATTAAACTGACAAAATCACCGATCAACTTGACTCTCAATTTGTTTTATTGACATTGTTCAAATTGTTTCTGTCTTTGTCGTTGTCGTTATAGTTTATTATTATTATTATTATTGTTATTGTTATTATTACTATTGTTATTATTATTATTATTATTACAGCTAGGCACTGTGATGGGAATACATGCTTGCCACAAGTATCCCCTGGCCCCATGCATAATAAATAAAAACAGGGCCCAGGGACATCACTAGTTGGCATAAATCGGATTTAACTGACCCTACATGCAAAATTCGTACATTATTATTATTATTATTATTATTATTATTATTATTATTTCACTATTTACTTTCCGGAGACTTATTTCACTATTTACTATTCACTATTACATCATTCGAACTTGGAAATAATTATTTCATTGCATGCTCATCGGAAAAGAATCTTGCACCCCAACGGCGTCAAGTTACGGCAGCCGCTTCTATCTCACATGTCGGATGCAGCGCGCGCCTGCCGGCCTTTGGGGGTGGGAGTAACTGACGTGGCAATAGGGTCTGGCGAGCAGGGTTCGCAGCAGGCGCGGCTTCACCGGCGCAATTCTTTTGTAACGCGCACTCGCGCCTTCTTTTCCCAGACGTTAATTCCGCGGCGACCGCTCCAAGGCTCGGAAAGCGTCTTCCCTTGAAGAAACCCACTGATGGTGGGGCAGTCGGAGATTATACTTCGATTTATTTATAATGGCACTTGACGGCTAAACAGTTACGGTACAATCCAATCAAAAGCTTGAACGTCGTCATTGTGACGTCATTGTAATGACGTTCAAGTCCCCGATTGGATGATATCGTAACGGCTAACAAACGTCAAGGGCCATTACAAATAAATCGACGTGTAGTATTCAATAGGACTGTTCGATGTTTTTATTTTGTGATCTGTCTCAGAATCCTCAAGTTAGTGAGAGTTATTTACAACTACCTGAATGGGGCTGGTGTCGAATTACATTGTTCTAAAAGTATTCTCTTGTGTTAAAAATTTCTACAATGTAAGATTCAAATAAGGCTGTCCGTAAAGTACATAACGCAAATTTCGAGCATTTTCAATACCCCTCCCCCTTGTAACACCTCTTGTAACTGTCTCTATGTAACGCAGCGTAACGCTGCCTCAGACCCCCTCCCTCCCCCTTTAGCATTACGTAATTTATGAATGGCCACTAAGAAACTTTAAACATACAATTGTCTAGTTCTCGTATTCTTAGCCGTAGTATGTAAAAACTAATCTCTTAAGAATTAAAATGAAATAGTAATTTTTTTTTTAAATGTGTGATCACAACTCTTCTTGTCTTTTTCGAGCTACATCCACTCTTCATCCCAGAATACGATGTTGGAGAACCTGTTCCGAACGCTCCCAGAAGAGTTGTTCTGAATAATTCTTCAATGGATTATTCTGCAACTTATTAAAGAAAGATTGCAGATTTGCATGTTCCTATGCTACAGCAGACCTTCCATTCTTGTAGATTTATATTACAATAATTTTGTAGTTGAAATTATCTTACCAAAAAGGGATTATTCCGTTAGAACTAACGTAAATGCTACATACAACAGGATTATTCTATAAAACAATAATTATCCTACAGGATGGCCACGCTGACGATGAACATTTTCTTTCCAAGAGATCCACGCCCTGCACAACATACTGTAAACCGCGTAATCCTGGGGATACACTGTCTAGCAACCTTTCATTCATCACCTGGGTGCTGTGGACTACCTCATTAGCGTCACATTTAGCTGTTGTCATAGCTGCTTGAAGTCGACTGGGAGATGTCGTCGACCGAGGCGATTGCACCTAGGCACGTGATTCGCGCGGCCTCCGTCAGATTGCAGCGCTAAAAACGCGAAAACAGGTTTTTGGTGAAATTCCTTACAATCTTCTAGACGGACCCCAAAAAGAAATTATCAGTTCACCACCAAGAGAACGAGTCGCGTCGAGCGAAACTTCATGTGTCTCGATCGGAAAGGAGTCTAACCGTGAGTGACGGACGCATGCAGTTTACTTGAATAGTATACAAGGATTTCCAGATACGGAAAGTTATTAGGTCCGTAACTGTAATGCGTGGTATATCACAGAAGGTGGACATGTTTCTCCTCCATTGGAACGTGAGATCCTGGGCTGACCTACATGACTTGCGGGATTTTCCTACTACAGGTACATCCCCCAGCAGGAAACTGCCCAACCCATGACAAGTTCCATGATACTCTATGTAAGTGTGTGTGTGTGTGTGTGTGTGTGTGTGTGTGTGTGTGTGTGTGTGTGTGTGTGTGTAAGGGGAGTGGAGGAGTAAGGACGAAGAAAAGATAGCGCCCAATACACTTTTGTATGCGCGATCTGGAAACTACGTGGTTCAGCGCACATGATTTTGTGTCACAAAAATTTCATTTAATTCCGCTTGTAAAGCGGCGTGTACCGACAGCAATATTGCGGTAACATATTGCTAAATATTTTTATAGGGCGTCCCTTGTATGTTTAATGAAATTTATATTATCCTGTTGCTGACATAATATCGACGAATGTAGTTTGGTGATCACCGCACAAGCTGGATGTTTGGAAAAAGCGTAAATGAAAATGCAGCGGTCATACAAATATATTAAATGTACTAATATGAAGTTCACCGAGCGGTTTTCGTAACTTCCTGACCCTCGATAGTTCATTACTTGTTTAATCTGTACAAACTGTTAACTGCAAACTACAACTTAAGAACACTATTAATTCTCCAAGCTCTTGTCTAAGTCCAATTCAGAAAGCCAATAGTATAAATATTTTTGTCTTCTTTCGCTTTTATAGAAGCGCGATCCTCGCGAATTGTTCACTAGACAATGCACCTTCGGTTTTAAGCAGTTATTCTAAGATTCCTTATGTTAGGTTCACTATTTCAGTGATGGCTTTCTGTGGAAATAATTTGTTCACTCTTTTACGAATTAAAACATTTTTCATGAATGAATTATTTCTGTGGTTTATTGTAGCCAGATATTGTATCTAGGTATTCAGTCGCCCATGGCAAGCATCGAATTTGCGCCCCTGTCAGAATACTTTAAATTAGGGTTCTTGTTATTTGTTTTAGCAGGTATACTCTAAAAAGCGCCCCTTGTGAGTGGCGCCCATGGCACGTGCCCTGTCTGCCACACCGTAGATACGCCTCTGATTGTAGCAAGCTTAGTTTGCACTGATGAATATCCTGGGTATTGAAACAGAGCATAAATGAAGCTTTCAAATGCTTTAAAAATAATTTAAAAGTAATGTGCTTAAAGATAAGTTATTTAAATGCAGACTATTTTGATATTAACATTATTAATTATTAATAATTGTTTATCAACATAATGGAATTAAACATGAAAAAGTGGCTGCAGCACTTAGAAAGAATGGAAGAAACAAGACTGCCAAGATTAGCATATTTCTACAAACCGAGAGGGAAAAGAGATGTGGGAAGACCCACGAAAAGATGGAAAGATACAGTGGAGACGGAACAGGCGTAAGCCTAACCCGTAAAGTGTAGAAGAAAAAAAAGAAGAATTGTTTATTGTACTTGTATACTGGATTTTGATTTTTATGTTTCTCCTTATCCTTGTTTTGCTAAGCTATCACCGAGCGTAGGCTCATTTTAAGCAATAATTTCTTGTTATAATTATTATCAAAGTATTTTATTTTCAGTATCTTACAAGTCCTTTTTTTTTCAGGAAAATGCGGCTTGGAAACTAAGTTCAACTTCCAAGCATGTCTTCGATTAGGTAAGTGCATTTATTTATTAGAGTTCCTAAAGTCCTTTTGACTGCTTTTCTTCATACGAGACGGAAGCAATTTTCACGCGTTACAGTTTTTCACGCGTGTCTTGCCGGCCAGTTTACGGTTTCTTTTATCATTTTACTACCGTCGTATCGTTTCGGGTGATGGAGCAGCGTGTCTAAGTTATCAAGCATGACAACATGAACCTGCCCCTTACCTGAATTTTTAAAATTTGTATTTATATTAGATTGCTTTAGAAACAAATATGGCCATTAACGACCTCTGTTATTTTAAGCATTAGTAATATTTTAAACGTTAAATATATCACACACAAACAATGAAAAATAATTGCAATAATTTTTCACAATTTAAATTAGTTTCTCTTAGTAAATGATTTACATCTTTTTTTAAATAATATTTTCACAAAGATTTCCAGCCTTTAATTGAACTAAAATTGTGATTGACATTGTTTTTAATGCAAAGAGTTTCCTTATATTTTAAACATTTGAGCATTCTAGGATAATGTGACTTTAAATTGGATTCCGCCACATTTTGGACAGGCTTCTGGGTCAATTTCCATTGTTACATGGCAGTAGTGAGTAAGTAGTGGTAAGTGAGAATTGGCCATTGTTTCCTTCTGCCATACGAATATATGATATTGTTAAATTTGGAATTGATTTTCTTACAGGAACGAAGTTAAACAACAATACTTGTCACTGACGATCTCATTATTTAATAGTCTACTTTTTTTAACTTTTCCCAAGTTATATTTTCAACTGTACTATAAATGCTTCTTTAGAGATCCGTAGAAATCAATACGAGTTCACATCAGTGTGTTTCATGGCGTACACCACGCCTATCCCGTCACGCTAAATTTTCAGAATTAACACTACTAGCAAGGCGAAGAAGCAGCGGAAGTCATGGACTTACGGAGGAATGAGGAAGAGGTAAACAGGAGAGAGAGGGACATTGAAAGTTACGCGGCACTTCATGCTGCAAGAGTGCGTTTGACAGAACAAAGTGCTGGTTTCATTTACAATGTTTCTTTGTGATTCTTTGACGGCAGCGATGCAAGAAATGCATGTGGGAGAATGGGAGTTTCAGGAAAAGACGAAGAGCGTATAGGGGCGGGAAGTAGTAGGTGTTTCTCCTATCGGCTGAAGACCACGCACCAAGAAATCCAAGCGGAGAACGTGCTTGAAGAGAAATTCAAGATTATTTCCTTTCCTAGCTGCCACATTGTAATTTTGATGGTATGGCACACGGATACATGCCCTTTGATAACATTCAAATACCCCCATGCCACGCAAATGATTTGTGCGTAAATGGGAACTTTCCTGCTATTGGTCATAATGGATAGAGGAAATGGCGTACATCGGAAAATGTCAATATTTTATTTGCGAGATGGTTCAAGGATAGCTAACAGTGGGGCTGTCCAAGTAACCCGGAAAGTGTGTGAATAGTATTTACTTCAATACTGCAGCGGAAACGGAAAATATTGCACACCAGATTGAAATAGGCAGATAAAAAACGCTTAAAGCTACCAGTAAAGGTTTTAAAATTACATTCAATGTGATCCAGTTTGTATCACCGACAGTTCAAAATTCTGTTATTTTTTGTTGAATCTTACATTAATAAATCATTTTAAAACAAAATTAGAAAAACTGTTAGTTATTTGTATTCATTCTTTTCTTGGTTCATTAAACGGTCATGTTTTTATTCCTAATGTTTTGAGATCCAAAATTTGGTCTCATCTTCGGGAGCATGATACTTAATGAATAATAAACAAAAAATGTTTTTCTAATATTGATTTGTCAGCAGTACATTTTTCAGAAGCCGTCATGGAGAGCTATGGTCAGCTGCTTCAAATGGGCGAGTCTAGACGCAGAAGTGACAAAAGATTGCAAATTAAATTCTTGAATGATTAGAAATACCTGTCCATTTGTTGGATTAGAAAAACCACCGCGTTGCCTATCCTGTGCATCACCAGATAATGCTGATTGCAGACTTCCAAAGCAATTCCTTTCGCAAACTTAACGAATATTTTTGTAAATTTCGAATGTTTTCTCAACGGTCAGAAGCTCAGCATTACCTGTTTCATTTCTTTAAATATTTATAAGTAATATTTTCTACATTGTAGTAAGTAATTTGCATATTTAAAATTGAGAGCGCTAAAACAACAGTACTTGCAATTACAATTTAGAAATCGTAGATTTTCGACAATGCGAATAAATATTTTAACAAATAAATACGTGAAGAAATAGTTAAACATAAGCATACTCAAAGGGGGACCGTGAACCCCTAAAAATTTCCATCTACCTTCTTAGACTTACCAATAAAACATTTTATGTCTGCAAATAAAATAATTTCTTAATTTTTCCCTTTTTTAAGCTCACAATTTGAGGAATTGAAAACGATACTTAAGATTTGCTTTGGAGAGCCCTTTTTTTCCAAATATCATCTGGAAACTCTGGAAATTGCCCCAAATAAACTCAGTTGTATTTCTTAATTGTATCATTAAAGTTATAATTTTATTCTCCATGGGGTGGTTTCATTTAATTTCTAGTAAAAAAAGTCCTATGTTAATAAAAACATTTATTGGAAAAAGGGGCCCAGAGAGACCCAGAAATGAATTTGCCTCTCTTGTGTTTGGCTGCGGACGCCTAAGGCCGTGTCACATGATCGTTTAGATCAGGGGTCCTCAAACATTTTAAAAGGGGGGCCAGTTCATTGTCCCTCAGGCCTTCATAGGGCCAAATTATATAGTGCGATTTTTCTAACTCTGCCTCTCAAGTCCCTTTGGCCGATCACACAGGCATTTCGCGTCTTTCTCGGTCCTGTCGCTAGATGTCGCATGGTCGCAAGCACTGCTTGATACGGTCGCAATCATGCGATATCGATTATATTGGTTTATTAAAAACAATTTTTTTTAAAACACCGATGTTTTGGCAATAAAATATCGATGTGAAGAAAACATCGAAAGCAAAATATGGATGTTTCTGGTGGAAAACAGCGTTGTTTTAAAACCATCGATTTTTTTGCCATCCCTAGACACCCTAACACAAAAAAATGTGCGGAAAAAATCTTTAAACTATAAAAACCCGGCGGGCCGTATAAATGTCCTCGGCGGGCCGCATGTGGCCCGCGGGCCGTAGTTTGAGGACCCCTGGTTTAGATGGAGCGCGTTTGACGCGCGATAAGGAACTAGTATCGTAGATTAACAATGTATCTTATGCAGAAAAGTCAAAGCGCTCATGTGCGGTCAACGCAACGCTCGTGTGCATAAAAGTTTCGTATCAAGTTCTGGAGTAGGCAGTTGCCAGACAGCTGCAGGGATAAGAGAACCATGCGAAGATAGGATCAGTCGTGAGTGAGACAGTGATTCCTCGCGTGGTTGTATTAGGAATGGCAGAAGCAATATCACCCCACTTCCCGAAACATCTTTCTCTGATTTGTATCCCACTGGAAAGAAACTTAGAAGTCGGGTACTTGCTTGCCTGCTTAGCAGTATTTAGAGGACTACATACTGGTAAGAAAATAAGAAGGGTGTGCTCTATATTTGTTTTAAGAATTAAAAAAATAGGTTTTATGTTTTTTTGATAGCGAGATTACCAGTTTTCCACATTAATAACATCATTCTTAAGTTATTCTTCAATTAGTTACGTAATCTAAATCCTGTCAAAATATGGCTAAAAGCTAGAGGGCCATAATAGTATGTTTATTTTGATGAATTTTGCTCTGAAAATGAACTGTTCAGTTTCATTTATAAGTAAAAAAGAAGACGGAAGCTGCCAGTCTCAGTATTATGCATTGTTTTTCAGGGCACATTCAGGGATTATTGACACCAGTATGCACTGGATATTTTAAGGTGGCGAAAGCTAATGTTTATTTTCTTACTCTTTTCACGACCGTGTTAAAACAACGCAAACATTTCACTATTGGACAGAAATAATAAATCATTCATACTACGTCACGTGTGTTTTATTGTCGGATAGAAAACTCGACTCGTTCTGTAATGTAAAAAATACACAAAGACACCGTCCAAACGTAAAAATGCCAGTGGATCTCTATCATCACATGTCAGTCTCTAAGCCAACGAAGATCCTTTAAGCTGCAAAATGTACACTAGCGGCAGTAATACAATTTTGCTCGAATGTTATCGAATTTTTGAACATTCACTCTCCAATCATTGGCAATTTAATAGCACGTAATTAAATAAAATAGTCATTTGAAATTTAGTGAAAGAATAATTGTGATTCACAGTAAGTAGATTGTGCTTCTTAATTGTGAAGGAAATTTCGAAAAACCGCCCTTGTTATTTGTTGATGCCATCGAAATCGTTTCACAAAATAACTATAAAATCCCAATAACTATTGATAACTGAAACATTTCAGAAAGCGAAAGTAAGAAATCCTTGTCTGAGGACTATCGACTACCTAGACAAATGATTTAAATTCATTTCGTTCAGTATTTAGCAATTTGATTTGAACGTTAGTACCTTTTTTGACAAACCAGAATAACTAATTTCACAACAGTTTTTCAAGAAAATATAATATTCTATGCACTCCGCACAAGTTCCATACGTTTGTGCAGCTTTATTTAATTTCTAATGAAGAAACTACGAGTGTATATTTTTTTCCTTAAAATTTGAAAACACAATAGTCGGAATTTATTACATTTTATTGTCGGTTCATGATCAAATATTTCAATGCAGGAAAAGCGCTCTAGTTGCACGATATTTCGTCGGACAGTTTTAAGTTGAACAACTATACAAAATAATGTTCACAGAATGCTTTCTTTCAGTTGTATTCATTGTTTTCAATCGTAACACATTTTTTGCACTGCAAACCTACTTGACATATTTATAATACGGTAATGCACTTGCATATTTGACAGTTCTAGTTTCATTGCACTTCACCACACATAAAAATTTGAATGAATTCCTTCCCCGATTATTTTCCCAACATAACTGAATAGTGAATATAAGAACGTTGATGACATTTCATAACAAAAATGTTTTCTATCATGTAAGTAACTATTTTCATCGTCGAACGAACTACACATTTGATAATACTGACATCCCCACTCCTCTTGATTCTAACGAACTGAGATCTCCACGAACACTGATTATAGCGATATGCCTTTATAACAGGCAAAACCATTCACAAATCGTTCTCATTTTTTAGACGGGCGTAGACTTTTACGTCTCTGGTTAATAAAATGCAATATTAGAGTAAACGAATAAAATTTCAATACGGTGTTAAATACTGAAACATTCTTCAAAATAAAAGTGAGGAAACTCTTAAATATGTCCAAAGAATTTTTAAGGACATTTGGAGTCTGCTCAAATATTTTATTTTTATATGTATCAATACTTTTTGATAAAAGAGAATAAATTGTGATTTCATGAACAAACGAGAAAATTCAACACCATAAGCTCCTAAAAGTAATCACGAGAGCTAATTCTTGTGAGTGAATAAAATCTTGTAACTCTCCAGTGTTATTTATTAATTAAACCGTTGCAACGAGGTACACGAATGAGAGAGGGAAAGGGAGGGACGGGGCGAGAGAGAGGTTAAATAAAACTGATAAATATTTCACACGTTGACAGTCCTATTAACACTGCACTATACTACACTGCACTACAACGCACTGCACTGCACTACATCACAAAAAATAATACAAGCACATTCTCCTAAGTTCCAAAATTTCTACCCTTTCTTCTTTCCCGATAAATAATTTCGAATAAAAGATAGAAATGAGTGTTGTTGAAAACATTTGATTACATCAAATTTTCTCTTCAGTGTAGTGAGAAAAAATTGCATCGACAAACGAGTTACAGATTTAATTTGAGCATCCACGATGTATATAAAATATATAAATAGTTTATGGATGCTCAAACATAAAACATT
The DNA here is from genome assembly GCA_031308135.1 of Acheta domesticus. Taxonomy (NCBI): domain Eukaryota; kingdom Metazoa; phylum Arthropoda; class Insecta; order Orthoptera; family Gryllidae; genus Acheta; species Acheta domesticus. The sequence continues at coordinate 138,111,951 of JAHLJT010009355.1, read as the reverse complement.
AATTATCTTAACGAGATTATTTTCAAAGGGACGTAAAAAAATGACCCATTGGGACATCCGTAAACTAATAGAGGTTGATAGCGGCTTTTTATGAATCAAGCTCAAAAAATGAACGAAATATATTATGATTTACATTGCAGTCATGAGCAATAATTATTTACGAAGTATGATATCTTATTACAACACAAGATAGGCGAATTATGGAAGGCCTAGTTTGGTAAGTCTAGTCAAGTATGTAATATGTAAGCCTAGTTTGGTAGTGTATCGAGTATTGTTAGACAATGTTACGAGATGATTTTTATTCAACTTTGTAAAATTTCCAAAGAACTATAATTTTTCGTTTAAATGTAACATTTTATCTTGCAAATGAGACAATTGTTGATAATACTTAATTAGTCGTGTATTATGAGAACACTCGTTACATTAGCTTTTTTACGAAATCTTTGAAATAAACAAAACTTATTAATCCGGGTTTCGTAAATTGGACTTCGAGTAATCTGCGTAGATAAACATTATTTTTTTTGTATTGAACGTTTATTTCATACATGAGAACAATAAATAAATTTCTTGGCTACTTATTTAACATAAAAATAAACCTGGAAATGTCAGTCAACTGTTTGGGCAGTGGCGCACCCTCGTGCAAACTCACCGGAGCGGCGGGCCTGGCGTGGGTGTGTGGCGCGGGCGACTGCGGCAGATCGCGCGGTTCACAGGGCGGAGGTGCCGGCGCGAAGGACGATCGAGCGACTGCCGCGGGCTGCGTCCGACGGCGCACTGGCGGCGCTGCTGCGGGGCCGCCGGCGGCTGTGGCGCCGCGGCGGTGGCGGCGCTGCCGTCACCGAATTAGCGGCGGCGGCGGTGGTGATGGCAGCGGGGATCAGGCGATGGCGACGGTGGTAGTGATAGCGATATTAATGAATAATGTCGATGATTGTGACCGTGGTGGCGATGGGAGCGGCGATGGGAGCGGCGATGGGAGTGGCGATGGGAGTGGCGATGGGAGTGGCGATGGGAGTGGCGATGGGAGTGGCGAGGGGAGTGGCGAGGGGAGTGGCGATGGGAGTGGCGATGGGAGTGGCGATGGGAGTGGCGATGGGAGTGGCGATGGGAGTGGCGATGGGAGTGGCGATGGGAGTGGCGATGGGAGTGGCGATGGGAGTGGCGATGGGAGTGGCGATGGGAGTGGCGATGGGAGTGGCGATGGGAGTGGCGAGGGGAGTGGCGAGGGGAGTGGCGAGGGGAGTGGCGAGGGGAGTGGCGAGGGGAGTGGCGATGGGAGTGGCGATGGGAGTGGCGATGGGAGTGGCGATGGGAGTGGCGATGGGAGTGGCGATGGGAGTGGCGATGGGAGTGGCGATGGGAGTGGCGATGGGAGTGGCGATGGGAGTGGCGATGGGAGTGGCGATGGGAGTGGCGATGGGAGTGGCGAGGGGAGTGGCGAGGGGAGTGGCGAGGGGAGTGGCGAGGGGAGTGGCGAGGGGAGTGGCGAGGGGAGTGGCGAGGGGAGTGGCGAGGGGAGTGGCGAGGGGAGTGGCGAGGGGAGTGGCGAGGGGAGTGGCGAGGGGAGTGGCGAGGGGAGTGGCGAGGGGAGTGGCGAGGGGAGTGGCGAGGGAGTGGCGAGGGGAGTGGCGAGGGGAGTGGCGAGGGGAGTGGCGAGGGGAGTGGCGAGGGGAGTGGCGAGGGGAGTGGCGAGGGGAGTGGCGAGGGGAGTGGCGAGGGGAGTGGCGAGGGGAGTGGCGAGGGGAGTGGCGAGGGGAGTGGCGATGGGAGTGGCGAGAGGAGTGGCGATGGGAGTGGCGAGGGGAGTGGCGATGGGAGTGGCGAGGGGAGGGGCGAGGGGAGGGGCGAGGGGAGGGGCGAGGGGAGGGGCGAGGGGAGGGGCGAGGGGAGGGGCGAGGGGAGGGGCGAGGGGAGGGGCGAGGGGAGGGGCGAGGAGTTTGGTCGTGGAGGTGGCGTTGGCGATGACCTTCACGATGGCAGTGGAGATGGCAGTAGATGTGGCGGTGGGGGTGGCAGTGGTGATGGCAGTGGCGGTTGAGATGACGGAGGCGATGGTGGCAGCGGTGATAATGGTGATGGCGAATGTGCTGGCGGTGATAGTGGCGTTGAAGATGGCGAAAGCGGCGACGATTATGTTAGCGTTGTTTATGTCGGTGGTAGTGACGATGGTGATGACGATGGCAATGGAGGTGGCGATGGTATTGGCGATGACGATTGGAATGACGGTGGTGATGCCGATAAAGGCGGTGGTGATGGCAGCAGCGGTGACAATGGTGATGGCGAATAAGCTGACGGTGGTGTTGGAGATTGCGAAAGCGATGGCGATTACGTTTGAGTTGTTTACATCAATGGTGATGTCTGTGGCGATGGCGGTGTCGGTGATGGTGTCGGTGTCGGTGGCGATCTCGGTATCAGTCGGTATTTGGCAAGACGATGGCGATAAAGGGGGTGGCGGTGACGATGGCGGCGGAATGGTGATGGCAAATGTGCTGGTGTTAACAGTGGTGGTGGAGATGACGAAGACGGTGGCTATTACGGCGCTGTTTACGATGGTGCCAGTGGCGCTGACGATGGTGATGGAAGTGGTGACGATGGGGATGTTGGCTGTGGTGATGGTGATGGCGATGGAGATAGCGAATGTTTTAGCGGTGACAGCTTCGGTTGGGTTTGCGATTCAGGCGATGGCGCTAACAGCAACAGCGATGTTTGTGAAGTGAATGTACGCTGTGACTTTTTGTGTTTTTGACGGTTGTGTCGAGGTGTTGACTGTCAATGTTTTTGAGAGTATCCAAAGAATCGTTGACATCGTTCATGTGGTTGATAATAGTTCACGGCATCGTTGTAGATCGTTGACTGTGTCGATGACAGTGGTATTCCAGTAACTGTATTAACGACGAAGTGACAACGATGGTGGCAGCGGTCGGACTTAATTGTACTGTCATAATTGTATTAACGCCGTATAGAATTGATGGGGGCGACTGCGATGGGGATGGCGGCGGCAGTGTCTGAGGTGGTAATTCCTACATCAGGGATCAACTGTATCAACATCATCAGTATTAGCGGAGAAGGCGATGGTTTGATCAAAGGTGAGAGCAGGTGGCGGTACGGGTTGTAGTGACCGCAGAGACGGTGTCGGTGTCGGTGTCGGTGTCGGTGTCGGTGTCGGTGTCGGTGTCGGTGTCGGTGTCGGTGTCGGTGTCGGTGTCGGTGTCGGTGTCGGTGTCGGTGTCGGTGTCGGTGTCGGTGTCGGTGTCGGTGTCGGTGTCGGTGTCGGTGTCGGTGTCGGTGTCGGTGTCGGTGTCGGTGTCGGTGTCGGTGTCGGTGTCGGTGTCGGTGTCGGTGTCGGTGTCGGTGACGGTGACGGTGACGGTGACGGTGACGGTGACGGTGTCGGTGACGGTGTCGGTGACGGTGTCGGTGACGGTAGCCGCATTGACGGTGTCGATGGTGATGGCGATGGTGGCGGTGGTGGCGTTGCAGTGGCGCAACTCCGTCGGGAGGTCTCGCCCCCGCCCCGCCTTTCCTCTCTCTCCCCGGGCCGGCCGATCTTCTCGTGGCCGCGAGCCAAGAGACTCATTGGCGGCAACGAATTGACTGCTACCGTGTTCTGAGATCGCGGAGCAGCGCAGGCTGCAGCATTGTAAACATTGGAGCTTCGCGCTGCCGGAGAATTGCCGTTTTTATGAGGGGATATTATGTTGCTTTAAGCTCTGTTGTGCAAATAGTTCGTTGAATTTTAATTCAAAACAGTACCTTCTTGAAGTAGCCACCTTTTCGAGAGATAATAATCGAAGAACAAATGTGTTTACAGCAATGCGACAAAATCAACAAAATTATGACTGGTGAATGTTGTTTTAGAATAATTCATAAGATGTAATAGTTATACATTTTACATTCTACTAGCAGTACGTGTGACCCAGTAGCGGTACTTAGAACATTTTACATTCTAGTAGCAGTACTTAGAACAGAATAATTTACAAAGACTGGTAGAACAACGAAAAATTTCGTGGACTACTAAGAGCCTGTAATAAATGAAGTCATTTACAGAATAAAACACGTTGTTCCGTTCTTTTTATGATTAGTTTCAAAGTAATGTTTCATTTAGGATGACGAAGGTTCGATCAAAGCTTCTCCAATCTTCGGTTTTCGTTCCTGTGATTAATTGTTGGACTAAGAATAAACATTTCATTCAAATTGAATTCCAATATCTGTATTTCTGATTTCCAATGCGTGGAGAAATTGAAAGAAAACCATGCAGCTTCCAGCCATTGAGAGTTGTCACCCTATTGTTTCTATAGACACCTTGGAACTCGGAAAAATCCGGTGAAAAATGAAACAGTTTAAATTTTGACTGAAATATGCAAATTTTTGTTCTCCAATTCAGACTGAATTGTCGTATTCATTTTGTCATTACTTACGACTGAGCTGACGCCATGTGGCTGTAAGGCTCCAAGGAAGAGGCCGCCCGCCATTAAATATTTTCCATGTATTTGTTGCGTTGTCGAACTTCATCTTCTTTGATATACCTGGTATATAAAGAACCGTTGTTCTGTACGAATATCCGAATATATTCTATTGGTGGAGCAAGCACATATGAACAATGGACTTGTTTGAGGGACGTGCCCTGTAATTGCTGCCAGGACTATCACTTACCAACAGTAGCTTCTCGAAAGACTAGTATGTTTAGAAGCGAACACTCACGCTGTAGATTTCTGAAATATAGTACATAATATTCCAGCGAAGTTACTATCATTCGTGGCAATTCAGAAGACATCACTTGGATTGGAGATATATAATTACTCTGAATAATTATGACATAGTGAATTATTTAGTTAAGCAAACTCTCTTATAAATAATAACTTAAATGCCTTGAGAAAACACCATGGGTGTTTTTGAAATTAAAAACGTTTCAAAATGAATGACAATTAATTTGGCGTTTCTAAAGGAAAATTACGGCTCAATACATTACGTGCAATAGGCCCTGATGAAGCTGAAACAGAAAACAATAATATTGAAGGTACGGCGCATATGCTTAATAGGACCATAGGCGCACACAGGTTACTCGTCGGTGTCTCGTCGACAAGCGAGGAAGGGGGAGTCAGCCAACATAACCCGTGAGGCAGAGCTCGCATGCGGTGCCAAAAGAAACTGCTGCACTGCTGGGATTTAACATACATCTCTTCATTCAGGCTGCACAGCAAGCGTCATGTTACGGTGCGGACCATAAATGATGTCCGTTAACAGTTCATTCCAGTACGTGTATCAGGACTTGTACGCTGTATTGATGCTACCTTGGAATAGTCATGAAACGTGATATCAAGAGAGCATTGGCAGGCAGATTCACTGTTTATGAAGTGCAGACAATAGAGAAACGAGATGTTGCCCACCACGGGCGAAAATAGTTTCAACACAGCCACTGGTGCAATTGATTGGCAACAGAGTTGTAGCATATGTATACTACGTTAAACGAATAAAGAAATGCTCTACGCACGCACTATACACGTTAGTGATGAATTAACGTAAATTGTTTATGAGTTCGAGCAATGATTGTAAGGCATTGTGCGACACACGTAAGAATATTGTTACTGGCATTTGTTAATAGTTCAGTTCTCGTGGAGCACTCTAAATGGATAAAGAACAGTTTTTGGCAGATCTTGCACACACGCACTAAACCATTGTGGTGAAGATGACAAAAAAGATAATACAGTTCAAGGTGAGTGCGGACCGGCCAGACACGTGTGCACCTCTTTAGAGTTTGTCAAACTGGCGCCGGTTTGCTGCGTCGATGGTGGGGCTACGTTCGCGGCAGTAGGATGTTGAACCAATGATAATTTATCTTAATGCGTTGCAATTGAAAAGTTTTGGGCTGTGTTTAGATTATAATTTCAAAATTTTATATAAATATGTAGCAAATTGAAATTTAGAAGTTTTGGTGGGCTGTGTGAAACTAACATATCAAGTTAACTGTATAGTTATATTCTTTCCGAGAAGCGTAATATGTTTATAAATAACACATTAAGTATGAGCTTGTTCCATCATCTAAGTTACTGCAGTATTCGCGAAGTCTGTTTATGAAGTCTGTCTTACAATAATTTGATGTATTGCAGTTATGATATATATATTTTATTTGATGTTGTTGAACAGTGTGCTTGATACTTTTTGGAAAACCATTATGTGTGATTTTCTTCAGCGTTTTTGCTGATGCAGCCCGTTGGTAAAACTAAATCAGGTGTTGATTTTTAAAGGATTTTGGCTGAACTTACAATTACGAGTTGGAATTTGCCATGCACAAGGAAAAAGAAACTTGGTGCCTTTTACAACAGGACGTATACTGGCATGTAATGAATGTGCATACACTCTCGTAATTATCGTAGGATATCGGGTTTTGTTTTTCGAATTCTAAATATTATTTAAAATTTATTAAACGAAGTTCTGACCATTTTTTGCAACTAGTATTATTGTTTAATCGTGCACATGCATAATAAATATGTTTCTTACGATACCTTTCATGATAATTCTACACCATTTTCTTAGTTGGTTAAAAATAGTTCTTACAATCTACGATTGTGCAGCGCCAACTGAACTACCAAATTAATTCACGCGATCATTGTCATTAAACTGGAGAAACGAGATTTGCTGAAGAGTGGAATTTGTATGTTAGAAAATATTTCGAATTTACCACAATAATGATTTCATAAGTGTTTAAATTACATTTTAGGTTAAGTATAGCGCTGACTCTGAGCGTTCGGTGCTGAATCAAAATCCGAGAACAGTTCCAGAGAGCCTGATCATAGTTTTTTTTTCGTAATTTTCGTATTATACAATGAACTGTGTTTTTGCGTATTACTTCTTGACTTTGTGTTTATTATTACAAATCGAAACGGAATACGTTCGCAATTGGTATGAGAAACGCGCCAAAAATCACGATTAACGGTAGTTAGGATTTCTTTTCAGTGAAGAGTTACCTATCGATTGTGCTCGGTCATCTTTCCGACTAAAATCTAACGACGTGTGAATATCATCTCAAAACTGTCGTGGGGGAAGGGGTCTGGCACCACATGCAGGGGAGTGGAAGGACGTTAAGTGCAGAAGGTGCCCTCCCTATTCTATTAAAGGTCTAAGGTGGATGAGAGGGAGCAATAAGAACAGGGATGACCCCAGTCATGGCAAACAGCATTTTATTGGGGTGGGGTTACTTACATAGGCACCTGACGCAACCCAGCTTCGGCGAGGACGGTTCTCCGGAAGAGCGACTTTGTAGCGGCCATGGCGACACTCGAAATGCACGGAGGTCAATGGCGAGGGCGGGAAGCTGCTGGCACGTCCCTGGAGGGTCAATCTGGACTAGCAGGGTGGAGGAGTGTCAGCAGGACCAGTTAGGGCCGATCTGAACAGACAGAGGAGTGGGAGGTCCGTGCACACGGGCGACGAGCTCACGAGTAGCATTCGTCTCCCAGCTAAGCGGAGGTCAAGCTGTTATATAGGGCTTTACTGCTGAGACGCTTTTCCCGCGGCGGAGCTACGTCATTATGCTTATGCGGGCGCCAGCCGTCTGCGGCCACGCGACAAAACGTTCGCCGGGAACTACTGCTCCTCTAAGACGAATTCCCAATGAAGAGCCTGTTGAGGAAGCCCCTCGGTCCTTCCCGGTCCTGTGCTAATACTTGTATGTCCAAGCTAGCTCATCTCGAGGCTTGAACCATTGTATAATGTCATGAAGAAGTAAGTAAATGCTTATACTATAAGCTTTCGAATCGCCGAATTGTTTTGCTGAATAAAACTTAAGAACTGGATTTTACTTGTACTAAATATTATTTACTTACCCTAAATACGTAGTCCCGTAAGAACTTTTATTGCAGCATTTGCATAAAATTTTGGGAGAAAAAATTAACTTTTGTTCCATTTCCAGGGTTTAGGGTGGCACGGTTCATTTGGTTCCTTTTGTGAATCACTTACTCTCGTGAATCGCCCGCCACGGTTCACTTACGGTTCACTTCAGAGGTGGCGATAAATAATAAGTGAATTATCTTCGGGTTGATTAGCTTTGATGGGTCAAAGCATAAATATACAAGAAATGACCAATTTCATATTTTACGAAAAATTTCTTCTTCATCACGACACTTTTAAAACAACTTCACTTCACATTGAAAATTACACTTCACTACACTTGTTTTTGTTGAATTAAACTTGTTTCTAAGCTGATTTCATTGCTGTTTGAACTCAAATATTAGTATAGAAATGTTTTTAGATTTTAAAAAGCCTTCTTGTAATGTCACTTTCAGTTGTTCCCATAACAACAAATTTATTTACTGGCACTATTTAATGCGATTAGAAACTGTTCGCACGAAAAGTTATTTTCTTAGTGGAATTGTGTGTTTTATAGCATTTCAAGACCTCTTTGAATAGATTTTGTACGTCTATCGTGATGGAAGGTGTGAACGCAGGATTTTTTTATGAATTGCGCCGAGAGGGAAGTTTAAATGCTATTCAGTGTCAGAAAGTGGGATTGCTTGCGTCTCGACGTGTGTGTCACGAATGTACAGGAGAAAAGTGGTATTACGTGTTTTTTCGTATTTCAAGACATCTTTTAATAGATTTTGTGTGTCTACCGTGATGGAAGATGTAAATGCAGAATTTATTTATGATTAACATATTATGTAGTATTTGCTTTAAAATGTAGACGAGTTTGTTTTTAGTATTAAAATGGAGGATTTGAAAGGTGATAGTCTCCCAATAATAAACGTGTAAGTAGTAGGTGTTTGTGAAATAGAATTGATTTTAAATATTTGTATTTATTTTATTAGCTTAACAAGTTGTTTTTATTATTAATTTTTTAAGCTTCAGTTCGTAAAAGTAGGTATTTTTTCCAGAAACAAGCTTGACGTTTTTTTCGTGTTATGAGGGTGTAATTCGTGCCGAGACACAACACTAATTTTCAGTATTACTATGGTAGTGGTAATACTATTAAAATTGTATAATTTCAACGACTGTGTGAGTGGATTTTTTCTTTTAAAATTCCATTTTCTTTAACATATTTAGTAGAATTGGTTTAAAAAACAGACGAGTTGGTTTATTCGTATTAAAATGGGGGGTTTGGGGGGCGATAGCCCCCCATTAACAAAAGTTTAAATAGTATGAGTTTGTGAAATGGAATTAATTTTAAATGTGAATTTATTTTTACAGCAATTGTGATGTTAAAAAATCTTGTTCAACGTTAATTTTTTTTGTTTAAATTTATGAGTTCCTGTTTATATTATTTTTTTTATCGTTCAATTGCATTCAAAAGTGAGTTATTAGTATTTACTTCCTATTGGTTTTTATAAATTTTAGTTTGTATTCTTTTCAAAAGTATGTTTTTCTGTTATAGAAATTACGCTGTTTCAACAAATTTTTCTTCGCTTTTATTCAATTTCCTTCGTTATTTATCTTTCATTCTATTTAGTAGGGAGTTATTAATATTATTTGATATTGGTTTTATTTTATGTTGTATTATTTTTAAAAACACTTTTTTGTTTCAGATTCTTAAAATTCTACGTTTATATTATTATTATTATTATTATTATTATTATTATTATTATTATTATTGTTATTATTGTTGTTGTTGTTTTTATATTTTTGTTTGATAACTTAAAATAAATGTATAAAAATTCCAACAAATACGTGAGTTATACTTTTCCCATTTATATTCTGTGGCTTATAGAGCAATGTAATAAGTAGCATTTGCTTAACTAAATAGACGAGTGGCATAAGTAACACAAAATGAGTGGCTTAAGTAGAAAAGAATGTTCAAGTAGCACGCGCTTCTTAAATAGAATATGTTTTCAAAGACATTTATTACGTTACCATGTTCAACGCGAATAGTAAACAAGGATTCGATTCACTGAGTCAATTCCTCCCTAGTGAACCGGATCAATGAACGAAAAGAACCGTGCCACCCTAAACCCTGGTACAACCCATTTTGTCAGTAAATATTGCGAAATTTTCAATCACGGTGGTGACTGTAAGTTTCAGCTCTCAAGATATGAGATTGTGTTAATGTGATTATCTTTTAGCGATGATTCACAAATCAAATTCTGCGTCACATTGTAATGAGATTGTATATTCTGTTTTAATATAATGTATCTTCAACACGTATTATTTCTCTCGTCTTATCCACGTTGTTATGGGGATCTCCATATCAACGTTCACCTAATTATTAAAAGTAAACAAATAACTGTTAGCAGATGGTCTTGTGGCGATGTAAACTCACGCCAGTTGTGTTCGGTCCAGCAGAAATTCTACATTCACGCTTTAATGTGCGTACAATACGCAAGATCATAATAATCGCGGCTGTAATCTTGATTTACGAGAATCAAAAACAAATGCTTTCGCGTTATTACGCCTGAAACTGATTAACAGGAATTGCTTCCATTTAATACGCACGTGGAGTGGTTATCAAAATCAATTACGGTAATAAATTATGACTTAAAATTTGTTTTTATTCACAAAACCCATTATTTTTGGTGCGGGGAGCCAGTTAATTAGTGACGTATACCGACCGATCGCACGCATATCCCTCACACGATTTCTGGACAGGTAAAGGGATTATAGTATAAAGGTGATATGAGGTACATAGAAAGTACGCCATGACACAGTCGTAATTGAGCAGAGTCGGACCTAAGACGGAATTCGAGCCCCAACCTTGGTGCCCGCTTTGGTACTGGTGTGCACCTGCCCCAGGCTGCAGTGGTGTAACGGTTAGCGTACCACACTGGTATACCCAAGTTTGCAGGTACAAACCTGATCGAAGCAGTGGATTTTAAAAGCGAAAAAATCCTTATTACTCCTTCCTTCGGAAGGGAAGTAAAGCCGGCGTTCCCGTATTGTAAATTTACTGCATGTGAAAGATTCTCAAGCCTAAAGAAAACACCAAATCATCTGCTTTGTCACACAATTGATATCTTCTTTCTCAGCTAGTGAAAGGAGCGAAGCGACTTTTGCATGGTCAGAGTGGCAGGTCCGACAGCCTGAGTCTCGCCATGTGAAATAAGGAATCACTAAATTGAATTGATTTGATTATGAATTGAACCTTTGCGCCACCAGGATAGCTGATCAATGATTTATTTGTTAATACTTACATAGAAAATCTGTCTGAAAATAGAATAAATTCCAATCGGAAATCGTTGGTAAAGCAAACATGATGAAGATTGAATAGTGTCATTTAAAAAAGGTAGTATTATTACTCTCCTTCAGAGATCACAGCACAAAATGACGTCGCACATGAGGATATCTACTTTTGACTCAGAATTGCATTTACTCCTCTCTTGATCACTTGGTTTACAAAGTCATCCTTCCTCGTAAGTATTCTGACATCAGCATTCAACTCAAGTTGTTGCCACAAGCATCTATCTAGACTTCTGAAGCCTCCATGAATGAGTTTATTATTTGATTCACGAGTCCTTGAATTCCCAACTAGTTCTAATTGTTTAAGTGTAGGCCGCCAGAGCCCGAGAGCTGCAAGAAGTGTCAATAGTGAAGAAGTTGGTTGAGTCTGATATTTCTTGCAATGTGAATTTTAGATTTTAAATTGTATTATTTTAATCGAGTATTACAATGTATTTCTGTAGGCTTTCACTTAGTGCGTAACTCTAAAAGTGCGCTAAGTTCTGGATGCGTATGGTATGACTGATTAAAAGAAATTAAAATAAAGAGGACTCAATGACGTATGAAGTCTAGCGTTATTATTGTTTCGCACAAGTATCAATAGCTTGGATGAATCAAGTTCTTATTTTATCCATAGTACACGTACAGTACGAGCAGTCAAATCTTAAGTTGACAAAGACGATTTCCATTATTTCGTCTTTGAATGATCTTAACATCACCTCATCAGCATTTACGGATATAACTTTACCCCTTTGAACTTTAAAAATTAACTTTTTTGTAGCTTCCTCTCTGTTTCACTATCTGGATTGGATTGGCTGTTTCACCATCCAAATTGCGGGTAGTACGGGCAAAATAGTCAAGTTCAGCAGAGTTAGATTGTCCCGCTTCACTATGTCTCGTCTCATCTCTTTCTTTGTGATCGCTGTACTTCCCAGATATGTCGCCACAACTTTTGGCAGTTGGACGCATTACACTGAAAAACTCTGGTTTGTGTGGTCCGCCTTCGCAACTTTTCCAAAACGTACATCTGAAATGTAACCAACCAGTCAGTCCAACAGGAACTGACGCTGAGCCGGCTTAACTCGTAGAGATCCTGGTCTCGTGTAAATGTGCATCAACGAATGTGGATAATGAAATCCAGAAATGCTTATATTTGCATCAAGAGATTACACAAATAGTCTCGGTAATTTCGAGAAAACACAAAGTTTAATAATTCAAAAGTAACTAATGAAAGGCTGTTTATAATGAAATCCAGTGTAATGAAATACATATTTTTAATTTTAAACATATGATGGTTTTGTGGAGACAACTCCTGATGCATAATCCAATGTGCGTGAATCAGTGTGCTGTGTGATTTACCATCTCCAGACATTAAGTTCTGGTTACAGTCAAATTAAAATAATCAAAAATTAATTAATTGATTTGAATTGAAAATCAATGAGAATATAACAACAGATATTTAATGTAGATTTGAAACACATTTTCTTCACAATTTAAATGATTCTGCCACTTCAAGGGTTCTTTTTCCACTTGAATGTCCACGCTTGTCCTATATTTATTCATTACTATTCACTAGGTCTAAGAGTTCAGACACATCTTACTATCTCCTTTCTAATGGCTCTTTTGTGGAGGATCTCTTGATCTGCACTATCGCTTGTCCTTGACTCTCGACTCTCTGATACGCCCTCTTCTCGACTCGCGTTGTTATTCATATCTACGACAACTTTTGGAAAGTTAGTCTTCCTTTCTTTCGTACTAGTCTGACTATTCATAACAATTTGTTCATTTTGACCATTTTTTAGCGAGAGATACAAATGTTTGCTGAATCCTACACGTTTTCACTATTTACTCACAGATTACGTTACAAAAGGTGGGAAGGGTATTGAAGTGAGGGATAAATAATATCTCCATACAAGTTGTTTAATTACTTTGTTTTTTATATACTAATAAATTAAAGAAATATTTTCTTTTCACCCAAAACTGAATTTCTGAGACAATGTGACTCAATTTATGAAGGCTTTATTTGCCGTTAATTTTGATTTCTCTAATACTATTGATTACTTACTCTTATTGTTGATATTTTTTTTAAAGTTTATAGAATAGAGTATCTCATCAGCTTTAAAAAATAAAATGCGCCATTCAGTTTACACTTTTTAATTGGTTATCTGGTCAGGTTACAAACTTTTAAAAGTTTTGAATCATCAACTTTAATTTTGATCAAACACTGCACTGTAGTAACCAACTCTCGGCTGCGTTAGATATTTTCCTGTTTAATACCGTAATTGATGAATATTTACTTACAATTAGATGCTACTGCAATGGCTGAAATGTGGTGGATATCGATTATTTTATTTTATTTTATTTCAAAGAGAACGGTACCTATTTTGGGGGGGAGTTTTAAATCTATAATTTAAGTCAATGACCCTCATCTCGATCAGGTTTTTGTCCAGTTTCCCTGATCCATTGAGCAAATGCTGAGATGGCCCCTTGTTTTGCTTCTGGACGTAAATGTAGCTTCACTGTGCGCACGTTTTGTTGAGCACTCCTTTTGCTTGTAGTTCATTTACAGTTGAAATTGATTTTCTATAACTCGGGAAAAAACATTTTTCAAATATTTTGATTTTTCTAAAATAATTATTTTCTAAATTCATTTTTTCGTGTTTTTTTTTAATTCTGGCCCTCAAGAAAATGTGCGCAGATAAATTTCTTTCCCCACACGTCATATACAGTTTTTACTGTTTTTTGACAAATAAATAAATAAATAAAAGTAAATCAAAAGAATAGCATGTTTTCATTTTCCCCCAGTTTTTCATTTTCCCCCAGTTATACATTTTTTCGGTTTGTTGCTCCATTTGTAACTTTATTATCTATAATAGAAATGTACTTTCTCATACATTTGATGAGTACGTATTTCTTCGACGATGAAAATTTCGCAATCCTCTCTCCTTACCACATTACGAAAAATTACCAAAAATTACTTCTTTGCACAAGAGTACAGAGCAGAACCAAAACAAAGAAGGTCGGCTGTGATCATTGGCTGGTTCACCAGGGTTGTCATTGCCAGGCTCGTTAGTCCAGTCAATTCCAGGTTCATTAGGCATTATCAACTAACTCTCGGATGCGTTTAAGTTATATTTTACTAAGCATTGCTTCAAAGAGAGTGGCGAAACAACGAACGACAAAGCACGACTTAAAATGTGTCTTAAAATTAAGTGTATCTTTACTAAATCATACTTAAAAAGTATTTGGTGAAACCAGCCGTTAGGAGGTCTTATTCTATATTTATGAGAGATGTGTTTATCAAAAAATTAATTACAAATACATGATTTTCGGCAATGATCGAAAATAATAACTGACTAAGGTAACTCAGAGCATCACCTGTTGATACTACCATGTCTCGGATCCGGGGGTTCCAGGATTCGAGTTTCAACGTTGGTAAATTTTCAAAATTAAGTTCCTAGGTCGAATTCAACCGCTGTCTAGAGAATTTTTGTGGCCATCTTCCCTGATCGGTAGTGTTCCCTGGTTTTCCCAATCAGTACGAAGCGAATACCGGAGCATTATCCTAACAAACGGACCAGAGCGCGGGCGATCATTCCTTCATTCCTGTCCACTTTTGCTACTCTCAAACACGTCGGGAGATCAGACGGGAGCTAAGTGCTTGTTTCGACTGAGGCGGTGACGTGCTGCCGGAGATGTCTGGAGGGGGAATTCCCCCATAAGCCGCCGTGTAGGTCACCGCCGGACCTGACATTCCGGGTGGGGGAGGAACACCGCCAACTTCAGTGATATTACATACAATACACTAACGAGACGTGTGACCATTATATTTTCTGCGTTCGGGAACACGAAATAATCAGTGGGTGGAAAGTTACCGAATATATGCTTGTATATTTAATTTCAAACAATCCGTGCTATAACATTTTTTTTCGCAATTGCTTCGAATTGTGTGTGTATTTATATATATATATATATATAATATTTGTAACCTCTCAACCTGACCTCATGTAAACAGCAGTCCCTGATGACGGCTGACCTGATGTAAGCAACAGAAGGTCCTTATCCAAACTTAGAGTGAGCACGTAATCCTGTATTACAGGGCCCAGGCGCCCCCTCGCGTCCCCCTCGCCGCGGGGCCCAGGTGCAGGCCTGGCCGGGCAGCGGCGCGGGGGCGGCCCCTCTGCGGGGAGGGTGTCCGCCACCTGCCGCCGCCGCCGCCGCCGCGACGGCGCGTCGCCCTCGCAACGGTCGGAGGGGGCGGCTGCTTTTTCAGCTGCATTGAAACAAATGACCAGGCGGGGCCGGTTCGTCGCCCGCTCGCCGGGGACACGGGGGATGTGATAAAGAGGGGTGCCTCGGGAGGTTTAGAAACTGTAGGGATCTCTCCCCCTCGTCCTACTGATCCGCTGTTTTTTTAATCCTCGTACTGTTCTCTTTCATCTTTTTTACAGTTTTTCTTATTTCTCTCCTTATCTGAAAACCGTATCACTGAGGAACGCTTGGAAAATAACTAGAAATAGAGCAAATATGTTTCTCTTCTACTTCGACATTTCAACTACTTCTACGTTTTTCCCGATTTCCTTCTGACGCTTGTTTTTACAACTTTTATTCTTTCTTTCTTTCTTTGGAAATCTTGTCAAAGAACAATCGACAAATATCTGGAAATAGAGAAATTTCGTTTCTCTTCTACTTTTATAATTCAACTACCTTTACATTTTTTCCCGTTTTCTTTCTGACGCTTCTTTCACTCTCCTCTAGTTTCCTTTTATCTCTTAAAATCTGACAAAGTTCAGAACAAAGACTGCGATGCTTTATTAAAAAACGAGTAAATAGATAAGTCAGGAACATTACAATGAGAACGATTTACTTCTGATTGTTACAATCTCGAAAGCGCGATGTGTAATAACAGTTCAATTGGTGATCGCAAAACAAACAATGATCTGTAGAGATTAAAATGATTCGGTTCTACGGCGCATAGCCGCTCCGCACACGGAAGAAAAAACATTAATTGAATACAAAATAAAATGAAGGACGTTCGAACCTCTCATTTCGAAATTAATCCGGTAAAAGGGGTAAATAGAAGGGCTTTCAAATTTTGGCATTGATCCACAACAAATAATATAAAACCGAACATTTGTAGTTTTCGGGAGTTGAGATATGATTCATTTTTCTTGAAATCGGTCATAAAGCTTACAATCTTATCCAAGTAGGTTGAAATAGAAACAATTTCTTGTTTCCATGTTACATAAAATCGTGAATTTGTTTCAGTGAGTGAGTCTTCAGGTTAAACTTCATTTATTATACATCCGTTTTCACCTTGATGAGGACATCATTTGGAAAAAATGTAAAAAATGTAATATCATACCAATTACTACGAATTCTTTATTTCACATTTGGTTATCAAGTAATTGTATAATGCTAAGGAAATTATTTTTCCACATTTTTACAAATAATAGAAGTTATATATTGTAATAGTACCAGAGGCACACAAGAGTGAGTCATATATTGTTTAAGTTCTCTTTTATCAACCAGATCACGTTTGTTTATCAAAAAAAAAGTTCCTTTCGGTATAGGCAAATTTCTGAATGCATTCCTTTTATTTAGCATTTCGTGTCCATCGCAGAGCTGTCGAGAGCCATTGTTGTACGCAATCGGGCCGGCAGTCCCGTCGGAAAGAATGAAACTCAAAAAGTAATATTAATTAAGTAAATGAAACATGGAAGATACTTTTTCAAAGTGTTTATCCGTATAAAAAGCTGCGTACCATTCCACAAACCTCCTACCGTCATAAAAAGCAACCAACTGTATTTATGCACTTCAAAAATGAATTGTTAATATGATTCGAGCATTAAATAAATAATATTCAGTTTTTGTAATGAGAGGTAATCTGAAGAAACTGTATTGTTAAATTATTAGAAAATTATAAAAAAGATATAGGTTTTCATCATGAAAATGTCAAAGTAGTGTGAAACTATGAAAAAGAAGTATTTTAGTGTGTAATGTGTGAAACGTATAAAAATAAGAGAATGAGAGAAGTGCAAGAACTATAGGCTCTTGATGATGGCAACTTTATATAATAAATTTTATAAAACAATGAGCATAATAAAGCATAATTATAGCTTTGGGTAAAATCTTATTAAACGGTTTACGTTATGATGGCATGAAAGGGTTGTTAGCCGTCGAGAATAAAAGCCAGTCACAACCCGTAGCCACGAACCTTTTCTTTCTCACCCATCAACAAAGATTATGTCTACCCCGACTGGTGAATAAGCTACCGATTATCCTTCTAAATATGAACAGAGGATAACAACTGTTTAATATTTTATGGGTCCTCTTTCTCCTTTATTTTGTTTAATGTTGGCCACGTCTGCTGTATCAATTAACGTTGGCAACATTCAACTAAATACGCCATTCGGGGTAAGACAGGGAAATCAGAGGAATCAGCTTCTTAAAAGTTCATTATCCTCTTGTGAACCTGCGTGTGCGGGGTAGGGGAAATACAATTGTTTCATCCAGACTTGCTTATTCTGATCAAAAGACAAGATTGATAGATAGATAGATAGGGTTTATTCTACAATTGGGCTGATGTTGCCCGGTGGCAGAATACAGAAAAACAAAAGTACATTAAAAGTACAAAACACAATTAACTATAAAAACAATATATAAAAAATCAATATAAAAATCAAACGATCATGCAACTGCATTTACATGCCTATACATATACAACAAATGAAACTACATATATACTAACATTTAAGTAATAAACTTACTTACATATAACACCAACATTCATACATACAAACATACACGCTTACATACATATCATACAAAGACAAAAGAACACTCGCATACACACCAACCTACAAGTATTCACTCACAATCATATTCAGACAAATATGGATAATCACTTTTACCTACAACATAATAATATACAATACTTATAATAATTTTTACATTTCTAACACGTAAAACACTCGTTAACATCAATCAATAAATACCAACTTTTGTCAGAATAGCCTATTAAAGACGCTTAAGATTAGCGAACTAAACTACGAAATGAAATCACTTCACTGCACTTCACTTCACGTCACTGCACCTCATAACACTTTACCTAAATACTAATAGCTCAATACTTTTTAGTTTACTACCCATAATCGCACCTTTCACTTCACTTCACTTCACTTCACTGCACTTTTCACCCTATTGATTAATTTCCTATACTTTTTTTCTAAAACCACGCGCTGAGCAAGGAAAGGGCTCAAAAACTGTCGCAGGCAAATCGTTCCAATCTACGATTGTTCTGTTTACAAAGGAGAATTTGCCTACGTCCGTTCTTTGAATTCTAGTTCTAATTTTATATTTATGATCAAATCTATTAAAATAATCCGGTTTATCTAGCCTTCCCCGTATTTCCTGCCATGCAGGGCCACCAGTGTAAGATTTATACATTACGCAAAGTCGAGCCCTTTTTCTCCGATGTTCTAACGATTCCCAACGTGCAGGTATGTTCTTCCGAAAAGTGTATTTTGCCGCTCTGTTTTGTATCCTCTCTAAGCTCTTCTTAAGTCCTATTCTGTACGGATCCCAACAACTAGCTCCATATTCCATTACTGGCCTAACAAGCGAGGTATACGCGATTTCTTTTGCTTTCGTATTGCATTTTTTAAGATTTCTCATGACGAAATGCAAAGACCTCCAAGCTTTACCCACTACGTAGTTAGTTTGTTTCTCCCATCCCAACTTGCTATCCAGGAGGATGCCAAGGTATTTACAGTTTGAGACTCGCGGAACTACGTCATTACCTAGCTGATAAGGCAATGTATGAAAGTCTCTGGCCCTACAAAATGTGATCGCTTTACTTTTATTTCCATTTACAGTCATTTTATTAGCTCTTGCCCAATCATTAATCTTATTTAAATCTTCCTGTAGTTGAATCATATCGTGCTGTTCTGTAATTTCCCTATATAATATACAGTCGTCGGCAAAGAGTCGAATTTTTGACGTTATATTTTGCGATATATCATTTACAAAGATAAGAAATAACAGTGGGCCAATGACACTGCCCTGAGGGACTCCGGAAGTAATGTTACCCTTTTCCGATAAATGCTGTCCAATTCTAACCTTTTGATTTCTATCGCGAAGAAATTCACTTATCCATGCTATTACCCGCCTGTCAATTTTAGCATCAATAAGTTTCAATATTAGTATGTCATGCGGTACTACATCAAACGCTTTGGCAAAATCAATAACTATTGCATCCACTCTTCCCCCAAAATCAATTACTTCAGACAAGTCTTGGGTAAGGGAAATAATTTGACTTTCACAAGAAAAGCCATTTCTAAAGCCATGCTGCCCGCGAAAAAACCATTCTGTCTGATCCAAATGATTTCTAATCGAATTAGATAATAATTTTTCAAACAATTTACAGACTACTGACGTAAGACTAACTGGCCTATAATTTTGCACTTCACATTTTTGTCCACTTTTAAAAATTGGCACTATTAAAGCAGATTTCCAATCATCCGGTACGCTTTCATTGTTGATTGATACATTGAAAAGTCTGACCAAATATGGTATTATTGTCTCCCCTGCTATCTTTAGCATATCGGATGTAATACCATCCGGACCGCAAGACTTACAGTTTTTCATTTTCTTCAATTGTGAACGTATTTCCCTTTGATCAATTTTGAATACATGATCCACGTTGTTGTGCCCTATAACAATTTGGTTAGCATGGGGTTAGCATTGGGGCATGGCAATGGCCTAGTCGCCAGCAACAGACACTCAGCCAGCCTGATTCAGTTGCAGGGAGAAAGAGCAGGGTTTAGTATGGGAAACACGTTATTCGAGAAAGAACAGGGTTTGGTAAGGGAAACATGAATGTATATAAAAGAGGAAATAGGATTCATAAGTTATTTTTCTAGTAAAGAGATGAATTAGAGTTTGTTCCCACAAATACTGTAAATAGAGAGTCATTAAACGAAAATGATGTAAATTGACTTTGTAAATAGTTATAAGAAACCACGTTTTATTTGCATTTTATCAAGTGAAGCCAAGAAAGAAGTTCTATCCACATGCTTGGTTATCGCTCCTCTGAAACCAAGGCATCTATAAAAAAAAGTTTGTAAGAAAGGACTTGCCTCCGAAATGTCAATGAATGAAAGGAAATAAATGCTTAATGTTTCTGTTCTCTGATTTCTGAGTGTGTTGGTTTTGAAGGAAACTAGAGAACTAGTCATTTTTCCTTGAGGCATCCACGTTTCCCGTGTGGGGCGTGATTTGCACGACTCACAACCAGTGGCGTATACTGCTTTCATGACCTGGACTGCCACTGACTTTAGAAATAAACTTTGACTATATAACTATCCATACCTTAACTGTTGCGGATGTAAACACCCATTTGAAAAGCGCGCCGACCAGGCAGCGCACTGCGGCGGACGAGGCAACGAGGAGAGGCAGCAAACCGTGGAAAACGCCTGCAAACGGGCAACGAGCGACCACCCAGCGAGCCTACGCTCCCCAGAAGCGAGTCTGCGGCGCCGAGGACATTATAAGCCGGCGCCGCCGGCTTATGCGTGTCTCCGCCGCCGCCACCACCACCGCCACCACCACCACCACCACCACCACCACCACCACCACCACCACCACCACCACCACCACCACCACCACCACCACCACCACCACCACCGAGACAGTCGAGATATTATTGAAGTGCCCTGCTGAGAGATTGTGACTACGTGATTGAGTGTACGACCCGGCCTAGATTTTGTTATTCTGTCTCACGGTATATTGGTTGACTGCGCTAGTTGTTTGGTACATCTCACGGATAAACGGTAACTTTGCTTGATCTATGGTACATTCTTTTGGGTTATCGGAACAATACATTTTTGTATAAAAACTGTGTGTGTGAAATAAAAATCTTGTTCACGAAATCTGCCTGCTTTTTCTGAACATAACATTAACCACTCAGGAAATTGGCACATTGAGCCCTTGGCTGGCCCATTTCTTACCGGTAGGAGAGGGAGTGAGTCATGCAACGAACGCACGCTCTGAGAGTGCCGCGAGGTGCCAGTGGTTTCTTCTACGTTGTCACTTCTTAAGAGGACTATTTCGCCGACGACCGAGCGATTTGCTCCTGATCTCAACAGAACAGATTATATAGAATCTTTTAAAATGCGTGACTCTGAAAAAGAAAGTAGCCTATAATTATTTTTAATATTTTGTAGATACGTAGATGGTACGATTAAATATGTATGGAACATATAGGATCAATCTAGGTTGATTCCAGGAACTAAAACTTTTGTATTATATACATTTATTGTGTGCTTGACGTTTCACACATTCAGTATGTGCCTTGTCAAGGGCAACGGTTGACAATGGCATAGCCAAATATATAATGTCTATTTGTCTACCAGGATTAACAGGAAGAACTAAAAAACAATTTCAATATTTTTAATATGGTTTATCTTGACATATTTTTGTTCTCGTAATTTTCTCAGGCTACCGCCTGTAGCCTCGGTAGCTCACAGTACGCGCCGCTGCTCACAACAACAAAAAATTTTTGAGGTAATCTGTTTTGGCTCCTCTTGCTTTCCCCCGTCGCCGCTCAGGCCTGACGAAGTAAAAGATGCGATAGGTAGAAAACACCTTCACAGTGAAGCGGAACCGGGTTTTCTTTTATTTATAAAGAATCATATATCAATAAATATCAATATTTATCAGTATCAATAAATATCAATATTTATTTAATTAATGCTCAACTTTGTCCCCCATATTGGACATGCCACTGAAAATATAACTTGGGTTTACTTATTTATATTATTTAATAGGTAAAAAATACTGATCTTATTCACTTCATAGCAAGCACGAGCATATGACATAGAACCCTGAACCGTTCAAAGAAATGTATAGGATCATAGGGTGCGAAGCCGCCTTTACAATATACCGGGTCTTTAGTCTAACTCGCAACCCGTATCTGAGAACACAACCACTTGTTTTGATAATTTGGCAACGCGTGAAATACCTTTGGCTTCCCCTTCACTTTAAACGACCCACCCCTCGTCGCAGATTTCGGGGTAGGAGAATGGGGCTATTTTAGTTGGAAGAAAGAGCAAGCACTTGTTCTGTCCTTGGGCAATCATTCGTTCACGTTTCATTCATTATCGTAGGAACTCGCATTTAGGAAAGAAGAATCGCTTCGAAAACGTTGACGAAGGTTCAACGTGTATTTTTGGTGGAAGTTTACTTTGGCACTAAATATTTCTTAAAGAGCCCGAAAATGTTTCAAGAATTTTTTTTGGAAACGCCAGTTCCCAACAAATCAACAATTTGTAGATTAATCCAGCGCTTCAGAGAACACGGGGGATGTGGATAGGAAGCGGAGTCGCAGTGCCTGTTTTAAAGGAGGAGAAATTATTAGAAAATTAAAGAGATTTATTTTATTAATATTTTTATTAATTTTATTACGATTTTCTAATTTGTTTAATTTCCAAGTACCATAATTAATTATTGTTATAAACAATAAACAGCTTGGCGGCGATGTTTCACGAAATATCTTTGTAATTTCTCTCCGAGCTCTCCGAGCGTTCTCCGAGCGTTCATTAAATAATAATTATTGTTACTTTGCTGTTAATAAATTGATAAATCAGTCATAACTTCTCTCCCCATCTTCTATGTTACAGTTTCGTTTTTTAAGCATACTGAAGCATACAGACTGGCCATTCCTAAGCAGACAGACTCGCCTGAAGAGACGTTTTGTTTGCTGGCTCATGCCTCCACCCACCCCACCCCATCCACCCTGCGCAGCGCGAAAAGATTCCGGCTTGTGAGCCACATACCTGCCCGCCGAATCATTTGAACGGGAAAAAACACAGAAAGAGGAAAGTTGCAGATTATGACCGTGATCTCCACAGATCTGGATGTCCATTACCTCTTCCACTAATGAAGCTCCATTCAACTAGCCTCGACACGTTCCATCCTCAACGAAATCTTAACACCTTCTGTTTAGCTCCCTGCCTTCACTCACCACGAAAGCTTCGGAAACAAAAACTGTCTCTTCCCGTCTTTTGTTCAATGTATTGTTCTAAGATGAAACAAAATTATGTTTTCTTGCTTATTTCGACTTATGTTCACTCACATTTTCTATGTAAATCAATTATGGAATGTATTTAAACGTTCCGCCTCTTTAAATGTTAAACTGTTTTTATTTCGCTATTTTCACTTTA
Source organism: Acheta domesticus (assembly GCA_031308135.1). NCBI lineage: Eukaryota > Metazoa > Arthropoda > Insecta > Orthoptera > Gryllidae > Acheta > Acheta domesticus. The sequence goes on along the minus strand of JAHLJT010009355.1, from coordinate 138,088,585 downwards.
ACTTATACCCTTACTTACATAAGGTGTCGATAATTTCACTCTTATGATACCAAATAAAATCACTATAATTTTGTTAGTTTGTTTTCGCACCTATTACTCATTGGTATCTCACCACTTTAAACATCCTTGTTTATTTATCGTTGCCTGCTCGAATTTTACTAGTCGTGCGATGTTGGCGTTATAAATATACAAAAATGTTCCTACACCTTGGCGCCATCATTTGTCACTTGAATAATGTCGTATTTTGCTTTACTAAAATAGTGTAATTATGAATTTTATGACATGTCCATGTGAACTGTCATAACAGTTATAGATAGTGTAAGTAAAGATGAGCAAGGCAGTAAAGATAAATATCAATAAAAGTGAGAAGAGGGGAAACACCACAAAATGTATACTTCGATTTAAACATAGCTGCACGTCAAGGTCACGAGTTGGAAGAGAGGGGAACACTGTCATCCAATCGGGAGCTTCGAAGTCCAATCAAGTTTCCAAAAATATTATAAACGCCTAGAAAATCACCCAAATTACCTAGCATTAAACTTATTCGACAATAGCCAAGACTTAAGAAGATTGTGCAGGTTTCATCCTCTGGATCTCTTAAATAGGTTCGATTGTTAAACGCATGATATATGTATATTGAAATGCTATAGAAAATTATATTGTAATTAACTCAAACAAATTGAAATTATTAACTTTTGTTCAAACATAATTATGTCCACAATTGCCAAAAATGTAAATGTATTTATATATTGTGTATTGTGTTCTGTTATGATCATGTTTATCTATGTCCAATTTATAGTGTTCATAATGATCATATTTGTCTTATTATGTTACTTTTGCACTTTATTATTATTATTTGTTCACAATATTTATTTGTTCATTACTGAAGATGAATCCATGAAGGACTGTAAATGCCCAGTTCCTTCACATGCCATTGTAACTGTGTCAAAATAATTTCCTATTGTTCGGATGTAACAGATTGCAAATAAAAATATATAAAACGAAAAATCGGGGGCTTCGTTAGGACGTAAACATTTGATATTGAAGCTCCCGATCGGATAACAGTGTCTTCCTCTCCCAGCTCGTCCAGCTATGTTTAAATTGGAGTATAGTCAGAGATTAAATTGAATATTTGTTTCCATACTAGATTTCCGGAATAATATATTTAGGATTTTCAGTTTTCAAATGTTTAATTAAAGAGAAAGAAACGAATATTAACTTACCAACGCATCAAGGATGTAACTTTATACCACAGAGAAAATTAGGATTCATTATTTAGGACAGGCACATAATTACTTCGCCAATATAAAAAGTCTCATTACATTGATATTTGTTGAACATATTATATATAATTTTAATAAAGATCACATCTTCAATAAATTTTATATAATACATTCGACAAATTTTATTGAATGTTTATATCAGCAAAATAAGTGACGGAAATCAGAAAGGTCAAATTTTCTGTATGGTATATATTATATTCAAAGGTCAAGCAAACAATCCCACTTCAATACAATAGGAATATGTTTAGAAAAATATTTTTTCTCAAGGTTCACATGTAGCTTTTTCCTCGGTGATTTAAAACATATTTTACGATCATTCAGATGGGAGCGCTCTTGGTTCCCTAAATTCTGTTTCTGTGTACCTCCCGTCAATCAACCTCTAAGGGCTGCTTCTGCTACACTACTACCAGGCAAAAGAACGGGCGCATTGTTTGTGTCGCGAAACCGCAGCGACCGAAGTCGGCGAAAGTGACGATGCGTGCTGCACGTCGGTCGTCGAGGCGCGGTTGAGGGGGGGGGGGAGACGGAATCGATGTGACAATTTATCGACCGTGCGTGCATGCACATGACGATCAGGCAAAGAAACAACGCCTCGTGTAGCGATCTTGGCACTTTGAAAGAAGGAAAATATTTGAACTGCAAGTTGACAAACCTGTTTTACCAGACGTTTTCAGGGCATGCTTTTTGAAAAAGAAAAATTGCAGAAATGTATAGGAAGTAGTTCCCTTAGAATTTCCATTTAACCATTTTAAAACATTTCTATTTAGAATTACTTTAAAATATGCGGATGTATATTTGGCTCTTTGTCTTGTGTTATTTTCAAATGTGGGCAAGCCTCATTGTGAATTGGGGAACGGCCAATTGCATTGTAGATAATAACCACAAACCTTTTACAAAGATAATTTATCTTAGATTATAATAATTCTTTAAAAATCATATTTTTAATGAACAATATTAATAATAAATTCTACTATTCAATATAATGCATTTTAGATTATTATTAGTAATATTGAAGATAATTTATATTACACAGAAAGATAATAATACGGAACATTCTTTTGAAAAAAAAATCACATTTTGCACGGTAGTAAATTTCGAATGACAACTGAGGAAATTAAGTCCATTAAGAATATGAAGAATTTGGATTTACTTTCTTTGAAATGCAGAAGTTGATAATATCATTTAAACTTCGGGTCAATTTATGATAACTCAATATACTCACTGTCAGGAATTCACCATCTTGTAATTAGTCAAGTTAGAGGTTAGAAGCATTCGATTATTGCTCGCCTTTGGAATGGAACAATCAATTGATCTCTAAGCGTAATGACTATAATGATTTATCGTTTATTTTTCAAAGAAGACCATATTGTGTTAAAGAACCAAGAAAAACTACACAAAAACAACCTCTGTGTTTTTGTGCACATCTCGTCCGATGTTTTATTTTAACAACTGATAAAACTAGAATTTTTGTGGTAGATCAACAATAACTACTGGTCGACGATATCCCCTCCTCAATATTTTCACAAAAAATTAAAATCTTAAATAAAAATATATTCGTATATTTTTCTAAGAGACCTCCACAAAATACTAGAAGCTAGTGATAGAAAATATTTTTTTGTATAGTGAAGAATTTAATTTCATTAATTATACCTTCTGTATATTTTATGTATATACCTACAATATCTCATTCTGTAGATAAACATTCCGTGTATTTTTTCAGTTAAAAAATTAAAGAAGTAAAAAATTGTGATAATTAAATCATCAAACAGTTTTAAGAACTGCCTCAGAAATTGGTATTAAATGTTCAATTTGCATCCAAGAACGCATCTATTGCCCATTAGTGTATGTTTTGGAATTTAAGCAACTAGCGAACCCGTGCGACCTCTCTCGCATGCTACACCCCAGCCTCTTCCTTATTTTTCCATTTCCATATTAAGCCTGTAATATAAATTTTTCTTCAAGACCCTCTTATCCTCCGTCACGTGTTCAATATCTCACCTGGTAATTGATAGCAATGTAATACACCATTGCCAATACAAACTATTCTTCTTTAACTTTATTATCGAGCAAAGAGATGCACCCGTGCAATTCAATAGCGTAGAATATCAAGTAATTAGTAATTTCACATACAGTTGCAGATATTACAGGCTCTGAACAGGTGAGATGGAATCGAGAAGCGTCGAAACAGCAAAAATGTAATAGAATGATCAAGAAAATCCCATTCTGATTAAATAAATAAATGTTTATTTGTGGCGAGACTCAGGCCAGTTAGCCTGCTCTTCTGCCTAATCACATTACGGTGTGAGGTACGTTTCTTTGAGGCATTTGGCCTCTAATGCTTAATTTGTAAGGTCTTAGAGCGCTTTGTTTAGGAGTTATTTAGCAGTATAGACTAAAAACTCCTGACGTATATTACGCGTTGCATTTACATGAATATTTTGATGCGTTTTTTAAATAAATCCTACATATTTGTAAAGTCAAAGTGCAATTCGTCACGTCTCCGTGAAATTTTCTTTCTTCAGAGAACTCATTTATAAAGATTGCGTGTGAGGGTCGCAAAGGGAAAGTATACTACTGAAATAATATAGGAGACCATTTCCAAATTAACTCTGCGAACATTATGTAAGCTTAGTTGTTTTACAATTTCTTATAATTTAAACAGTCTAAAATGAAAACATTGGGTATTCTCAAACGTACGCGATTTTTTTTAAATGTATGACTTTCGCCTTGAAAGAGTATGATTTCATGGCCAAAGCCAATAAGTAATTGGCTTCCCGGGAGATGCCACGTCCTGCGAAAGGTGCTGTATTTCGCCCTGAGAAAGGTTATAATATGACGGCCGAAACGTCAACTAATATCTGCATGGCATAGCAATCTGTCAGCCATGTATGTATTGATTGATTTACTTTATTGATCTGGGTTATTTCATAGATGATCTAAAACTCTTAGCATTACTAGAGTTGTTTGAAAAACTTTTCATAGCAATTCATTGCTGCAGTTTCAAATTGAGTTATTTTTTCAACTTCAGAAAAGGTCCTCTGAAATCTAGTAATAATATGTGTAATAATAAACATGACCTTTAAAAATCAAATATGCAATTAAAGAAAATTTCTTATCACACAATCACATTTAAAATTTTGTTAATCTAAGACTTGTCCTGATGAGTTCAGGCCATTGGCCGGTTAGTCCACTGTGTCCGATATTTTCCTCTTATGTACTTTTTTTTGTAATTGAAGATATGTACTCATTCCTTGTAATATACTGTAGAGAAATGAAGAAGAGGTTTCTCGTAATTTAGGACATAGTGAATAAAACTGAAGGTCTATCTGATGGGCACAAATGTTTTACCCTGTCGTAACTATATGGTTCAACTCACTCGTAAAGGAGGGCACACTCAACGTAAGGGAAACGAATTTCTTGTACTCTCGGCTCTAAACCGGTTTATAATTGTTATTATAACATGACGTGTGTCGTGAATAACTGGTTTATTTGGTAAATTGTAGGTACAGAAATACACTTTTTATCTGCAAGATACTTTCCAAATTTATAAAAGTCAAGAAATAAATGTATTGCTTATTACTATTAGTGTAATTAAAGTAATAGTGGAAATTTGAAGTCTAAAAGGTACCATATTACTTAAATTTTTGAAAACAATTGAACACACTTGTTACTAAATTTATGGAAAATTACTCACCTTTGTACGAGTCAATGAAAACCTGGTAGGAATTGAAAACCTGCACTGTGAAATTCATTATTATGTTTAGCATGCAATTAAACCTTTCGTGTTAATTGACTTGTGATTGATGAGAATTTTGATGGTAAATAAAACGATCAAGAATTAAGTGAATTTCACACTGTAACTATTATTTCCTCATTACCAGAAACATTTATTAAGCTTTGTAGTTATTTACTGCAATTGCATTAATTGACCCTTTTTAATTTGACCGTTTGATAATTTTGTATGTGTCAATTTGTTAGCATTTACGAGATAACGCATTGCTCTATTTTCTTCTAATTGTTCATGGATATTCCTTGAAGACATAAAAAACGTGTTATAAGAATGTTTTGGAGGGAGATCTACTGTATACAAAACTATTAGTCATATTATTATTAGAATTATTGACTACACAGCTTGCTTTGTAACTTACGAAATAGATACCCTTTGTCCAGTGAAAAAAATCGAATCTTTCAGGCGGTTAGTTGGAGGAAACTGATGTTCCGGTTATTCTCAAACGTACGTGGAGAATGGATGTCACTTTTATGACTTGGGCAAGTATTTTAGAAAAAACTATGAAGCAAGGAATCGTTTTCTTGGCTCGAGTAGATTGTGTTGCGAATGTGAATTCCACGTACGCTGCGTCACCGTTGATTGCTTCTGTTGTGTAAAGGTATTGCTCCATTGGCCTGTGAAGACACTCTGAATGTTGATGATAAACAAGATATTGGAGCTACCAGTATGTTGTAAGTTATTGACTGTTTACGTCTTTGTTTGAGGTCTTCTCGTTGTACGCGTGTTTCATTCCCTGAACTCAGAAAACTGATTCCTTGACGGTCATTCAGTTTCGTAAGTGCAGTGTCAAGAATGATTGATATATCCCTGGCTTATTTGTGCTTAGTTTATACGTCGGTTAGTTAAACTCTGCTAATTTCTTTGACAACCATCGATCACCCTTGAACTTCGTTATCGGAGAAAATACGAATTTCCAGAAAACAAACATTGCGGTGTAATAAAAGATTTACTCGTTCGAATATAGACTCACTTATATTCACAAAAGAACTGGAATGAAGCATAGAAGAAATACACATACGTAAATCCCCAAAAGTAAGTACTAAACGAATGGTATTGCTTACAGGATGTGTGAAATAGATGTGCGTAATACACAAAAACTATTCGATAAATTGTTGCTTGCTCTAACTAGATATATGTATATTGTCAGTCCAGGTGCTCGAGTATCGTCTCAACACATGAGCCCAGATGTTTCTTTTTCCTAAGGAATCGCAAATATTCCATCTTCCTGACATTCGATAACTGGCAGTGCTGCCGAAGTTCAACAGATTTACAGTATGCTGTAGCGTACTGTAATGTTTTGCACTTGACAGGGGAATTTCAGACACCAGGATGGGCACTTAGATTTTCACCTTATCCTTATCCCCACCTCAAGTCACCTCGTGAGACTGGCAACGCGACACATTACCTAGGTGGGCCCGCTTCGCCAGTTCGAAACGTACCAGCTTTCCGCGCTAGTAACAGCGTCATTAAACCACTCACACGTCTCTTCTCAATTACCATGATGAGGAGGGGATATTGCCGCAGTGAATCGGAGTCCGAACATGGGGCAATCCGGGATGAGCAACCCGGATGGGGGCACGGAACCCCCAACCACTTCTCACTTGGCATTAATGATGTAACATCAAATTTTATTGATTGATTGGTGATTCCGTGCTCGTCAACTTCCACGGTCATTAGTCTCGTAAGTGCAGTGAATGCTTCTTCGGGAGGTGGCGGTGATCTTCCACCTCTAAATGGTTAGATCCGGCGCCGACCTACCTTCGGCTAGTGGGATTTTTCACCTACGATCTCCCGCCAGCGGGGCATCGTGCCAGCCGGGACAAGCTCTAAGTTCCCGACCAGTCTCCCGACGTATGTGGTAGTGTACTGAATATAAGTGTGTGTGTAAGTAACAGGTAATGATAGGACAAGGAAGGGGACGGAACGTTCGCGCGCGGTGCGTTGCCCGTTTTGGGGGTTCTGCTCAGGTATTCACCTGGTATTGATCTGAGAAACCAAGGAAAACTACCGATCAGAGCAACCGGCCACTAGAATTCTCCTCCAAACAGCGAATGAATTTCACCTCGCTATGTAGGTAGTGTAGAAAACCCTGATACTATCAGGACTCGAGCCTAGAACCTCCCGGTGAGAGGCACTGCCGCGTCATCAGTTGATACCCTGAGCCACCTCTTACGTTATGTAACTTCAAGAGATTTCCAATTCCCCGAAAGGCTTTTATGTGAGACGAAGGTTTCGATCCCGGGTAGGACGAGTGAATTAGACATGGAGTCGGGGTTGCGTATTAACATCAGGTTTTAGGGAGAAAATGGGGGCAGGATGGTGAAATAAAAAAATTGCGTTATCAGCGGCAAGTTACTGGTCCGCATAGAATTGATCGGAAGAAACCTGTAAACTAACGTAAGAGAAGTCGTCTTGGAGATTCATCTGACAGAAGCATGTGCGACTTAGATATGTTGTGTAATGTGTCGAACATCAATCGCCTGCGCTCTAGGGCAGGTTTGCCGTTGGTCCCTACCAAGTTGGTAGGGACCTAGAAGGTAGGGATCTCCATAGGGTTGGTAGGGACCAAGTTGAAAGGAATCTCCATAGCGTCAGTGTTCGCTGGTGCCATCATTTTTGCTAACGGGTGTTAGTTTAAGCTGATTTTTTTTATTTTTCTACATATGCTGAAATTATTTTATTCAATCTTACATTAAAATCATTGTAGTACCAGCACACGAGGCCTGGAAGCGAAGATAATCCTACGTTGCCCCTGATGTGGCCTGTGTTCTGGAGCACAGGTTTGCTGAACGCCCTTAACTCCTCCAATGTGAGCAAACATTCAACGCGGCGTCTTTATATCAATATTCGTGTTGAGTGTGATGTTTGCTGTCAAGGATCGTGGTTATGAAGTGCCCTGATTTTAAAACAACTTTTCTTGTTTTAAAATTTATGAAATCTTTCCAAAAATCACATCTAACGGCTGCAAATTTGAAGGCATTGTTATTATGGCATTCAGCGATCTTACGCCGAAATGGCAGCAAGTGTACAACTTTACCTAAAATAAATTAATTTTTTTAATGTGAACAAGAAATTTAGGCATTATTAGTATTCGTAAAGTGTGATTTGCATATGGTACATATTACAAGATAAATGTGTGTAGAAAGGTGTTAAAATGCTTCTGCAAAATTATACTGCCAAACCTCCGTGATCTCCATAGCGTCAGTGTTGGGTGGTGCAATCACGTGACATCACGTTTGCCAACGCATGTTAGTTTAGTGTTAGGTTAAGCTGATTTTTTTCTACATATGCTGAAATTATTTTATTGAATCTTACATTGAATTCGTTAAAATACCATCAAAGGAAATTAATGAAAGGGGACAAACATAGAGTAATATCAAAGAAAGATAAAAACTCTAATCTGGGCTGCAGAAATTAAATTCATAAGAAACACTCTTGACTACACAATTTTAGATAAACAAGAAATATCGAGTTAAGAAAGCTGTTGGAAGTTGAACCACTTCTGGAGAAACTGAAAAGAATTATGAATAGATGGTGTGGACATCTAGGAAGGATGCAAGACAACTAATTACCTGCACTTTAGCCGACGATCATGAAAGTAAACAATATAAATACATTCAAAAGTTAAGATGTATAGATATTTAAAATTTTTGGAAGTTTTTTTATTAATGGCGTATTGATTGAATCTTAAATCACAAAGAAAATATTCTAAACTGTTCTATAGTATACTCTACGTTATATTAGATTATTCTCACCCATGTTCTCTACACTATTGTGTGCACTTTTAAGAAATTATCTCGCTCATACTTCGTTCCTACGTCAAAAATTGTCCCCCAATCTTAGTGTGCGGTGCGGTCAGCATCGACAATTAATTCTGAATTTTATTACCATTATTTTTAACATACAACGCAACAAAATCATGTACATTTTTTATACTGATATATACAGTACATTATTTTTGTGAATGGGAGGGGAGGTGTCATAAGCTTTAGGTAGTTATTTAGGAGGGGTTCAAATGCGCGTTTTAGGTGCGATATGTGAGGGAGAGGGAGCACGTAAAATGTTCCAAATTTGCCATATATAATTTGTGGACGGCCCCTAATTTAGTATGCCCCAAATATAATACAGTAAACCCTCGTTGACACGAATTTCGAGGGATTGAAATAATCGGTGTTCTTGTCATAACAATTCGTGATATCCGAGATTTATCCTTATTACTACATTTTCTTTAGCAGGACGTAAATTTTGTTCGTTTGACGGAGAATTTCGTGTTAAGCGAGTTCGTACTAACGAGGGTTTACTGCATTCGAATCTCACCCCAGCGTGGTTATTTCCCCCGTGTCGTATCGGTAGTTTCGCGGAGGACCTCGCCTTGTGAGGACGTGGCGGCCATGCATGTGCTTCTCACGAAGTCTACAACGAGGAGACTCAACTCCGGTGTTGGAGGCATGGTGGGGGTATGTACGAAAAACGTCGGCAGCTATTTGAAAAATAATACAAAAAAAACCGAGTCCCTTCGTCTTCAGCGACATCACGCGGCGAAAGAAGGAACTTATCTCGGCTTTTCTCGGCCACCAATCGTCAAAATTCGTTTGGTCCAAGTGGCGCCCACGATGTCTACAACCAGGCGGTGTGCGGATGTGCTTAACAGAAGACAATAAGTTCAAAAGGAAGTAATAAGTAGTAAATAATTTTGTAGAAAAAATGTTTGAATTAAATTTTGTATACGATGCTTTGCTGCCATTGGCTGTTTTGAAAGCCTTCGTAGTTCTTTCAATTGCCACGTGAGGTCGCTGAAGGCGAAGGGACTCGGTTTTTTTTGTATTATTTTTCAAGTAGCTGCCGACGTTTTTCGTACATACCCCCACCACCGGAGTTGAGTCTCCTCGTTGTAGACTTCGTGGTGCTTCTCAAGTGGCTCTGCCTGGGTCGCCGTCTGAATTACATCCGCTCAAACACTCGCACGGCCTTTTGCACAAGCGCAGCTGCCACCTCCCCCACCCCCCGCGCGCGTTACGAGGGAGACGCTCGGCTGGAGTGGGCGGGGGCGGCTGCGGCTCCAGAGATAAGACTTTTTGCATAGCGTGAAGCACCTCAGCGTATACCTCTTTCGAGCCTCTGCGCATGCGCGACTCGATCTGCGTCTACGCAGCGGCTCAAAAAGTGATGTTCGGTAAGAAGCTGCAGTGAACGCTGGCGCAACAGTATACAAACATTCGGTATCTTTCGGAAAGTTGGTACCTTTTGATGGATCCCCACATTGATTTTTTTTGTATCTTTTCTTTAAGTAAAGAGTTTCTGTTTCAACATTTACTGAATCATTAGAAAATTTCTTAAAATTAAACATTTATATTGTAGCGGTACGCTATTTTTAATATTTTTTAAATTTCACAAATAACTGTCGATGCGAGGCGTCCACCTCCCGCCGCCGCCAGCCGGGTCGGCGCGCCCCCTCCGCTAATGGAAGGGATGACAGCACGCGCCCCTCTAAAGTTTATGGCCATCGTCCGCGAGTCGACCCTCATCCCGTCACGCACCCGGGCGCCGAAGAAGAGATTAGAGACGTGTGCCGATCCCGCCGTTCCGGGTATCATGCGCACTGAGTACCCAGGCCGTCCTTCGCAGCTTTCTCCGGGGGTCCCAACGGACATTCCGCGTACCCTTTACTGACCTACTTCCGAAGTCAGACGGAGAGCGTTTTCCAGACAGAGATAGGGCTACGGAAAATTCCTAGAATCACCAGACCTGATTGGCCGAGGACAAAATTACGGCGTAGTAGCACTTAGCCAATCAGGGGCAAAATTCCGTGGGGTGGGAGCGATTTTGGGGCACTTTTGAATTTTCGGGGTGGCGGAACGAGGATACCTCCACGCTAGAGGCGTAGGGGAGAAAATCACTTCTTCTTGTTCGATTGAGCTGGGGGGGGCGAGCGCCGCGGAGCGAGTAACAGCTCCGGCGCCGCGTTCGAACACTACGTTTACTCGACTTGTCTTGGGTGGCGAGCGCCGCGGAGTAAGTGATAGCTCCGGCGCCGCGTTCGAGGGAGAATTATTATTTTGAGACTTAGTTTGTGGACTCTGAGCTCTGCCGTGGGCAGTGACCGGTGACTAGTTTTCTCCGAGATTCGTGATCGTGAAAACTCCAGAGAACTTTCCGTAAAAACTGCTGATTTGTGTGAACGGAATTCGCGATCATTCACGATCCGGGCCAGCTGACCGTCGCCGCCGCCGCCGTCACCGCCGCAGCCGCTGTCGCCGCCGCCGCTCCTTTGGTAGCTATTGTGGAAGGACGTTTCTCGGCCTGGCAGGGCCATCTCAGCCGCCGACCCAGACGGAGAGAAGCCGACGCCGCCGCGACCCCCGCCGCCGCCGCCGAGGGCCGCCTACACGCCGCCCCATTCAGGCATAAACTTCGGTCAACGACCGCCAAAGAACTATTGTGCAATGCGGTGCCGCGCTTAGGCACTTGTTTCCTCATTATTGTCAGCCAGAAGGCGAATGGCCTAGAGTTTGTTGGGGCCTGTAAAGGAATTTGATTGTAATTCTCGTACTTTATTTTTTTTTAGATTTAAGTTTTATCTCATTTTTTCTTTCGTTTCTCACTGAGCTCATCAGGTAGGGCCTTTCTTAACTCTTTGAATCACTGTAACTTCCCCGGCCTATTATTAGGCGGGAATAAACCTTTTTATTTGCTTTACCAACCACTGAATTGTTTCTGTAGTTAGCAAACGCCTTACGACTCCTTCCATCCGAGTTAGATTCTAAGCAGGTGACAAAGTTGGCCGACTGAGCTAGGCCCGGGCCGCCCTCGTTGACTTCGGCGCACACCCACGCCGCCGGAGCTCGACGCTGTGGTTGACAATCGACGCCACCGTGTGGCTCGATAACGAACGATGGGTGTGACAATATACAAAAGAGATTAAGTTTTTACGCTGACTTTCAGCCCAGCAAGGATACCCACAGGAAACTAGGGGCCCGGGGCAGTAGATCCACGGGGGCCCTTCCTTCAAAGAAAAGTTCCCATTTATTATTATTATTATTATTATTATTATTATTATTATTATTATTATTATTATTCCTCTTTATCACGAATAAGGTATAATAAGTCGACTCGAAATAAAATCTACTCTAGGTTGAAACCAGCTACCTAAGGAGCAGATCTAGGGACTGTCGGTGCCTCTACGAAACTGCGCAAAATGTGCGCTGTTCCAAATAGAGCAATTTTGTGCACTTCCCAGACTTTTGAACTACGTGGAAGTTTAGCCAAGTTCTTACATAAATTTTACGGAACAAATCCCAAAGCTCCGATGACTATTGGTACAGACTATGCTTTTACGCCCCACATTCGGCTGATCTCGATTTCCAAACTCTTATATTAAAGACGTTTCTTGGTATCCTTGGTTACGATACTTTGATCACAAGGCACAGCAACATTTACAAGTAGTCACGTGTTTTCTCCAAATCCCGGATAACAATATCCGGTTTGTTTGCTGCTATCGTGCGATCTGTTTGAATTTGTTGGTCGTACAATATTGCATAGAGTCCACTCACCGGTTTCGGTGAGTGTTTGTACCACTTGGGGCATGTGTTTGAAACTTCGAAGGCGGTGCAGATCTGCCAGTGGAGGTAACTACACACCCTGTCGTGTCTTTTAAAGTATTGGGTCTTTGCTAGAATTGGACAAGCTAAGACGATATGATCAATGGTTTCTACTTGTTCCTGGGAAATGTGACATTTATCATCTTGGGAAATTTTGAGAACTGCTTTATCATTGTCGGAGAGGTGTATTTTTAATTACTGGACTGTCAATCAATTAGGGCTTGACCCATTTTACACATCACTCTGACATCCTCTGGAAACCCAACTTACCTTGGCGACCCACTAGTGGAATTTGAGCAAGCCACTAGACTTGCATTTCTGAAAATTAATTACTCAGGTGCTGTTACTATCACTTAGAAAGAATCAGTAAATATATAAAATTAATGCATATATTAAATTACTGAACACATACAAAAGGGAGCAAAACATATTGATTGTTGAGAACATTTAGTAATTAGGATGAAGCTGAAAAGAAATACACAAAAATAACACAATACATTACGCTGAAGTGATGTGTATCGTCATAAGTGAGGAAGATGATTGATGAAGCACAAACAAGTTCGACCGCTGGTTAATATTTGGTCACAGTCAAGATTGAAAATATTACCTCCTGCACGGAATCACACAGGTGGAGCAGGAGTGCAGTTTTGTGATTCACAGTTGGCAGCGCGTACACAGTTTGAAGCACACGCAAGCTGTACGCTCTCGCGCAACGAACACTAGTAGGTGAGGATTGCAAAAGATTGCTCAACATGACAGGCTGGCAGTTTACAAACAGTTTATAGTTGAAATCATTCGCCCGAATGAATTAAAACATAATTGAAATAATGTTTGAATCAAAGTCAGCTCTGCACATGTAACTGAATGTTAAAACAATACGTGGCACAGTAGCAGCGAGCATTGAAAGTATACTTGCCATCGCTAGTGAGAAGTACACGCTTGTTACATAATAGGTTCATGATGAACAATTAGGCTGGCTGTAACTGGTTACAGTGCACTTTAAAAAACTTCACAGATTAGCACCTTGTACGAAAGAAAACTTACATTTGTGCATTTAAGATTGTAATGCAGAAAATAAAAATGCAGGGAGCCGAGCATCGTACTTCTGTACGTGGCAAAAGCTTTCGTTCGACTGCTTGCCGGCGATTTGCCAACGTAGTGGGGGTAATATTTCGCGCCCCGACTGGACCAATCTGAGCGTGCGGCTTGATAATTTTTTAGATTGTAATTAAGCAGATTGCAAATAACAGATTAATAGTTTGTGTGATAATAAAGCATTTTGAATTGTGAGATTTAGAGCGTATATTGTACAATTCAATTTATGAAGTAGCAAATGGTCGGGAACATTCTGTTTATATATGTGAGTGGCGCGTTCCTGGAAGAGTGTGATCGGGCGATCTCGCCGTAGCGTGTATTTCTAGGAATCACAGGCTCATATGAGCCTACGTATTTCGTAATTACGAATAAAATACATAGAATAATTGTACAAATACCTTAGTCATACCGCGATGCGCATAAGAAAATAAATAAATTACAATGAACAGTTGCTTGTCCGAACAATCATAATTTCTTCTTCTTCTTCTTCTTCTTCTTCTTCTTATTATTATTATTGATATATTTTGAAGTCAATTGTGTTTCACAGTTAAATATTTCAAAATGTAATGGACATAAATATTTTGTATAAATTTTAGGGGCGCCACATTAGTGGGGGTCTGGGGAATGTAGTCCCAACTGCCCACTCCAACTCTAGGCGCTCCTGCAGCCCAGCACCGTAACTGGTTAATTGCTACACTCATTATCAGCAGTGTATTTTAAAATTAATTTGTAAGCATTTTAATAATTAAATTGTGAGAGAAAAATACATTTTCGCTTGTTTCAACGGAGGCACATTGTTGTTATGGTACTTTATTTTGATGGTTCTTCTTTTTCCATTGGTGGATTAAATTCATGGAGAGAAAAATAGAAATATCCATTTATTTTATTTTCAGGGGCTGATGAATCTACAGAATACGCCTTAAATTTGAAATACGGCAACTTACTGATTTATTAAATTTAAACGCTTCCAATTTCAAAATTAAAAAGAAACATTTATTTACAACAATAATAACAACGACAACAGGAACTTTACACAACAGTTTGCAACTAAAGAACAAAATACCAAAATTTATTTTAACATGTTCACTTTCGTTTATTTCACCACTTATATCTCTCGTTCAAGACGTTCAATTTTCATCTGTACTCCGAGATACTTAACTTTGTACTGTACTCCAACACATCTTTCTTCTATCTTGCAAGACGTCATAGTTTCTTCTGTACTCTGAGACGTCTATCTCTCTTCTGGTTGATGATATTTCTTCTGTATTTCTTCTTGTCCCAGTGGCGTGCGGTTATCATTTTAGTAGGGGAAGCACTTTTGAAGTCCAAGGTATAAAAAACGTAAAACAGTTAAAGATGATGAATAACAAAATGTGAATATTAACCCGGGCGTCTTGCATACGAACGTAAATGGTCGCCCGGGAGTAAACAGACCCCAGTAAATTTCTTTGGCTAAATGCCTTCGAACATTATAAACAAATATAATTCGGTATTTATGTGACTTACAACTTGCCCTTATTTATCGAGTACTTAGTTATTTAAAATTATTAACCAAAATATATATTTTATAAATCCATCAATACATTAAAGCATTTTTTTCTTTCATAAAATGAAAAATAAGGGCGTAAACTTTAATATATGGTGAATGTTAATTTGAAAATGTATCTACAAAGTTCAGTCATAATGTTTTTCACGACCTATACAATGGATATGATGTCCGTTCTACTGTTTTTTTGCATTTTTCACATTCTCTGGATGCTCTGCAGTTTAAATTCTTCAGACAAATTTCACGTCCTGTTAGGCCTAGTTCTCTTTCTTGCATCTTATGTTTCTTGTTTTTGCTCTGAGTGCAAATATTGTATTATTTTTGGTGTCAAGTTGGTATTTTTTGTATTATTTATGGTAACAATCCTGGGAGAATTCATCTCATAATAGCACAAGGGGAATACGTCCCAAACTTCCGTCTGCAATTCTCATGTGTGGCGATTCCTCGAAATATCAGTAATGTTTTATTCTTATGAAAGTTGATCGTGCCTACTTCGAATGTACCACCGGAAACGGAGCTTATCGTAAGAGATCCGCGGTCGGCTCTGCCTGACAACGCGGGTTGTTCTCACTTTCCTCGCTGGATGCCATGACTACTGCGGGGAATGAGTTCACCGATTGCATTTTCTTCTCGCAAGGGAGAACTGCAGAACAGTACGCAAAGAATTAACTTGTTTAGAATACTTTCTTTAACTTAATATAAACGTTCTCGATATTATTAGGTGCTTTATACTTTCATTGTATTATAATATAGTTAGCACGTACGTAAAATACCCTGAAAAAGCCAAAATAATAAATTATTTCGAACTTTAAATTGCTACCAGTCGATCACAACGGAACGAATTCTCATATTCATTATCCTCGCGCCCTCACGGACCGACCCGACTTTGCACGAGGCATGACGAGCGCCTGCACCTTCGAAGAACGAAGCTTCGCTGACGTCACGAGACGAATTTACACACCGTTTTGAAAACATCGATTGTTACGGTTAAACCACTAGTACGTAGCTCAGAATCTGAGTTGAGTACACAGTTTTGCTCTGGTCATAAGCAAAGAATATTTTAAATATAGAAAGGATTTTTCTGTGCTTTGCTTAGGGGAATGACTCATTCCCTTCATTCCATGGAATGCACGCCATTGCCTTGTCCGTCTCCATAGTATCTAACCTGCGTTTTCGTCCCAAGTAGGCAAACGTCTTCTCGATGTCAAATATATGCTGTATCTTGACTCGTTACATAATTAAATACTGCAAAATAAAATGGAGAGCAGTTCAAAACATTAACCAAAGTGTTTTCACATTTTCATATTTCGTTGACTACATTATGTACTATTATTTGAAGAGTTCAATATTTTATTGCATAAGCACATCTAACGGACATTTTAAAAGAAGTAAAAGACTCCCTATCTAAATGTTTAAGTGTGAAGGGTTACCATATTTTCGTAAAAAGAGAACATTTTTTATAAAAAAAGAGGGCACTTCACTTAAAATGTTTTAATATAATGATTTGTTTTTCTTAAAGACAAAATGGCTACTACTGACAAAATAAATACTTCATCACTCAATCATTGTGATTACTTTCACAACATAATAGGCGTACTGCATTATAATTACGGTCTTCTCCACTTTTATACAAGAGGTATGTGGTGGATGATGAAATCTCCCTCAACAATTAGAACTTTGTTTTGAACCTTGCAACAAACGCTTTGAATAAGCTTCTTTAAGAATGCCCTTAAACAAGGTTTTTCTTTTTGGCTTTTCTTTTTGGCATATAAGACCACAGGTATTAACTCCACAGGCCAGAAGAACGGTATTAACATTACAGAGCACAGAATCTATAACCAGCACCAACATACAATATGTTGACCAGCTAATGACAGCACTGTTGCTTTTCAAGGAGTAAAGGACATTTCAAGGAGTATAAATGATCTATGGATTTTGGCGATTGTCAGGCAAGATAGTTGAAGATAGTCATCTATTTACAGAACAACATTTATTAATGCAAATGTTATGATGCCACGGGCAAGAATAAGATAAAAAAGCGCAATATTCGTCGCTCATTATACATCTTGGTTGCATTTTAAAATTATAAAAAAATAATATATGTCTCATTACACGTCTAGGTTTCATTTAAATTTCCAATAAAAAAAGAGGACATTTCGTCCTTTATTGTAAAATCCATACGAACAGTTTTTCTTGCATCAAAAAGAGAGCATGTCCGGGGAAAAGAGGACCTATGGTAGCCCTATGTGATATCAACGTATATCCGATGTTTACAAAACATTTCGAAACCGCCACCATGCCTAATCGCTTCGTGGAGGCTCCGGCCTTCTCTTTCACCTAGGCCTGCTCATTAATCACTCGTAAACAGTCGCAACTCTATGGAGGGCACTCTCTCGCACTTCGGGAAATTACTAGCTAATATTTATCATCTCCCACATGAACTGGTAGCACGCTCTACCCTTGCACCCACATTCACGAACAAAAAACACTTCTCACGTTTCAAGAAGGCGCGTGGGCCAGGTGTGGCTACGTGTTCATACGTTCGATGAAAATACGCTGATGTTCGCGTTTAGAACTCGCCCTGGATCTTCCATGAACATATGATGATGAAGATGATGATAATAATAATAATAATGATAATAAGTAGTAGTAATAGTAATATTATTATTATTATTATTAAGAAGAAGAAGAAGTAATAATAGTAATAAAATTATACCGAGCAAAGTGGCTCAGGACATAGAGCGTCGACTTCGCAGCTGGGAGGCCCAGTTTCACCTCTCATCATCATCCTATCACCTCATAATTCACACTTCAAGGCGTAGCAACCTTGTCGTATTGAGGGGTACAGCTGAAAAGCTGATCCGAAAAGTTACACGCGGTAATTATGAAGCTTGATCAGAAATGGCCAATAATAATAATAATAATAATAATAATAATAATAATAATAATAATAATAATAATAATAATAATAATAATAGGCGCAGGCGATTGCGGCAGCCCTCGTCTGCGCCGAGGAGGCTGCAGGAAGGTGCCTGTATAGGCATAGTTGTATTTGTGATTATCCCTTCACCCCTCGTCACCATCCTATCACTTCATAATTCAAGTCTTAACAATCTTATCTCACGAGGGATATAGCCGAAAAGCTGATCCCTGTAACTACACATCTCTCTCCAGGATAGAATATTCTGGGCCTCGGAAGAGAACGTGTGGTCAGAAGTGACTGATATGATGATGATAATAATACATTTATTAAATAATTATTACATTAAATTATTATTATTACTACAAATAATTTCATATTTGGCATATTCTGCTCATTTCTAATTTCCCACAAAAACGCCAAATTTGTATCGTGCAATATTGAAGAGCAAAGCCGACTGGATGGTCGAGGTCGCTAGAGCGTGTACCGATTCACCGTTTCGGTTGGAAGGTTCGCGGATTCGAGTCCCGCCATGGGCATGGTTGTTTGTCCCTTGTCTTTCATGTTTGTGTGTTGTCGCGGAAGACCTTGTGGTTAATATGGGTCCTGTGAGGGACATAGTTGGTACCCGGCGCGGATAGTCGAAAATCGCAATCCCCCGAATCTCGAAAAAAACCCGGAAGAGAAAAAAAGGTGGAGAGGTAAGTGGCGCCGGGTGCCAATACCATCCCCATCTTCGTAATCTGTAACTGTTTCCTAGGTTTCAATGCAGAGTTGACAGGCTGATAGGCCCTCCTATGATCTAATGCTGTCTACTGCTACGAGTCTAATGCTCCTACGAGCTAATGCTATGAGTTTGCTGACCACAGATCGAGGAGCCAGCAAGTGTGTCAGTGTCTAATGTAAATGTTAATATGGGTTTCCATGAGGGACATAATGAGTACTCGACGCGGATAGTCGAAAATTGGAATCCCCTGAAGCTCGAAAAAGCTCCGGAAGAAAAAAAGAAGTGGAGAACAAAGCGGCGCCGGGTGGCAACATTGTCCCCATCCTCGTACCCTGTAACTTTTTTCGCGGTTCCATTGCAGAGCTGATAGGCCCTCCTAAGAGCTAATGCAGTGGTGTGAAGGTCTTCTACTGGTGCCAGTGGCACGCGTCGTAGCTCCGTAGCATCCCACGAGCTACTCTGTGCAACTGGCGTCGGGAAAAGAAACTATTAGTAATCCCGTTGTTTTACAATAAGGATGGCATTGTCTCTGGTGGCGAGGTGACGAACTGCAAGAAGGGGCGATTTCGCCGTGGCACTCGTCCACGGACTCCCGATCGTGGCATCAACCTTGACAACACTGGTCTAGTGGAGGGGTTAATATGAGTTTCCATGAGGGACATAATGGGTACCCTAAGCGGATAGTCGAAAATCGGAATCCCCTGAAGCTCGAAAAAGCCCCGGAAGAAACAAAAAATGTGGCGAGCAACGTGGCGCTGGGTGGCAATACCATCCCCATCCTCACACCCTGTAACTTTTTCCTCGGTTCCGTTGCAGAGCTGATGGGCTGATAGGCCCTCCTACTAGCTAATGCTGTCTAATGCTCCTACAAGCTAATGCTATGAGTCTGTTGACAACAGACCGAGGAGCCAGCAATTGCGACAGTGTCTAGTGTACTGGTTAATATGGGTTCTATGAAGGACATAGTTGGTACCCTGCGCGGATAGTCGAAAATGGCAATTCCCTGAAGCTCTAAAAGTCCCCGGAAGATAAAAAAGTTCAAGAGCTAATTGGCGCCGGCTGGTAATACCATCCCCATACTCGCACTCTGTAAGTTTCTCCTCGGTTCCATTGCAGAGCTGATAGGCCCTTCTACTAGCTAATGCTGTCTAATGCTCCTACAAGCTAATTCTATGAGTCTGCTGACCACAGACCGAGGAGCCAGTAATTGCGTCAGTGTCTAGTGTACTGGTTAATATGGGTTCTATGAGGGACATAGTTGGTACCCTGCGTGGATAGTCGAAAATGGCAATTCCCTGAAGCTCGAAAAATCCCCGGAACATAAAAAAGGTGAAGAGCTAATTAGTGCCGGCTAGTAATACCATCCCATACTCGTACTCTGTAACTTTCTCCTCGGTTCCATTGCAGAGCTGGTAGGCTGATCGTCCCTCCTACGAGCGAGTGCCTCGTTCGCGGTCCGTCCTGACCGCCCGCGGCAAACGGCGGCCGCCCCGCGGGGCGAGGTCAAGGGCGAGCGGTGGTCCTACGCGCCTCGCGCCATCGCTTCGCGTCGCTCTGTAATTACCCTGCGGTCTGACCCTGGCGCCGCACAGAGCCTCCGCGAAGGAGCGGTAACTAATTTAGTGTTGCAAAAGCTCGCTCCCCCCCCCACCTCCCACCCGCCGCGGCCGCCTGCACGCGCCCATTGAGATCCAGGGCCTCCTGAATAAACGATCGACCCTCGCAAGACAATGCGCGCTCGACCCGGGAGGCGGCCGCGCCAACAATCGAGGCGCCGCGATGGGCGGGAAAGGGGGTGGGGGGTGGGGAGGAACGGGTCCGCAGGCGCCGTTGGGAAACAATGGACCCGCACTGTGACGTCACAGGACGCACCGACCGCTGAGAAGGATGTCGGGTCGTACAATACCCGACGTACACGGTCGGGGGAGTTGTTCTGTACAGTCCTTGAAGAAACAAGGACAATTTCATTAGGAAGTTCCGAGACGAATACGTTGGATACAGCGGTTCTTAGAAATTGTCGTGGTGTGTCATAAATTTTTCACAGATTTTAGGTATCCGAAATTTGCTAATAAAATATATGTCACGAAATGCATTTATTATATACAGCTATTTCTCTTCATTTTAGATGTTTGCATTCTAAAACATTTCCATCTTTCCTCGTCATACCGTATGCATATTTTGAAAATGTACAACTTGACCTCTATAATAATTAAAAAACGATTCTGCAATATTTTTTTGCATTTATTTCATGCATTTTGCGTTTATTATACTTTTTCCTCCTAGATACACATTTTGAAGGAAGTAAGTTAGATTTTTCTGACCTTGACGTCTACCATTAACAGCTGTTCTGCAGGTCTCACGAGAAAGTCGGGAGTAATTCGGCGATTACTCGTTTGAAATACGAATGTGCTGAAATCCTTAACTCTGTAAAACCGTTTTTGTGAGGCCAACCTTTTTCAGTTGTAAGAACATATGTTTGAGATCAGCCACTTATGTTTTCCGCAAAGTTGAATGTCAGTTTTTAACCGTTCAGAAACAGGGAAATCATTTACTTATCTCAAACTGTCATCGAAGTAATTGAATGTAGTGTGGTAATTTATTTGAATTTTACAGGAGTGGCTTCTTCATCATGAAAAAATAGATTTCCTGGCGTTGCCATGACACTGGGAGGAAAGGAACACGTGGCTCTGGCATCACTAAGTGGTGAGTAAAAATATCTAAAAAAATGCAAATATTTTTCCGGCAGTTATTGCCGATTAGATTCAAATGATGGAAAATGTGGTGTCTAGTATTGTCTTGTAAGAAGATAAAAATATAAAAGTGTAAATAACTGATTAAAGCTTAATATTCGTCTATTTTATGTGCGTGTTACTAATAACTACGGAACGGATTTCTGCGATATTGCATATTTTTGTACGTTATTTGAGGGCATAGCTTGAGCATTGGATGATATGTAGATTAATACGGTAGTGCATATTGGTGCACTTTTGACAGATTTTTTTCCTGTTGGTGCACATGTGTGTAATTATAGGTGCATATTTTCCATACTTCTTTAAAATAGTGTTTATCTCTTAAAAGGTTTCATCTTTTCGTGGCCTTATTTTTGCGCGTTCATTTATTATAAGTGCGTGTCACATCACAGGAATAATGCAAAGTGAGTAAAGAAAACGCGACAATCCCCGTTTTCCGACTCCGGCCAAGGAAATGGGTTGTGAAGATAAGGTAAGACTCCCTATCAGCAGGCGTTACTCTGCGGCACTAGTGCGACCATGCTTTGAACACCGCGTGTTTCCGCAAGCCAGTTGTAGCTGTGCCTCAGTGTGAAGAAGACATGCATAAAACTAGAACATTTCAACATACCGAAAGTGAAGAGCAGTGCTTCAAAAAAAGTGAAGAAGTTTAGAGAAGAATTGGCAGAGGATTTGGTAGTGAAGTTAGTATTTTATTCTGAGAAGTTTGTGACATTAAATTTTCTGCGGACAAGCTATTTATAGAGCAGCAACATATCAATACTGAGAAACACAAAAAGGCTTGATATTATCACTGAATAAGAAAAAAATATCGTCAGCTGCTGGTGGGGAAAACTTGGGAAAATTCCTCAGAATCTGTTGTTTCACAGTTTTCGCCGATTTCTCGTTTGTTTGTACTAACATTACTCTAAAAAAATGCAACAATGAGAAATTAAAAAAGCTTCTTCGGAAAGTATTCTGGGAAAAATGTTCCGCATGAGTCAAAGTTAAAAAATAAATATTTACAGATTTCACACATCAACACTATTGAGAAAATTAGAGTTCACACGACAGAAATTGTGGGTTCAATAGACGAGACGACTCATGCAACTGGACGGTATGTGGCGTCATGGTTGAAAGGAATCTAGATCTTGAACATGCTGATGAAATATTTCTTTAACTGTGATACTTTGGAGAAAGTGAACTACTCCACAGCAACAGATTAGTCCAGTCTTCTTCTTTTTTCTGCGTGTTCTTTAGCAAAAACCGAAGCATTTTCCGAGGGTTCTCTTTACTTATAAATCTTTCTTCTGGCAACGCGGCTATGGAAATTTGACCTCAGTATCCTTCGCACGATTTCCGGATTTACTCTTTTGCCGATGCCAATTTCTAACTACAGTAATTTTTGTTGCACTAATACGAGGATCCTTCTTTACCATTAAGTGTCTTCGGGCGTCCTTCTCCGGGTTGCAGTTGAATCCTATCTTCATTAATGTGAGATTATGTGAAACTGTGCTGTACTTCGTTAATAACATTTTTGTTATTTTTCGACATTATTTGCCCTTTGCGTGACGGTAAATAACAAGCTGACTCTGCTCAAAAGTGTGTTCTTTCCTCTGCGACTCATTTCGCTTAACTGATAAGGTTCCCATGAATCTGACCCATCGAATGACAGGTGACCTTAAATGTACAGCAAGAGTTAAAGGATTTAACATCCACACTATTACGTCAGAGTTCAAAGTATACGTTACTACGTTGCCCCGAATGGTTTTATTGACGAGGAGTGTGCGTTAATGATATATTTTTCTTGTAATCAAATATATATTTTTAAAAGTATTTTTATTGTTTACGTACGTAAGGACATTGTATTCTTTCAAATTTGTAATCTAACTAATGGTGATGTTGTTTTACGAAGAAAATATAAGCAATTTATGGTTAAAATAAATGTCCGAGTAGTTTTGTGAGTCACTTCGTCTGTATTCTTCGCGCTTGTGCTATCAATGTGACAAAGTTTTTTCGCAATCGAATGAATGGTATGGCAGCGCATAAACTACAAATAAACATTGGTTTTTATATATTGGATGATAATAATAATAATAATATAATAATAGTCCAATAGCAATGATAATGAAAATAATAAAATAATTTTGATCATGATAGTAATAACAATTTTCGTCAGTGTTTCTCATTTTGTCTAGTTCAAATAAATTATATATTTTGAGTTTCCCTCAGTATGTTTATTATTTTTATTTCAGGATATGTTGATTGTGTCAGTGTATGTAACGCGTAGATGGTAAGAATGTGCACTTTTACCTTAACTACAGGTGAACATAATGCCATTATTTATCAGAAGAGGTATATTATTCGTGCTGTTCCTCGTAACAAACCTCTGTTGTAAATGACAACTCGTGCCTATTTAATGGCAACTCTTTCTTACGTTATAGCAACGTCAATTCTAATACGTTGGAGAAGTTAGTAAAAACTTTGCCTTGCTATTGAGGTCAGCACCAAGAAGAATGTAAAAACTGACATTCAAATGATTACTGTTAATTGGAATTTTTTCATTTTTCAGTTAAAAGATGTACGTGTCTAAACACTCCTCCATCGTGAAAAACTGCATCAACTAATTCATTGAAGCGGAAAACGTATTGAGATACTTTCACGGTTCCAGAAAATAAATTTTAAGATTGGAGTAACCAGTAATAAGAGTTTAATCCTGACAGTTGTAAAGGTCGGTGTCGGTTCTCGCATGCCAAGAGAGGTGGAACCCCGCCACCTTCCGGGACAAAACATGTACTACCCTTAAAGGAGTAGTTACCTAGGTACTTTATAGGCAATAAATCTCACTCATTCATGATTATTACAATTAATGTGATTAGAAGTAACGATTTTGGTGAACTAAAACGATAACTACCGGTGATAAGCTCCTTACTCATCCTTTTTTCTTTACACATACACACACAAACACACACACGCAAACACACACACGCAAACACACAAACACACACACACCTTGTGCACGCACGTGTCAGCGATTAGTCGATATCTGAGAACTTGCAATGACGCGCTGGGGAAAAACTGGAGGAGGGAAATTCTGGAAGCCATTATACAGGTAGGTGACGGTGAGGCTCGCGTTCCGTGAGAAAGGATATTTAGTGCGCGGTTCGTGTCCTCTTTGTTAGATACTTTCTATTCCGGCATTCACCTAGTATTGATCGGGCAAACCACAGAAATCTATCATCAGAGCAGCCTATCCCTAGTATTCAACTGCAATAGTAGAATTGGACTTAGATTTCCGACCCTGCCAACCGTTAAACCCTTGCTGTGATAATGCAAGGGGCATGATCATTATTACAAATATGATTATTAACAATAATTAGGAAGGGTCTTGAAGTGTAAAATCTACTGAATTGAGTGATTGCAAACGAATTTCGCATTTATGCTGATTTTTTAAAGTTTTTGGATCTACTTTTTTGTAACGTATGTAAGTGAAATATTGAGTGATTTTCCTTAATTTTTTTTAAAACATTTATTTGCGATTGATATTCGTAGAACTGCAACTGGGAATGACTCATTGGCTTCGGTAGCGTGAGAGAGTGAACGAATGAAGTCCCAATAGCCTCCCTCTTTCTAGGGAACGTTTTTGTAACTGCACTTCCTGTTCAAACTCTTTGATTAAGTTTTCTGTTGCGAATTTATATTTAGTCTACAATTGCCAGACGACTGGTCAACCATGTGTGTTTATGTAGTGATACGTAGCATTAGAGAGCCGAATGGAAAACAATACTCGCGATTCCAAACTTTCTTCGATTGTGTTTTTTGAGAAGGAGATCCAGTCCAGGATGCATCTTGGACTTAATTTAATTTTAAAATAATATTTAAATTCGATTGCACATACAATTGCATTTGTTTCCGTTGTATTAATTTAAAAATGTACTACTTAACTCACTCCGGCTTGAACTATCGCCCGTTGTTGGCACTTCAGACCACTATGCAATATTTCAGAAGAGTATTAGGTTAACGGCTGAAATGGCTCAGGGAATGAACTGATGTTACTGCAATACCTCTGACCGGGAGGTACTAGGGCTTCGAGTCCCGACGATGGCAGGATTTTTGACATTAGCTAAATAGTTTGGCCAAGTTCAGCCACTGTCTAGGGGAGAATTCAAGCGCGCCGGCTGCTCAGATCGGTTGCTCCACTCTCTTCCATCTTTTATCATTCTCAGGCAAATGTCAACTCTATTCTCTAACAAAAGGGGAAAGGAGCGCGCGCGATCTTTCCTTCATCTTCGTTGTTCTATTCTCATCCCTCACTTACACACTCTTACAATTACCTGTAGTACTCTACCGTACATTAACACTTCATCTAAATTGCATGCGTATGTCTCATTGAATGATCTACTTGTTATCACAAAATATATTGTAATAAAAATTGTTGAAAGAGACCAGGCGGAAGAGCAGGCTAAATTGCCTGAGCCTCCCCACCAATAAAGTATTTATTTATTTATTTATATAAAGGGTGTTGGGAAACATATCAGGAATTAGAGCTTGTCCCATTTGGGGCGGTATCTTGCTGCGGGGAGCACCCAGATATAGAAAACCCCTCACAAGCTAATGCGAAGGTCGGCACTGAATCTCACCATCTAGTGTGGGAACACAGCCATTTCCTATGATAAAAACATGCATGGCACGTACGAAAATAATGACCATACTGCTCGGGAAAACTCTATCAGCGAGCGCGGTGCCGCTGCTGGGACGCGGCAATGACGGAGACGGTGCTTGCGGCGCGGCGAGAGCCAAGGCCGCCGCGTTTATTGCGGCGACATTGATCGAGGCCGCCGGCGCGTAGCTTCCCGCCGCGGCGGCCGCTGCAGCCCCGCGGCGCCCGGCCCGCTCCCAAAGGCACTTGCGTTGCACTAGACCAGGCGCGTCAAGGTCTTCTACTGGTGGCAGTGGCACGCGTCGTGGCACCGTAGCATGCCAGGAGCTTCTCTGCGCCACTGGCGTCGAGAAAGGGAACCGTCAGTAACCCCTCCGTTTTACAATAGGGATAGCGTTTTCTCTGGTAGCGGGATGAACAACTGCGTGGAGAGGTGATTTCGTCGTTCCACTCGTGCCATGGACTCCCGCTGGTGGCATCGACCTTGACAACACTGCACTAGACCAGGCGTGTCAAGGTCGCGGGCAAGGTAACTAGCTCATTGGAGTTGGTGGGCACTGCGACCACAGCAACTGGCACGAGATTTGAAAATAAGGGTTGTATAACTTCGAGTCCCAGGCGCTTGGTGACCGGTTGGGTCCTAGAACCCAGGATATTTAGAGGTATTTTAAGTGATATCAGTAATTATTTTAATGAAACAAATTCAAAGCCCTTACGATTTGTAGAAAGTTTGGTTTTTGCTAATTGAAAAAATTGTAAAATAAGTAAATGTGTTAATTGTTATATTTTATTGACATACGTGAATGTATTACAAAACTACAGCATAAAAGGTCTCCATAACAACAATATATATGCTTCAGAATTAGAATTCTCACATATTTCACCCGAAGCTTGTTTTCTAATTTTTTACGAATTTTTCTAAAGCTAATTTGCGGATGATTTCCCAAAAAGTCATATCAAGTCAATTTTGGGACATGCTCAACGTTCGAAACTCAAAACAACACACACCTCACCACAGAAATCCGTTTACAACTGCAAACTGCTCCGAAAAGCAAGTGACATTTCCGGCACGCAAGTTGCAAAATTGTTCTCGAATTGGCCAACAAAAGGCAGCACAATTCAGCCACTTCAATAGAGACATCCCAATGGCCAGAACCTATGTTTACTCGGGCACGTGCGCGGAAAGACGAGGAAACGAGGGCCCGAGCTGTGCTTGGGCTTGGGACTCTCGAGCATTAAGCAAATCCCGAGTGTAGGTCGGGCTTGGGCTTCAATATGATAAATCGCTAAGGGGTGGCGATGCGTCTCTGGATATGTCTCATGGAGGTCTTTTGAAGAACACAGTAGATAGCAATTTTCCTAAAAGCTACATTAGTTACCGTTCCCTCGAGGAAGGCAAAATTGGTTTTTGAAATGCAATAATACATTAATACATACATAATACAATAATACATGCAATATTACACTAAAGAATATATACAATTCACATCTCGGTTGTTTGATAGAAAACGCCAAACATATTTTCTTATCAAGCAACCATTCTTCGTTATATTTCGAGTGAATTCTGTACTTAGCTTCTCTGCTATAGTTTGTGCGGGTACACTCCTCTCTGGATTTGGAAAGGAAATGAGCCGAATCAGGTACACGCGCGCGCACACGCACACACACACGTACTTGACTACCATACATCGGGAGACCAGCCGGGAGCTTAATGATGGTGGGAGAGACCTGGTTGGGGAAAAGCCCGGAAGCCGAAATGTAGGTCGACACCCAATCTCACTCCGCAGCGGGGGAAGATCACAGTCATCTCCCTTTGACTCTCACGAAAACGAAATAATCAATCATTCAATGACGCATTGTTTTATTGCAAGCAAGTTAGAACCTCGCGCAAGTCATTGGCTGATTGCAGTGGCGAGATCTTAATTCAAGGTAAAAAGCATGCACTGTAAGTCGAAGGCATTTGCTTTAATCTGTCGTTACTCGTGGTTTGAATAACAAATGATACAACGCTCATAACAGGAGAAGCAATGCAGAAGAGAGAAACCTTATAAAAATAAATCTTCTAATTTTGAACAAGATCAAAACAAATACTGATTGCAGTTAAAACGTAAGTTTAATAAAATGAGGGAGAAAACTATTCCTTGGTCGTGTCCCACTCTCACATTACTACACTATCACATCACTCGCGCTCATTGTAATATTTTTTTATGCCTCAAATTTTACCAATAATTATATAAGGGAAACACTCCTTTAAAAATATTGACTACACACATCGTATACATAATTCCGCATTGCTTTAAGTTTTCATTCACATGTCTTGTTTGGGGCATTTTGCAACCCTATTGATTCCCAAAATCTGATAAGATTTATTACTTTATATAATTTTTTTTATTTCTTTCAAACTATCATGAAGTACATTTTGTAGTAAAACACACCCAGCCATACAACGGGAATGATACTGATATTTTACTCAACAATATCGTTAAAGCGGTACAGGATCTTTATTTGGCATTAAACAGGATTAGAACAATCCACAATCAGCTTACCACTAGAAACTGGCTGGCGCTCTTTCTTGAATAAAGACCGGATTTTCGTGCAGTAAAACTCTCTAAAACGTGCAGCAAAACACCAAAACGTACAAAAACATGTAATAAAAATATCAAAACTTTGCAAAACTTTTTATGTAATCTAAAAACACCAGTTAATCCACTGATCTACTTATTTTATATTTTGGATGTGAAATTGAAGGTAATTTAAATATTATGATTTCGGTTTTTTATTATAGTTATGTTTCTACATATTGTTTAAATAAATCGTATCTCATTTTAGATATTATTTACGTACAAAATTAAATTAGCATAAAATACAAAAAAGGAAACACAAAAATTGAAAATTACAAAAATACCGTCAGAATCCAAAAATTATTAAATTACACACGAAATATTCCTAGCGATTTCATTATAATTTACAGTGATATCCATTTTCAAATTATTTTCTGAGAAATTACCGTGCCTTTTATCATCAAATATATGTTTCAAACAGAAAAAAACTTGGTTCTACTTTTAAACTTGTCTATGTCCTGAGCCTCACTCTGATGTACGTGTGCACGCAGCTAAAAGCGGCCAAAAACTGCCTTCGTTCTCTCTCGTATCTCGCAAGCCAACAACTGTTCCGAGGAATTCCGATGAATTTGAAACGCAATGCAGCTTGTCGTTCAGCTTAGCGCCCAGATATATGGTCAAATGTGATACGCGCATGTAGTCTCGTGTTGGTAAGTTCGGCAAAGATTGACAAAACAGATAAGTCATCCGATTGGGAAGGTAGATCCCGAACATACCGTTTGGCTCACCGGCCGCAACCAAATGCCACTGTTCTATTCCATGGCAACACCCCACATCCCTCAGAAGTTTTTTATTAGACAATAGGCATCATGAAAGGTATAGACGCAATCGTAGGGCAACAAAATGGTGAAATGAATCATAATAAACAGCACTCGCGTTTCACAGATCACCCGTGTGCACTGCTGGGTTCTCATAAAAACTTTTTTCTTAAATGAAACAGTTAAAAAAGATCAATTAAAACAAGTTGATAATTATATTTTATGCAGTAAAACTATGAATCTTGAAAATTTGTCCAGTAGAATCCCAAAATGTGCACTTTTCAGGCAGCATTACCTAAATCGTACAATATTGTGAAGTAACACCCCAAACGTGCAATTTCGTGCAAAATAAAACAAGCACTAAAATATTGTCCGTTTCATGATTCAAATTTCTATCAAGGCTTCATCCGATTTCAAGTTAGCAAAGGAAAGATGCAATAACACGGGTTTCCGGTTTGAAGTCACGAACAATTCTAAAAATATGTGAAGCCTATGAGTTGGCATGTGACCTGATTGTCGCAGAGCATCTCCTCCTTCCTTCCCTCCCTGGTTTCTCTCTCTATCTCCCTCCATCCCTCCCCCTCCCTATCTGCTATCTCTTTGAATGATTTGTGCACAAAATATACCACTAGAAATCTCTGCCCCCGTCTCCCTCATTCCGACCAGATAAGCTTGCACTGTTTGAGAGAGCGTTTCTGTTACTAAAACTGTCCGCTCCCCTACTCCCTCCCGATAAATAAAAGGCCCTGCATGTGCTCACGGATTCACAGACAGAGTTTCAAGAAGTTGTTTGCGTGGTGCGAACATGCTATCTTGCCTGGAAATTGCATTCATATTTGCAATCTAATCTGTGAAAATTTGAATGTAATTATTGTTCATTTATGTTTATACTGGCGTGTATACAGCAGAAAAATCCTTAAGACGGCAAACAGTCTGTTTTTCTATCTGAAATATTTTGTGGTTTGAATGGATTCTCATAGCATTCCCATCCATCAGTATCCAGTCAGAAAATATTTCCATCCATAACCTTTTGTCTGTCATCTCCCATCAGGCACTTCACATGATCTAATCTCCATTTTTATACAGTTGAAAGTAATGGCAAGCTAATACTCTGAGCATTGTTCCTGGAAAGTGGAGAACATAAATGCATAAGTACAGTCCGTCGCTTATTCTCCAAAATGAGTTTACCCTTCATAAATCAAAGACCTGATTAGGGGCACATCTATAATAAGACTACAGGGTATTACAATATGACAGTCGAGTGTTCGTCATGTCTATAGAGAACCACATATGGCTTCAGCTATGCGCTTGAACCGCGGGTTAATCCGAACGTAACAGTTACGGGGATGAAAATCCGGGAATGAAGCGAATTAATGAGGATGTATTGTGGTCCGTGTAAGACACGATAATTTCTCATGAAAATCTGCATTAAAATAATGCCTCTAAATGTGCTTCTATATGAACTTAATGTATAACACTATATCTCCTCTGTCTTCTTTCCTTCACCAATTTCGTTTCACACGAATGCCATTCGCTTCATGTGATCTCAAATTGTTTGGGGCTGTACTTCTTGAAGATGATGAACTTACTCTTATCATTTCTTCTCGGGTCAACAATACAGGTGTTCCCAATCTAAAAGGGGAGATAGGGGCAACTACATTTCTGGGCACCTCTCGTTCTCCCTCTTCTTCATCAAATGTGGTTATTTACATATGCCTGTTTTACTAGGAAGTAAATAAAGCAATCAAACAGAAGAGAATTATAATTTTCATGATACCATTAATAAATAGAATTGCTTTTATGTTGAACCATTTGCAGGGTTGCCGGATGATACAATGATGCACGAGGCATAATGATACAATTCCATTTGAACGAAATTAATAATATTTACGGATATGAAATATTTTATTACAAAAGGTTCTGGGGGACACATTTTCTGGAGGTTCCCCCCTTCCCTGGCCCTCCTGTGCGCATTTCTATTGTCAACATACAGAATATTGTACAGTGCACTTTACAGAAAATCTCTATAACGCATACATTAGTTGCGAATGATAGGTTTGCTTGATAATACAAACGTTGATACCTCTTTCTAACGAAAGAAAGTCCCTTCAGTTTCGTTATAATAAGATTTCGTAGTATTTCGTAATTAGTATTTTTAGGGAAAAATAAGATTTCTCAATGAGCCATAACTATGAAACAGTTTTCTTATGTTTCTGAAGCACTAAAAAACGAATTCCGTGAAATATAAAAATACCAATAAAAACACACTTGTTTTCAACTGCAGCACGTAATGAGGGGTCAAGACAAAGTTGAGGTGTAGTGTTGAGGGAACGAGGCGAAGTTGAAATGTAGTTTTGAGGGGCCAAGGCAAAGAAGTAAATAACATCAACCTGCGAAACTAGTCTGTCGTGATATCACAGAAAGATATCACGAATCAAAGAATTTCGAAAATATTTTGAAACAAACTTACCGACTGAGAAGGTTTCGGTAATAGATTCTGAAATCATCCCCCTGGAAGCCCTATTTAGCAGAGCCCGATGACTACTTGTGATGCATCAGCCATTCTATAAGATTTTTGGTGCCGGATCTGCGGTTTAGTCTCCACCAAACGCTTTCTCCTTGCTCAGAGTTCAGCGCGGCGCGTTGTAAGCTAGAAGCATGTTGTGCTCTCGTATGACACTTCATTTGTAGAAATGAAAGGCACTTGTCGAGGTGATGTTACATTACAATAGTGATATTATTAATTCAGCCACTGTAAGTAAGATTAGAGTTAAATCTTAAGTAATAACATTGCCTCGAGCAGTATTGTATCCTATGACCTGTAATTGAACTACTTCCATTATTTCTATATAACACGTCGCCGTTTATTTAAAATGAAAAAAAAAATGAAAAGCCGCCTTCCTCCTCAATTAGAAAATTATTAAAGTACCCATTAACCCACATTCACACATGAATGTAGTATACGGAGAAAGGAATTTTTCATTAACTGGGGCATGGTTTAATAGTAATAACTTGCCACTACTACTGGATTTATTTGATTTTCAACTTAAAAATTTCGTCGATTTTACTTTCTCTTTCGTGTACGTATTCACAACGACATTGCATTAGGGTGAGTAGCAAAATTCACAGGCTCCAGTTCTTGTGAAACACACAACTCCGGCCTGCTGAAGGATGTATTTAAAAAGGTTATTAGCAATATTTTTTAGGAACAACGGTTAGGTCGTAAAAAATAAACCTGTGCTTATAAACCTCCACTTGGAACACCGTTGCTGGGGCACACTGGTTTATTTTTATGACCAGGTCGTTGCTCGGAGCTTAAACTCCCTTATAATAATCTTCCTGAAAATATGAACATTGGTGCATCTAATTCGCCTATTCCGAGAGGTTTTGAGGACGCGGAATTTAGGTTTGGATGAAAGAGATTCATTACCTTTTGACAGCCTTAAAGTCAGAGTTCCAACCAAACACGTTTCACATTCTTACTTGCTTAGGAGTTAGTCTACATTATTATATTTTGGTCTGTTTTGTGATCTTCCTAGTTTCTACATCGAATCATTAATGAGAAGATTTTGATGGGAACTGTCTCATTGTCATAGTTACATGGAAATGGTCTTCCTGTTATATTATTCCTTCTTAAAACTGTCTTCCATAAACACATACAATTCTCTTCACATCTACGAACATAATTTACACAAATTTACAAATTAGAAGGATATTTTCCAAAAGTACAAAGTACTTTCAAAACTTTCCACCGCACATTATACTTCCCACTATTCCATTATTTAAATACATTTTCGCGTTCTAAGTATTTTTTTATTCCATCGGACTGAATGAAGTCACTTATATCAATAATGCTATTTGATACCATATCGTCGAATTTATCTGGTTTCTTCTTCTTGCTGTACCTACATCTTCTGAAATGGGAGCCCAAGGAAGCTCAGAGAAAACACGGATCCTCTGGCAGTGACAA
This sequence comes from Acheta domesticus, assembly GCA_031308135.1. Lineage (NCBI taxonomy): Eukaryota > Metazoa > Arthropoda > Insecta > Orthoptera > Gryllidae > Acheta > Acheta domesticus. The sequence goes on along the minus strand of JAHLJT010009355.1, from coordinate 138,054,888 downwards.
ACGAAAGTCGACGCTCCCTTCTCCCGCCAAAGACAAACAATGTATCTCCCTGTATTTTCCTGCATAACTCTTACATTTCAATCAATTTCAAATTAAATAAAATACATAATATTAACAGTACACATACTACTTACAATCTGAACGCAGTGGGATAAGATCTCGCAATGTTTATAATGCTGGCGCCTGAGACAGGAGGGGGAAGGAAGGGTGGGCGGGGGAGGAAGTGTAGGTGAATCGTGCAACGCGATTGAGGCGGGAATTGTGATAACTAAATACACAAACATCAACTGTAATAAGCTAGTTTGAAATAAAAGCGTCATAAAATCATATTAGCTGTAATGTTATCATGTTGGCTTTAGAGTCCAGAAAATTGACAATAAAATACATTCAAAGTTTATGTTTAAATAGTTGTGTGCAGCACATTTCCGTTAGCTAATATGATCGTTGCAATTTCGTAAGTAACATGAAATGTCAGCTACCATTGTTTCCGCCCGGTAGTCTCAATGGTCACTGTGTAAATTTAAATATTTAAGTGGTTAGGTGAAGAGCAGGTCTTATGGCCTGAGCCTCGCCAGAAATAAAAAAAAAAACATTATTATTATTCCTCTATATCACGACTACAGATGTCAAGAGTCGGCTGAATATAAAATCTACTTCAGGTTGCAACCAGCTACCTAAGGAGCAGATCTAGGGACTATCGGTGCCTCTACAATACTTTGCGCAAAAGGTGAGCTGTGCCAAATAAAGCAATTTCTTGCACTTCCTAGTCTTTTAAATTACTTAGGAGTTTAGCCAACTTTTAACACAAATTTTGCGGAACAAATCCCAGAGCTCCGGTAACTATCGGTACGACCTGTGCTTTTACGCCCTACATTCGGCTGATCTCGATTTCCGAACTCTTGTATTTAAGACGTTTGTCTGCCTCCTTGGTAACGACGTTTTGATCACAAGATACGGCAATATTGACAAGTAAGCACGATTTTTTCCTCCAAATCCCGGATAACTATATCCGGTTTGTTTGCCGCTATTTGTTGGTCGTACAATATCGTACACAATCCAACAGACGTCATCAGTTTTGGTGAGTGTTTGTACCACTTGGTGTTTGGAACTTCGAGGGCGGTACAGATCTGCCAGTGGAAATAGCTACACACCTTGTCGTGTATTTTCAAGTATTCGGTCTTTGCAAGGGTTGGACAAGCTAATACTATATGATCAATGGTTAATATGTGTTTCTGGCAAATGCGGCATTTATCATCTTGGGAAATTTTGGGAACCGCTTTATCATAATGTCGTGTTCTCAAGGCCTGATCTTGGGCAGCTATTACAAGTGCTTCTGATTCTGGTTTCATTCTTTCCCTTTTAAACCACATAAATGATTGATCTTTATTGATCTCCACTCTGTCCATTCGTTTCCAATATTATCCGTGGAGTGGTCTCTCTACGATGTCTTTAACATTTTTTGTGTCTCACATTTCATGTTAAGTAGCATCAGAAGTTCCGTGTCTCTGTCATTCTGTGTGACTTGCATAGTCTTGTTCGCAATGCTTCTTGCTACACTAACAATGCCTCTGTTTCCCATTCTTCGGTCAGATTTCATGACCTGTCTAATTAGGTCATCTTGATGGCCGACTACTTACTTTCCCATCCCGATTATTGCATTGTGCCAGGAGGCTTCAATGTGTCTCAGGCCTCTTCCGCCTTCCTTACGTGACACATAAAGTCTGTGTACATCAGCTCGAGGGTGAGCAACATGATGCACTGTAAGCAGTTTTTTGGTTTATCGATCCATGATGCAAATTTCCTACTCAATCCACTCCACTAGTCCGGAGCTCTATTTGGCTACAGGCACCGCCAAATTATGTATTATTATTATTATTACTATTATTACTAATATTATTTTCACTATTATTATTAAGAATCCAGTATCTGCTTTGCCACAGAGCCATCACAGCAGCGCGATTCACGAGCCGTAGATGCGATGGTAGTTCCTTCACGACCCCCCGAGTGCGTCACCGTGGCACACCGCAATCCCAAGCGCCGGTGGTCCCTCGCTTTAATGAGCGCCGAATCTGCGCGTCACGCACGCGGCTCCGCGCAGCACCGGCGGCACGACGCGACGGCGGGCCAAGGCCCCCTCCGACGCCTCTCTCTCTCTCTCTCTCGCCACCACTCGACTCCTCTCCGCGCCGCGCGATGTGGGTCAGAGGCCCACCCGAAATCTCCGCGCGAATCACGAAAAGCCCTAAGCATGATGCAAAAGGTCCCAGCGTTTGTTTGCAGGCTGTAATGACTCACAGGTAGTATCCGTTGCGTTGTTCACTGGGGGGAGGTTATAGAGATCGAGTCCTAATGGTTATAATAATAGTAATAATAATAATAATAATAATAATAATAATAATAATAATAATAATAATAATAATAACTTATCGATGTTGCTGTACCTTGCGATAAAAACGTCGTTACCAAGGAGGCAGAGAAACGTCTTAAATACAAGAGTTTGGAAATCGAGATCAGCCGAATGTGGGGCGTAAAAGCATAGGTCGTCCCGATAGTTATCGGAGCTCTGGGATTTGTTCCGCAAAATTTGAGTAAGAACTTGTCTATACTCCCTGGTAATTCAAAAGACTGGGAAGTGCAAGAAATTGCTTTATTTGGAACAGCCCACATTTTGCGTAAAGTATTGTAGAGGCACTGATAGTCACCGGCTCTGCTCCTTAGGTAGCTGGTTGCAACCTGGAGTAGATTTTATATTCATCCGACTCATAAGGTCTTTAGTCGTGATGTAATGAAAATAATAATAATAATAATAATAATAATAATAATAATAATAATAATAATAATAATAATAATAATGTCTCTATTTCAGCCCACAAGGCCTGCGTGGCTCAGACTATAAGGCCTGCTCTTGCGTCTGACCCCTAAATATCTTTACAATTACATAATTACAATTGAGATCTTCGGCGCAAATAACATTTCACGTTACGTAGGTTGATTGATTATTCCGGGCACATCAACTGCTAAGGTCATTAGTCCTATGTGTAGTGCATTTTAGCGGGGGTTGGCGGTGATCACCACTGGATGAAGAGATCCGGCGCCGACCTATGTTGCCTTGCGTGGATTTCCCTAACCAGGTATCTCCCAACAGCGAGGCACTGTTCCAACCGGGACAAGCTCTAAGATCCCGACGTGTGTGGTAGTGTAGTGCATGTAAATGTAAGTGTAAGTAAGGGGTGAGGATAGGACAAGGAAAAGAAAGACAAGATCGCCTGCGGACCGTGGCCCGTTTGTTAAGGTACTGCTACGACACTGGGATTCCGGCCACTAGGATTCTTCTCCAGTCAGTGGTTGAAGTCGTTCTAGCTATATAGTTAGTGTCGAAAATCCTGCCAATGCCGGGATTTGAACCTTTGGACCTCCTACTCAGAGACACCACGACGCTGGATCTCACCATCGAACGGGGGAAGACGCCACCACCTGCAGAGAAAAACATGTACTACACTTACGAGGCTAATGACCTTAGCAGTTGATGCGCCCGGAATCACTCATCAATCAATCATCGGATATAGTGGGCGAGGAACACCGCCATCTCCTAGTACTTCATGCATCTAGTATCCACCTAAGGAGCTAATAATTTACTTATGGAGAACTAATACTTACCACTTGAGAATATGTTAATACCGTGCACAGTTTTTCACCTGCTTCTCATAGCAGGAGATGCTTCATAGAACTAAACTCGTGGTTTGACGAAAATCTAATAGTTTCTGTGAACAGCACTGAGGGAAAAGGTATAATAGTTTCTGTGAACAGCGCTGAGGGAACAGGTTAATGATGATCATGACGATGGCAGCATGTCATACTCCTGAGTGCAGGAAAGAGAGGAGACTTTCACCTTTAAGATCATAAAAATCAATCTTTCGGTAATGAGAGTAGAACTGTGCTTCACAATCTCCAAAATAACAAGAATATTTAATTTCCAAAGAGTTTCAGGCGTTCAGGTGAATTTTACGTGACTTCCGCTTTGCGTGGATGAGAATTTTTGTGAGGTATCAAATGCAATTCACTTGCTTAAACCGTCTTTTGAGTGAATGGTGAGATATATTTTGAAGAATGAATGAATAGAATGAACGAGATACATTTTAGCAGACGTATCAACAATTTATTAATTTAAATTATTTTAAAGTTTGCACTTAATTCCTTTGGGCAGCCTTAATTAAAATTGGTTCATTTGATAACCGTAACTTTCTTCAAATAGTTTTTTTTCACAAAAACGGATCATATCAGTGAATACATCACCTTACTTAGCAAACCGACGGTCTCTTTTAACCAGTCTTCTAGTTTTGTGTGCATTTATACTGAGAACTACACTTCTCTTAACATTTATTTAGCAGGGCAAAATCTTGGCAAGGACATTTACTTAATTGCTTGGAACTTCGCAAGCGAGAAACTAATTAGTCGGTGATTCTGCCCAACTTCGCGTAATTCTCGGAAAGTTGTAAGTGGCCCGGTCAGGGCACAATGGCTCCATTACAAGCCCTTTCTAAATCGCGATGGAATCCTAGGAGGGATTCCTTCATCCCTCGTCGTTCCTACACCACCGTCAAAATGCCTCAAGCAATAAAATTATTTTCGTTTTTTTTACTTTCTCGCCTACTTGTTTCGTAGTATAAAGAAATAGTTGTAATGCTGCGAGAAAAACATGGCGATTTTTCGACAGAAAAACTCGTATTGTAGGGACAATATGGAAATTGTGGATAAATCTTGTTCGTAGTAGCTAGTAAATCACTTCTCCCTGTATGATGTCAAGTCAAAATTCACGTTGAAAACCGAAATGTTCGTTGACGCCAAAAGATCTGTCCATCTGTAAAACACACAGCGCTTAAATTATTTGTTTCTGTGCCTGTTTATCTGTTTCTCAGTGGGTATGCCTTTTTTACGAGGGTAGGTGGAAATCTAAAGATATAGATAGCTCATACTACCCAGCCTGTGAGATTTACTCACTAAAACTGAGGCACCTTGCATTTTGATTTTTTCGTATATCCTTAGAAGATAGCATTTTCAAAACATCGAAAAAAGTGATAAAGAATCTGATTTTTGCCTTGAAGTTGAACCTCCTTAGTAGTGTTATAAAAACCGCACTATAGAACTTATGCTTTAATAAATATTGTAAAAAATCAGCATTCGTGCGTTTTTTTAATGTAATTTCGTTGATAATTGGATTTTAATCTAGTCGTTTTCAAATTCAATTATAATATTGTCTTTGTGACTTTCACTCTCATTTGATGCGATCGAAGAAATTGAAAAAATTCCAGAACGACTTTTAACACGGCTAATTAACTAACCGGAATTACTCCATTCTGTGAAAGAAGTCCCAGAGAACCTTTCGTAATGGATTCTTAAATCTCCTTAAATCTCTTAAATCTCTTTCGAATCAATCTGGCCAGGAAAACGCAGAGGATTGTTGGGCTAATGGACAACGATTTATCTACGCCACTTCTACCTTACTCTCTCGGAGAGCAGCAGCACCTCGAACTTCCTTTTAGATCTTGTAGATTGCACATCTGGCAATGTCTAACGAGGTCTCAAAATCTCCACATAATTTCCGTGTGCTATAAATTGTGTATAGAGTCATAGAAACTATCATCTTCCATATATTGCATTTGAAGAACTTGGAGCAATAACATGCTATGCCACATTTCTAATGAAATTGCGATATTAGTATATTTCGTCGGCCCATAGATATATCTAGATGTTGGGTTTTCATTTTAAAGATTTGCCACAAGTTGGCAGTTTAATTCAAATATTTATGTTCTTTATTCTAATGCATAAAATGTTTTGTTTAAACCTTCGCTTTCCTTTTTCTCAAAACTTGCGTATAGTGGCATAGCATGTTATTGTCCCGTGGTCTTCATTTGCATTCCGTCCAAGAGAAAAATCTGTTGCCAAGAAAAAAATATTTCGGTAAATGTGCGTAATTTTTTAGGAAACTAAAACCTCTTATCGAGTTGTACACGCTTCATAACGAAATATAATAACTTAAATAGATGTTTCATTGAATGCAATTACTTACAAGTTTGTTCATTCAACACGTGTTTAAGCACAATTTCCATTAAAAGAACATTGCTGTACAACGTGTTTACATGTCATGAACTATGACGACAGATCAAGAACTCCAGTGACATACGCTCAGTTGCATCCCATTTTTACGTATGACGTACCTGCATCAGGGGCTAAGTCTTAATTGCCACTACGTCACCCGCTCGTCACCTAATCGCCACCTGACCTAATCCTTACGCGCAGAGAGAGAATGAGCTGCTGGATAGAAAGCGTCATTTGTTTCTTCCAGTGTGTTTCTGTCACGCTGCGAGCATTGTTGTGCTGTTGAAGAGAGATTCAAGGAGGTCGATGCTTTGGTCAAAAGACCTTGTGGTTACGTTAGATTCATCATAATCCTCAACTCGTAGAATATCAATGACCTCGAGGGATTTTGTTTGCTCATTCATGCCTGTAAACTCAATGAAACTCATTATGACTAATTTTTGTTTGTAAAATGCATTTCTTCTGTGCTGCCACCTTCACGAATTCTTTACTGTTTACGCCATCTCCTTTGTCACGTCACTCGAGAGAGTTGCTTGATGACCACTGAAGGCGCCGAGACCAAAAAGCATCTCTGCAAACTGGGTCAATGTCAAATGAAATCTTAACGTGGGACAGATACATTCCTTTTCTTTTGAGAGTCTGTCATTCCGTTGCGTCTCTTGTCTTCTCGCATCTAAGCCATTGTTTTCCTTTACCTTGTTATTAAATTTATATTAAAAAGTCTAACAATTCAGTCGAATATGAAATTCACGTTAACATCAACAAATTAAAATAAATGACAATTTATTTGGATGGTTAATACGAACGCCAATTCATTTAAGTGTAGTTTTATTTCATTGCACAATCTAATTAACTTTATTTATAAAAATACTTCAGTGTCAAAGTGTGTTCCTTAAGTCAAAGTGATAATTAGCATTCATTAGATATAAACACGGGTCATGAGCTTGTGAGGGACCATGAGCTTGTGAGAGAAATGAAGCAAGTTACAATCTGCGTTAAAAAATACAATTTTTCAATGAAAAACTATTATGTAATGATAATTAAGAATATTAAGAATATTTTTTATCATATTTATTAAATTGTTTCTGCATATAATGAAATTACGATATGTGAACAAACTGATGGAACATTTCAATTTTAAATATACCGTGTTTCAAATTGAGCATCTTTTAAAACCGGTACCAGTATTGGCATAGCAAAGGTTAAAGAAAAAGCATATGAAATGCCGCCTTCATAGTATTTGTTAACTTTAGCGATGTAATCCAATCATTTCAACAAATTGCAGTACGCATCCTTTGCGAACCCGAAGAAAGAAAAATATTTTCAAATTGTTATTAGATGTGTCTACAGAATGTATGCAAGAACCATGTGTATGTGTTTTCGACGATTGGCTTATTGAAGTTTGCTACGTCACGATCGTTGAACATCTATTACCTCTTTGTTCATTCTGCTCACGTCTCATTGAGGATTTAGCTGAGGAAATTGTATTGTGTGTTGTTCGGTGCGTATCCTGCAACATTGCACTAATGTGCACATGCCTCTCTCTCGTTAAACGTAATGCGGGGTGGAAAACGTGTCATACAATTTTTTGTCACTACTATCTGTAATGGCATTAAGAGCGTGTTTTCGAAACACATTATCTTATTCTTCTTTACTATCAGGGTCAGTCTTCACTCCAACCATCTCTTCCTAGGACATCCTATTTCTCGTCTTCCTACAGGTTTATAAAATAATATAGATTTTGTTTTCCTTGTGTTAGCCATTCCATTTATATGTTGTGTCTAGCGTTGTTTATTTTATTTAATACAGTTATTCATGGAATATATATTTAGATAAGATATAATTTCCTCATTTTTTTATTTGATCCAATATCGAGCAACCTTTCACTTTCCTTAGAAATTTCGTCTCTGCTGTTTGTATTCGTTGTTACTCTTTTGCTGTAAGACTCCATGATTCACTTCCGTATGTTAATACTGGTGCAGTTATTATTTATAAAATTTCATTCTAGTTTCTTTCATTATTTTATTTTTTTTAAGTCCTATGTTTTTCTAATGTTTTTAAAGTCCACACGTCATTTGATATTTATTTAATTTATTATGCACATCATTTTCCCTTTCATAGTTAATGTCACAGCCCAAAGAAATAAAATGTAATACCTGTTCAATTATCTAATTGTTTATAACAATTTTGGAGCGTATAGGAAATTATTATATATTAAGTAGTAGTATGCAGGTAACACATTATATTGAATTAATTAAATTACGGAGACGAACTCAAGTGTTTTAAGTCGATCGAAAGGAATAATGTAAGTAGTTGCAAGCCTTCAACTAAAACAACTTCTTAGACCAGAACGTCCGATCTTTGAACCTTGATGGTGGAAACTTTTCAATAGCAGTTATATATCAAGGTCATTTAATTCCACTGAAGATGTAAATATATTGCAGGACGCCAGTAAACGAATGAGAATTATAGCAGAATGTTGGGGTCTGAAGGGGTTATTTCTGCGATTTACTTGGATCAGTTTCGAAATAATGTGGGAGCAGTGACTTTCAAAACGAGCCACAATACCTCTGTAGAGTGATTGTCCGAGGGGCCCTGGGTTAGAGTAGCAACGGTGGTGATAGCTGGGTCAAAGTCAAAACCTGTCCGGTTGCTGTTATTGTTAGTTTTCCGAGAATTCATCGATCATATCAGACGAATGCCTTAGAATCTTAACAAGCGTGCTTCAAACCGCGCTCTGTCTTTCCTTCTTATCCTCATCCTCCTTTTCCTTGCAGATTCACCATACATCGGGATATCAATGTGGAGCTTGGCGCTTGCCCTGTCGGGGTAGTGTCCCGCTGAGAGAGCAAAGTGGTGGGGGAAACCCCGCAATCCGACGTGTAGGTTTGTGCGGGATCCCACGTTCCAAAAGGAAGGAACACCTTCTCTAACGGAGATAGATCTATCTTGCGCTATCCTTGCGGGACTAAGTAGTAGTTTTCGCGAGTAGTTTTCGCGTCTGGAACCAACGATCTCTCACTCACGAAGATTATTTTTATCGAGCTTATTCCCAAACCTATCCTTAAGGCTCGGCGATGTAGAACTTGGTACACCAACTCCTCCTAGCCTGTTTCCCGTATTGAAAAACTGAGGTTGTGGGAACACGCGGCCGACAGCCCAATACTCGAGTCAGGTTACGGGAAAGGAAGAAGATATTTTAAAGTTCGGCACAAAGCATTCCACAATGCCCTCTTCTGGATGCATCCCCCTACAAGAAAATAAGCTCGAGCCCTCGTGCTGCCCTTTGAATCGGCTTTCCTGCTTGAGATGCGCGACCGTTCTCCAGCCCTTTCCTGGACGCCCCGAGCGACCAAGGACCGTGCACCCTTTCCTCTCAGGTAGACGGAGCCTGGACTCGACGAGGCGATGCGGCCGATGCCCCGAGCCTTACACTGTCCCCAGTTTCTCTTCACCTCGGAAGGTTTGTTTCAATTTCAGTTGTAAAAATGTGAAATGTGACTTCATTCGAAACTGTTGAATGTGCCAGAAGTCAATGAGAACAACATACTCTAATATGGGAAGAATGAAACTAATCAACTATTGGAAATTAACGACGGTATTCTATCCTCCTTGAACTTCTTCTCTTCTTCGTCTCCTAGCTCCTACGGTTATATAGTCACGATAGGGAATGGAAGACGGTCACTTGGTGAACTATATTTACCACAGCTAAGTTCAAATGTGCCAATCCTACATTTTCTTCAGATAACAAGTTTAATATGCTAATAATAAAATTAATAATAATAATGATAATAATAATGACAATAATAATAACAATAATAATAATAATAATAATAATAATAATAATAATAATAATAATAATAATAATAAGCATTACGTATCTGCTACCCAAAGCGGGAGACAGCTCTTTGGCGAAGAACCACAGGCCAATCACTTGTCTACCAGTTCTGTACAAAGTTATAACTGCAGCAATAGCTGACAAAATGTACAGACATCTAGAGAAGAATTATCTGATGCCAGCTGAACAAAGAGGATGTCGTAAAGGTTCTTATGGCTATAACGAAATCTTGATACTAAATAAAGTCATTTTGAATTATGTAAAGAAACGAAAATGTAACTTGAGCATGGCTTGGATTGACTACCAAAAAGCCGTTGATAGTGTACCACACGATTGGATTTTGAAGACCCTGGAGATCTATCGATTTCATCCTAGACTTATTGAATTTTGCAAGGCTAGTATGAAGTCGTGGAGTACCAGGTTACTAATACAGAGCAGAAGGGAAGCAGTAGAAACCAGAAGTATTCAGATCAACAGGAGTATTTTTCAAGAAGGTTCCTTATCCCCACTGTTGTTTTGCATTAGTTTGATCCCACTATGTAGACCGAATATGGAGCGTAAAAGCAAAGGTCGTCCCGATAGTTATCGGAGCTCTGGAATTTGTTCCGAAAAATGTGTGTAAGAACTTGGCTAAACTTCCAGGTCATTCAAAGGACTGGGAAGTGCAAAAAGTTGCTTGATTTGGCACATCTTACATTTTGCGCAAAGTATTGTAGAGGCACCGACAGTCCCTAGATCTGCTCCTTAGATAGCTGGTTGCAACCTGGAGTAGATTTTATACTCAGCCGACTAATAACATCTGTAGTCGTGATATGGAGGAATAGAATAGAATAATAATTTTATTTTCTTCATTTTTGTTTAATAATAATAATAATAATAATAATACTATTATAAAATAAATAGGCACTGCAGGAGATCCAAGTGCTAACTGAAAGTGTGGTGGATTCTACTATTATTTTTTTCAAAATAAAAAAATATTTGTGAATAGAGGTATTGCATTAATTTTTCTTGTGAGTTATCAGTTTGGCTGTTACAATTCCACGTCCGTGCATATGTGTTTGTAATTTTTTAGGGGCGAAGGTCGGCATCGCGAATCGAAGTTTGAATAAATGATGGCATCCTATGTGATACGTTTTTCATCACCGACGCACCGACTGATATGAAGTGTTCACTGCTTGTGTCACAAACAGAAGTTCGAAAAGAACTAATTATCTTCGATATACCTTCCAGTGTAAATAACTTTGAAAGTTGTTATCACATTTGAAAATAGGCATGAATGTATTTTCAGTGACCTCTAACATACAAAATAAGGTCAGATATAGACAGTATTAACTATGAGAAAATATAAATGAGTTACTCGTACATGAGATGTAAACGGGAAAATTACTTCCCACATTTCATCTAAATGTTTCATTTCAGGAACGTTTTTTGTTGACGACCAATTTGATAGAAAATGTATTATTATTTATCGCAATAAAATTCTAGCTTTACCAGGGAGCTCAGATTCCCACCGATGATTGTTTTTGACAGGTTTCAAATTTCTAGGAAAGTGGAAATTATTGATAATGTTTATGATGTGCTTTTCGTTCAAGCTATAATACAGTATGTCACAAGTATTTGATATAATTGAAGTTATTGCAGCGACTTTGGGTGTTGTTTAAAAAACAATCGGGACTCTTCACTGAACCTGAACATAACATTCAGAATAGTGTCTGAAAAAATTTGTACGAGTTGTATTTTAAGTCTGAGTGTAACATAGAAGTAGTTGAATACATTGTTTTTTATGAAGATACGTCGGTCTGTACACGACATTAAAATGTAATGTTTTCTCACTAAATACAAATATTGATGCACGTCGATTTTTTTCATTTTTAAAGTCAAAAATTGATGAGGGTTTTGTTTAACGTATTTATATTACTTTAATCAATTTATTAATAAATAAATTATCGATATTTTCAGAAAAATCAATAAAATAAAAATTTAAATATCGAGCCCCCAAGCCTCTCCCATTGGTAATTCACAAAAACATTAAACCTTGTATTGCTAGGGTAATGCTATAATAGATCATATTAACGAGATAATTACATTGGACACAAAACCAGAATGATCAAAACCGATACCTCCTAAGCCTTACGAAAACGACGATCAAGGGAAGTACATCTTGTACATTTTGATCGTGTACATTTTGATCATGCAGGGGGGAAAGGGAGGGGTAGTCTGCGATGACTTTCCTGTTTACTTTTTCCTTCTCCTAAATTGTTCCTTTTCTCTTTGGGTATAATCCAAAGCAGAGTGGCATCACCAAACTATACTTTAACAAAGACTGCGGAAGTGTTTCACTTCCATCAGCGTCAACTTTGTTCATCGTGCTCCGCTTTTCCTTTCGCATCTTTGGAAGTGATCGCTATATTTTGGAGGAAAAAATTCACACGTATTACTTTGCTTGTGCATTTATTTCATCTACCTCTAGATTAATTACTCTTCCGAGGTAATTCGAATAAGTATGTATGTATTCATGTATGTATTCATGCATTTGGCATTTGGGGGCTGGATTTACGGTGGTACAAGTCTGGCGGTGATCCCAGGCCTTGTCCCCGTTTTTTATTTACTAGGAAAACACGGCAGATGTTGTTTTGCCCTTCATCTCCCTCTTTCCCCTCTCTTTCTCACTGTCTTTCCCTCCCTCTTTTCCCTCCCTTTCTCACTGTCTCTCTCTCCCTCACCCTGTCCCTGTCTGTCTGTCTGTCTATCTGTCTCTGTGTGTTTCTGTCTCCGCCGCTCTCTGTCCGTCTCATTCACATTTACTTGCCGATTCTGCACGTTTCTGAGAAGGTGAGGTAATATCGAGGAGCGCCGGACCAACAAAAATGTAATAAAATGTTCAGGAAGAGTTCATTCCGTAGATTACGGTGTGAGAAACATTTCTTTGAGGCCTAAGGCCTCCAAATTTTAGTTTTTAAGGCCCTAGAATGCCTCGTTTAGAAGTTATTTAACGATATAGATTCAAAAAATGCTGCCGAGTGTGTTGTAGGTTGCATTTGACGTGAATATTTAGTTTTGTTCTACAGCGCCGTGTAGTAAAGTTGCAACAGAATTAACAACTCATAAACCTTCTGGGTGAAAAACACGTAGAAGTGCCAACTTTCATGGAGATCGGTTGAAACGGTGTCAGAGTTTTGCTCTCATATACACACCAACAACCAGTTATATATATTATTACCCACGCCTTGGAGTAAGGGAGACATGTGGCTAGTATGACGAATTCCCATCACCGACCCTAGCTTATTCGGCCTACCTGAACCTTTTCTTTTGTCATGGAGGTACAGAAACTGAGACGATTTGTATTAGAAAGCTACAGCTTCAATTTTACTCCGGTCGGGAATAAGACCCGGAACCGCCTCACACAAAGCTAAGAGCCACTCGAGGGGCAACAATTACAGTAATTAGTGAACTACGTACGCCAACGCACCCAGTAAATTTGAATCCCACCGGCCCGTATACTCCCACCTAAAAGCGTGTAGTAGCACCACTCTAGTAGCACCATCAAACTGCACCTTAACGACTTTCACCCCCACCCTTTTTTCCCTTCTTTTTTTTTTGCCCGCTTCGTTCGCCCGCTCTCCCTCTTTCCGCGGCGACGCCAGTGCTTCGCATACAACCCGCGCTTTCCGCCCCGGCGCGCCCCCTCCGCGATCGATGGGCGGCGCCGGCGAAAGGGGAGGGGGAGGGCGCATCGATGTAAGGGGCCGTGGGAGCACGTGACCCGGAACCACGCCAGACGCCCCGCCCCGCCCCGCCACGCCGCGCCAAACCGTCGCCGCCTCGAAAAAAAATGCACGGCGGAACCGCGCGGTTAACGCGCGCTGGGAAGAGGGTGGGAGATGTCGCGGAAATGAAAGGAATTTGAGAAATGCGAAACGTATTAGAAAAAATACGAGTACAAAGCTTGAATTTTGTGGAGAAGACTTCTTCAAAATGGTTTTTGGGTTTATGGTACATCTTATATGATTGAAGACCCAATTCGGGTTTTGTGAGATGCTGTTTTGTATGAAGTCTTATTACGATGGAGAACTACAATACTCCTTGTATTAGTGAGACGTGCTTCTCCATTTTTATTTGCAAAAGAAGGAGACTATTTGAATAAATTTATGAAAGATACATTTGTCAGATGATTCGGTCGTATTCATTGCATAGTGGATGTTTAAATACAAAAAAATTCATTCAGAAAAATAATGAAAAATGTAAACATGATCATTTCACTATGTCTTAAGTTTCGATATTTAACCCAAAAGAGAATTATCAATACATCCCTTTACGAGGAAAAAATGGTATAATTTCATTTTATTAACCTGATCACTGCATTATATTAACCTGATCATCAAAAGAGAAATGCCAAACACATGTCTGTAATCGTCTCTCGCTGGCTGTAAGATGGTCAAATACTTCAGCCCATCGTTTGTCCAAAAACAAGAGCATACTTGAGTTTCATTCCATTGAGATCACAAAAGTACTAAGCGATCGATCTGAAAATTCTGTCTATCGAAATCGATTTATTGACCAGACACATATATGGAATAAACTGAAGAAGCGAAGTCAGAAATGGGAAAATAGCATGGAGGATATGCAATAGTAACAATAACGAGTAACTTTTTGGCAACTCGTATTCCGTTGTAATAATTTTGAATGGAATTCATAAAAAGACCAGTTGAATATTTTTCAAGGATTTAAAAATTGATAAGAATTTTCTTTCAGTTTCCTCTCGCAGAGCGGGTTAATATTTCAAGAACCAGCAGGATAGATTCAGTCGTGAACGTATAACGCATTTCCATGGGAGAAGAAAGTAAACTTCTAAGCTACTTTGGTAACATGATCGTCATTTCCGCGAACTTCAAGAAATTGCGTATTATGGTAAACAGCCATTGAGTTTAATGAATCCCAAATTTGGTCGTATAACACTTTCAGACCATCCTTAAAATATATTGTTTAGGTAATATTCTGCATAACACAAACAAATTACAACGTTCTCTCTTTGAGAGAAAAAGAGTGTACACAGTGTACACATCACGGAAGATTCCAAATCGTGTAGTTTGTCGTCGAGTTCTTATTAAATTATATACGACTTCGTTTTACGAGCAGACTTCGATAAAGGCCAGTCGTTGAATATAAAACGCGCACGTCGATCGTGCAGGCTCCGTCCGGAGCTTTGAATTTTGATCGCCGGGAGATGACAAGTGAAGAACAAGGTCGGAACAGCTTCTCCAGCAGGTGCGATCAATGCCGGTGCCTGAGAGGGGGCCGGGGCTATCGATGCAGGGGGAGGGGGCTTTGGAGCGTAGACCCCGCGCCGCGCCGCGCCGTGCCCCGCCGCGCCGCCCCGCCCCGCCGCGCCGCGCCGCGCCGCGCCGCGTCGACGCGCCATGTAAAAAGTGGGCCCGGGGAATCCCCCGGTCGGGTAGCTGGGCTTCCCCCGCTGATCTCGCAGGTCGCCCGAGGCAGCGTGGAATGATTCAGCTGCATACGGAACGGGTTTTTGAAGATGGAGGACATTGTGGCATGTCTCAGGATTGATTTGACAACTGGTGCAAAGAGAACGTCACCAAAATATTCATTAAATTGATTGGTGATTCCGGTTACGTCAGCGGCTAATTTCACTAGTGCGTGTTTTTGCTCAGGAGGTGGCGATGATCTTCCCCCGCTGGATGGCGAGATCCTGCACCGACCTACCGTCGACTAATCTCTAGCAGGTATCGGCGACCTTCCCTCTAGCAGGTGTCTCCCACCAGCGGCACACCGCCCCAGTTGGGGCAAGCTCTAAGCTCCCGACCGGTCTCCCGACATGTATGGTCGTGAAGTGCATGTGAGTGTATGTGTAAATAAGGGGTGAGGATAGCACAAGGAAGAGAAAGGAAAGATCGCGCGCAGTCCGTAGCTCGTTTGTTAGGTTACTGCTCCGGCATTCTCCAGGTTTTGATCGGAGAAACCACGAAAAACTATTGATCAGAGCTGCAGGCAGCTAGAATTCTCCTCCAGATTGCGACTGAATTCGACCTAGCTGTCAAGCTAGGCACCGTCGGCAGTCGAGCCTAGGACCTCCCGGTCAGAGGCACTGCAGTGACATCAGTGCAGTGATGCCCTGCACTGCAGTGATGCCCTGAGTCACCTCTCCCGGTAAAGCATTAATTATATAATTGTAAATTTTTGACACTGATAAACAAGCTAATAAATTCATGAAAACTAAAGTTTACAAGAGAATAATGTATCCGGGAATTCTGGGGTTATTTGAATCGATAGTATGTGAATAAACAGAAAACTCAATTTCTTTAATGTTAATGATCTCATTTCACTGTCGTAGCTTGAATAATAAGACAACCCGACTTATTTTGTGAGGATTGATTATTAAATTCACGTCATTTTCGTAAATACATATCAATACTTTTCCAGCATCCACAAAGACTTTAATTAATCTGATTACCCACAAATGTGGAAAAATTTTAGGAGAATCTAGTAGTGCTCATCTCCCTTTTAGGAAAACGTCGACTTATCAACCCATTCTTCGGGAATAAAAAGAGTGAATAGTTTCTTCAGAGATGACAAAGAAAAGAGATATTCAGCTTCAGGCTTCAACGGGACAATAATGTGATCAAATGCGAGTCTAATTTAACTATTATTTCGTTCAAAAAATTACCGTACAAACGGGATACATATAGATAGTTACTGTTCAGATATGAACATATCAGAGAACGATGTCGTATTCGCACATGGCCAGGCCTTCTTTCTCTACTTTGTAAAACGTGACAGCAATTAGAAAAAGAAAAGATAATTAATCCACTTGCTGTTTTTGCCACTCATTGCACGAGTTGAAATTAAGAGCAATCGGCAAATCAGATGGATCTACAATTCTGTTTGGTAACTTCACTTTCAATAGAAACACTTCTAGTTCCTCCAATTTTATATTCCATATAAAATTCCTTCCAATTTGATATTTTGACTTCAAAACGAGAGACATTTTTTAGTCTGGTGGCTTGACCTTTACTTCACTGATAGTCTGCCGAGCTAGATCCCGCAAGAGTTTTGCTGGAAACGAGGACAAACGTCGCGAAGATTTTTCTCACAACATGAATATTTAGAGACATTTAAAAGCTTCTTTGCAACGCCTCATAACTTCAACAAGCTAGTATTAGTACGTGAATTTTTAAACGCAATTTCCCCAACCCGCTGCTACGCACACACACACGCATTTGTTTTCGTACGCGGCTTTGTCCCCAAAGAGTTCCGAGATCCCCGGCGTAGCGTCGTGTCTCGGAGAGTATCGATCGAGAGCTTCGCATCGATAGGCGCGCGGAGCGGAGTGGTGCGGCGCGTAACCTTAATCCGCCCCGCCCCTTTCTTTCCCCGCTGGAAATGGGGCGCGTAAAAAAGAGCGGAGGCGCTGCGAAGAATCTGGGGGCGGCGCGGAGATCCGCCGGCGTGCGCGGGGATGGGCGAGAGGCGAGGCGGGGAGGGGCGAGGCGAGGAGGGGATGAACGAGGCGATGTGGGAGGGTGAGGCGTGGAGAGAGTGTGAAGCGTGACAGGGGGGCGAGGCGTGATAGGGGGGCGTGACAGGCGGGCGAGGTGAGGCAGGAATAGGCAAGGCGAATGGGGATGGGTGAGGGGGGTTGGGTGAGGGGGGATGGGCGAGGGGGGGATGGGCGAGGGGGATGGGCGAGGGGGGATGGGCGAGGGGGGATGGGCGAGGGGGGATGGGCGAGGGGGGATGGGTGAGGGGGGATGGGCGAGGGGGGATGGGCGAGGGGGGATGGGCGAGGGGGGGTGGGCGAGGGGGGGTGGGCGAGGGGGGATGGGCGAGGGGGGATGGGCGAGGGGGATGGGAGAGGGGGGATGGGTGAATAGGTGAGGCGGGAATATGCGAGGACGGGGTGGGTGAGGAAAGGTGAAGATGGGCGAGGCAAGAAGGGGTGGATTGAGATGGAGTGTGAACTAGGCAGACTGAGGAGAGGCGGGCTAAGGATGCGGCGTGAACCGTGGACCTCTCCGAATCAGCCGCACCACGTGAAATACGGCGCGGTGATTGGTCGGAGAGACCAGAGCTGGAACGTCCGTGTACAGAGGGGCAGAGACGGAGACAGAGAGAGAGAGAGAGATGTGTTGGGGATGATGGCTCGTCCCTAAAGATCTTTTGTGAACTCGGGTATTTAACTTAAACATTCATATTTTCCTTTATGTTGATTAAACGTTTATTTAACAATAGTATGTGTTAATATTAATTACGTAGTGACACAATTAAAAATGGAAATAGCTTCTTCTTTGTTGCTTTTAATAAATGCATCTATCATTGGAAGGAGATGGATTAGTTCTCGGAATTGCTATCTCTTGTCAAATACAACGTTTTCTGCTCGGTTTTAGGAGAAACCTAGATGTCGCTGGACGGGGAAATTTTAATTCTCAGCAACGAAACTAGGACAATAATATTCACAAATACGTTTCCAGACATCTGTACATACTAAAATTATTGAAACACTTGGTTTGAATTAATATCTGCTGATTTAAAAAACGAAGTATAAAACTGAAATAAAAAGAACGCTTTCGTTGCCTTACCAGGGTCATCGTTTTGATACTGAGAAGGTATTGGTAGCGTTAGTTTCGGGTCATCGTTTTGATTCTGAGAAGGTATTCATATTCCTGCTTTCTTTCGGAGAACAAGATGTATCAAACGACTTAGCATATCCTGAATTTGAATGTGTAAATTTTCTTCATGTTCCGAGACAGTTCAAGTTCAAAACAAAACAAACATGAACACCCAAGTGGACAGAGAAATTCTTTTTTTTTACTTACTTGAGATGTGATGAATAAAATAAACATAAGGTTTTTTCTTCGACAAGTAGTCTCTCTAACTTTGAGGGTTAACCTAATGCTCAATGCAACTGGGCCAAATAACATTTCTCTATACTCCAATCCAAAATACAAAATAAACTAATGGTGCTTAAAGAGCACGTACTTTCTCGCTCTCAGTACCGGTTATACAATATTATAATATCGTAATTTCTGTTCGTATCAACACATCTCAGTCATCACTTGCATAACTCATTACAAATCGTAGAACTTTAGATGCGAAAACTAATTCTTTTAAAGGTAATTTATTAACAAAAATTAGACATTACACAGCTAAAACATCGCCCAACCATTAAACGAAATTCTCAGAATTTCAAACTGCCGTGTGGCGGCGGGGCGTTGTCATTCTTTTATTCCAAACTGATAGCTATTGAAAGACTGGCAAATGATAGTGCGGGAAATTCGAATTTGCAATTTTTGAAAAATTACTCTAAACTATTCACATTTGTAAAAAAAATGAACATAACTTCTTTCAAAGAACTGATTTTAGAGAACAGATTTCAGTTAATACAAAATTTATATCATCAATATCGTATTTTTGCAAAGATTATTCTTTGTTTGCAATTTTAGAAAATACAGAGTTCGCCGAACCATTTTCTTTTCCCGTTCATGGCCTCATTTTTTCTCTTTAGGGCCAGCCTACAGGCGGTTACATCGCAATAGGGCATATATTCGGCCGTATACTAGACACCAACTCACTTGCGGGCTCATCTGATCAGGAGTCAGCAGAACGCGAGGCCCTCCGCGACAACACATGAGAGAGTCAAGGGTAAGCCAACCGTGCCCAAAGCAAGACTCGAACCCGCGACCTTCGGACCGAAGCTCTGAGTCGGTAAACGCTCTTAGCTACCTGGGCCAATCGTCCGGCTCATTTCTTTATAGTAGGAAAAAAAATGAAAGAACGAATTTGGGTCATTTTTAGAACATAATTATTTAAAATAGTTTAAATATTACGCAAAAACCACTCATATTTTCAAACAACTGAAATGTAGTTTGAGTGAAAACCTATTTTTGATGATCGGATATCATTAAAAATAAATTTCTATATTTTTTATTGTAGTAGTAGTAGGAAGATGCCGAAAAAATGTTGAACTTTTGCAATTTTCGAAAAATCAGAACTTCAACAAAAATGCCACCCATGCCACTTCTTTATACGTCTTGATGTGCTCTACCAGAAAAAAATAAAGAAAACATTTGGAGACATTTTTGAGAAAATGTTGAAAATGTCCATGTTTCATGTAATGTACCCCCAAAATCAAATTATCCGATTCGAATCCAAGAGGCCACGTTACCAGATCGATCAGGGAACATCAATTTTGCTGTAAATCCAGCTTAGGGCTTAGCTCCTAACGTTCACAGAAAGACGACCAGACCGTCCGTAATTGCCAATAATCCAATTTCTCGGTATCAAGGATCCACCGAACACAATGCTTTTTGGATGCACATGTTACAGGAAGAACTTTATTACGTATAGGAACAAGATTCATCCAATTTTTTTGACCAGGGCCCGGCAATAAGAGCTTTTCTGTCGAAAAATCCCCTTTTTTCACGCAGCATTACAACACGTTCTCTCTACTGCGTAAGCAGTGGCAACAAATTAAAAGTGAAGAATCAACCAACGTGTAAAATGAACCTCTTACTCAGCTCAACCCGAATGAATTTTGAAAATTCTGCATCAAAAGTATTTTCTTTGAATTTCATCGATTTCAACATTTAAAAGTACGGACAACATTAATGATGCACCGAGAAATGTGTTACGTCCCTGGCAAGGAATCGATAATCATTTTCAGTGGACGGCGAACATTCAAGGGTGAGACATTCTTCTGCATCCCCAACCCGTTAATTCCCATTCTGTGTTCAATGCCCAAAAGGAAATACAGAATTATCAAAATGTATCTCCAGTCAAAAGAATTGTTCCGAAAAAGAGCATCCAAACTTAGTACTATAGTTCAAGAGAGGATTCGGCGATTTTCGGGTACAGTTTAACTTATCATAAACTATTTTTGAACGCAAAATTTGACAGGATGATGAAGTAGCATCGCAAAAACTGACAAGTAAAACTAAAAACCGAACAGAAAAGGAGATTCGTCACTTTGGAAATAAGCTCCTCAATTTTGAATCACTTTGTGTAGTAGCGTTCTGTTTGAACGCGGCGTCACGAGCGGGCAAGCGGCAATGCTCGTAAATCTTGCATGCGAGGGCCTGAGGGCTTCGCCGTAAACGGAGGTCACAGGGGGCGCGGCGCGTGGGCCGGCCCCGCCCCGCCCCGCCCCGCCCCGCCCCGCCCCGCCCCGCCCCGCCCCGCCCCGCCCCGCCCCGGCGCGACTGGCGCGCGTCGGCGGAAGCGAGACGAGTAAAAAGCCCGGAAGCGGTGGCACGAAGACTGGGCCGGCCGGCGCCGGGCGCCACTTCCGGCGGCCGCTTCCGGTGCTCTCAGTCGCGCGCAGGCGCGCTGCGCACCAGCCGGCGCCTGAGCTGTGCTGTCCTGTGCTGTGCCGTGCTCTGTGCTTTCGAGAGTAAAGCTACGGATGGGCATTCGCATTAAAAAACGATTTCCGCCCGTGGTAAACGGCGCGTTTGGAGTTTAGTTGTGAATGAAAAATGGAATAATACGAGTATAATATAAGGGTACCTGTTGTGGACGTGGTGTTGCATGTAGTTTCCAGACTGGGTGCCTTTAGAATCGAAGCTAGATTTCTTGTATTGTGCACTTTATTCCTAAATATTACTAGGTGGCAACCTGGTGGTCGCATTTTCGACACCGACTGAATAGCTGGGTTGCGGGCAGTCACCATCTGATTGGTAAATCTAGAGATCGTCTGCTGTGTTCGATCGTTTCCATGAATTCCTCTTTATTTCCAAATATATTTTATAATGAAAAATGGGTAATGTAATACAAATGGTTGCGGCGGCACATAGAGTTGCGAGTCCTCAACTTTGTAGACTGACAGACAGTCGAATAATAGATGATTATCAGTTCATTCTTTGCGACAACCGAAATATGCCCATGTGTGTTTCGTAGTGTGTTCTCCGGAATAAAAAAGGGAATGTATTATTAAATGTAAAAAGGCGTTGATTAATTTTTGTTCGAATGTGATGGATCTCAAATCGAGCAGCCTTGGGGATTGCATATCACCTAATGATTTCAATCTTGTCACACAAGTGTTAAGAACATATTGACTTTTGTATTACCATTTCAAACACAATTGTACTAGTAAATTTATCTGGTATCTTCAAAATATCGAAACCACATACATCTCTCGATTGTCAGGGTTGGTGCATACGTTTTGATACTTACATAATTATTTTACTCCTCAAGGAGTAAATTAAGTTTTTTCCTGCAGGCAATTTCTTCCATGGTAACAATGTATGGTCTTTTCTGCGTTGGTTTTGTTCTACGGTTGAAACCTCTCTCTTTTAATTTTTACATATGGTTTGCAACAGACTGTACAGTTGAGCAAAACAATATTGTGTGAACGTCCTCCCTCTTTTCCTGATACATTATCCTCCTGGTTATCCATTTCCTGAGAACCGTCTCGTGAAAATGAATGACAAGTAGACTGAGCCATAATGCTGTGAAATACTGAAATCACAAGTGAAAATGTAAAAGAGTGTTGACTTTTTTTTCAGAATGATGATATAGAGAATTTAATTTGGCTTCTGTGATGGTGTAATATTGAAAGTGTTAATAACAGTCCTGATTTTGTCATTTTTGTGAACTAATAAAGCCTGTATGAATACATTTCAATTCTATTTAATACTGACAAATTCATTACCTGAGTTGCTTGAAGTTGTAATTAATACAACTCTTGGAACTGTAATGAGAGATGAATATTTATCATCAATTCTGGTCTCTTGTGTTATAAAACAACAAATATGTACTCCTTTAAATATTTATTCTTTATTGCTTGAATAAATTATAAAATTTATGACACACACATTTGAATAAATATTTGTCTAAAAGGTTGTGTAAATACAAGACGTTAGTTGTTAAAAACGATTCGTACAAAACAGTGCAAACGTGATTTGGACGAAGGTATGAGAAGGTACTTTGTTCGAAGCATAGATACCATTCACATACAGAATAATGG
Organism: Acheta domesticus; assembly: GCA_031308135.1. NCBI lineage: Eukaryota > Metazoa > Arthropoda > Insecta > Orthoptera > Gryllidae > Acheta > Acheta domesticus. Next base: position 138,031,972 of record JAHLJT010009355.1, on the reverse strand, counting down.
CCGTTATTACTTATTTGCATACGACAAGCCCATTTTCTGTACATAGGCAGTCTCTAAACAACTTTTGAAAACAGACTCCTAAAATTCAATTATTACTGCATTCGCATCGTAAACTACGGTGTACACATCTGAAATAATAATTTAAGACGTCACGTCTTTACAACTGTATTCTTCCGGACTGGAGAAACTCGCAGAATTGTTGCCTGTCCTAACGAACACATTGTAAGAAAACATACAAAAATATTATTGCATCATGTCCACAACTTATTTCTGGCACGACAGTCACAAAGCATATAAATGATAGGGTGAGCGTCTGTATAACAATGTTTGTCCTTTCACTACCTTGTTGAATCAACTGAACACACACGACTGCAATTCTGTGAGCCTTTTTGCTGTTGAAAGTCTCTGACAGGTTGCTGTTGGCGATGCTTTGCATCATTTGCTAGTTGATCACTAGCCCAGAGAACTGACAATGATAAAAATGTTAATTTCCAGATTTTCTTATGAATTAGTGAAATTTTCGTCAGTGAGGATCATTCAAATTATATGAAGATATTCAGTAAATTTGTTAGATTAGTGATATGTTGTTTCGCACAGACTAATTTTCACATCTATTTAAAAAAAACATTTTGTGTACAAAATTTATTTTGACTTTAGAACATGTTGAGAGTTTTGGAACATTTTTGGAAAGTTAGATATGATTCCGAAATGTTGAGGAAATAACACTGATCGAGACTTGAATGAAAGGTTCTGAGTCCCCGAAATGGAGCCACGTGGTTGTATCTGGGCAGGAACTTGGCGTGGCCGCGGGGCTCCGTGACGTCACGTTGATGAGGGCGGGCTTCTCCCTCGGTGGTGCTGGGGTAGCGTGGTCCGTCGCCGCCGCCCCCGCCGCTGACAGGGGAGCCGGGGGCGGGGCGAGTGCGTCACCGCATGACGTTGTTCGTGACGCATGCCTCCGCCCCGGGGGCGACCGTCACCCCCGCCCCGCGGGCGAACTGGCGGGCGGGCGATCGGGCGGCGGGACGACGTATCGACCGCGATCAGCGCCCTCAGTGAACAGCTGGGCACCCTGCAACACATGAGTACGCACATGAACACACGAGCACGCACATGAACACACGAGCACACATGCTCACATTAGTACACCCACGAACATACATGCTCACATTCGTACACCCACGAACATACATGCTCACATTCGTACACCCAAGAACATACATGCTCACATTCGTACACCCACGAACATACATGCTCACATTCGTACACCCACGAACATACATGCTCACATTCGTACACCCACGAACATACATGCTCACATTCGTACACCCACGAACATACATGCTCACATTCGTACACCCACGAACATACATGCTCACATTCGTACACCCACGAACATACATGCTCACATTCGTACACCCACGAACATACATGCTCACATTCGTACACCCACGAACATACATGCTCACATTCGTACACCCACGAACATACATGCTCACATTCGTACACCCACGAACATACATGCTCACATTCGTACACCCACGAACATACATGCTCACATTCGTACACCCACGAACATACATGCTCACATTCGTACACCCACGAACATACATGCTCACATTCGTACACCCACAAACATACATGCTCACATTCGTACACCCACGAACATACATGCTCACATTCGTACACCCACGAACATACATGCTCACATTCGTACACCCACGAACATACATGCTCACATTCGTACACCCACGAACATACATGCTCACATTCGTACACCCACAAACATACATGCTCCCAGGGGCACATTCACGAACACTCATGAGCTCACTCATGAGCACGAGGGGCGCTTTAATTATTTGTTTTCATTAAAATCAATTTGACAGAAAACCCAATGCAACAGTCGCCGGGAACAACTGAAAATTTCATTGCTATCGTTAAGTGTGGGAATTCCGCATTAAGAGGTGCTAATCCATAAATTACGTAACGCTAAAGAGAGAGGGGGGCTGAGGCTGCGTTACATAGAGATAGGGAAGTGGGTTACAAGGTAGAGAGGGTATTGAAAATAATCGAAATTTGCGTTACGTAATTAATGGACGGCCTCTATCTTTAAATTTTGGAAGGCAAACACAAACCGTCATGTATGCCATAATATTAGTTGTGGATTGTTAATTGCTTTGTACTTGAAACGTTCAAGTTCTGCGTCAAAGCTGTAACACCGGAATCTTAAAAAGGGAAATGGGAAAAGGCAGAAAGGGAGAAAGGAACATCAGAAGATAATAAGAAAAGGAAGGAAGATACTTCTTTGTATTAAGGAGACCACAACAATCTACAAAACTATTTCATCCATCTAACGTCTCTACCAGAATTTGAAAGTGACAATATTAATTTGGAAATACTGTTAAACGTGACAGCAAGTTGCGTCACAAAATTTCAGAAGAAAAAAAATGGATTTTGAAGGTCACGAGCAAAGATAGTCTTTCATCAATGTTCTGCGGACTTTCCTCAGACGCCAGGATGGCCACCAACGTCCGTCTTTTACCCTGAATTTGTAGGATATATATATATATATATATATATATATATATATATATATATATATATATATATAAAAGTAAATTAGCTGAACGAAGCAGGGGATCCATCCAGAATGAGGTAATTTATTGAGTAGACAATAACGAGCAATACTGACATTTGATGCATACAACAATTACATTTCACGAACAACCTCCAACCTCCAAACAAGCTCCGGCAATGTCCAATTCAATTAGTGGATAATCTCTCACAATGTCCAAGCAAACGTCTGTTAAATGAAAAGATATGTTTAAAAATTAAAATTTTTGACTCGGCAGTGAATATAAACATCTGACTTCGTATGCATCACTTAAAGAACGTATGTTGAAACAATATTTGATGGTCAAGACCAAACTACCAGCTACATTCCTTTTCTTGTATGGATAAAACTTACATTTCTTGCGAGTCCTTTCACATTTTATGGACTATTCCAGAGATATTGACGTTTTTTATCTGAAGTTATTTCCCACAAAATCAATACACAAAACAAAATTGTGTACAGCGCACTCTGTATTAATCCATTTTCAGTCGGAGCTTCTTTTCCGCAGTAGAAACGGGATACCAATTGCATGAGGAAACAAATTCCTGAGTTCATGACTCAACTAAATGGATCAAAGAATTCGACATGGTCAGCGTATTAGCCATTTGTTTCAGCTGAGTCACCGAGAGAGCAATAAAGGAAACACTGACGATGCTCAAATGCATGCGTGCGTACGGAGAATGCGAGGGGGGACACATGAAACGATTCCACTTCTCTCGTTGGAGAAGAAAGTACTGAAGCGTCTAAACTCTCTCTAATGTACATCAAGCATGCCAAACCGGCCACCAGCGCTCATCGGCAACATTGTTAATTCTGCAGGATTGTTCACTGGAAGGTTCTGAGGTTCGAGTCCTGGCGGTTAGGGGTTTGACACTTGCTTAATAGCCGAGCCGAATTCAACCACTGGAGGAGACTTCTAGAGCCCAGCTGCTCTAATAAGTAGTTTTGCGTTGGTTTTTAGCAATCAATATCAGACGAATTACGGAACAGTAATATAAAAAAGACGATCATGGAGCGTGCACGGTCTTTAATTTTTCATCTCTCCTCTCCCCTTACATAGCGGGGGAGGATTACCTCCCCCCGGGAGAAAAAAAAGCACTACACGCACGGAGCTAATAATGAATTACTCACTCATTCAATCACCCGAAATATTCAAGCATGTCAAACTCAAACGCTACCATGGGCTAAAGAGAATAAGGAACAACAAACAACAAGAACAAGAAATTAATGATTTCTTGAAAAAGTTGGAGTGGTTGAAAAAAACTAAAGTGTGTGTTTACTAAAGTAATACAAATATCGACGTGACAGTGAGCGTCTTGTAGACCTTGATAGCTAAATAGCCAAAACCTTCAACAAAACATCATTGCATTCAGTAAGGTCAAATTAGAGTTAACAATCGTTTGCAACAGATACTTTTTGGTAATCTTTTGTCTTGTTAACGATAGTTTCATCTTAACGTCATTCTTCATTATTGACTTACGTATGTTGAACTTTAGTTAACTTACACTACAAAATATCATTAAAAAGTTGTTATATATATCATTAAAATATTCTATCATTAAAACATTTGTTATACAAATGTTTTTATTTACGATTCACTAAGTCAAAACACGAGATTTTCACGAACAAGATATGAGATGTTTCGTCTGTAGATTATAGGTCCCGTCAGTGCGAACACAATCCCATCGGTCTAACATTACGTTAAATATAAACTATTGCCACTAAAACTAAACATTCATTATTTACATTAAGTATTTAAAATATAAGAAGTGTTATATCTCTCGAAACTTACCTGAATCTAAATATGATAATGTTTAATATAAATAATATGTATATATTTTCAGTGATGTTAGTTCATATTTGACATGGTGTTCAGTTGTTACTGCGGTTGTATTTATCGTTATTAAGTTGTAAGATTTTGCTGTTGTTGAACAGTTGTGTTGACTGAGATATTCTTAGTGCGCCTCATGGGACTTCAGAGCTACCAAATTGACATCGTGCACTACAACATATTTTGCGGTGGGCATTTTGCGAATATCCTCTACCTTTTTTACTATTTTCTTCCCCCGTTGCGGTCGCCTTTAATAATAACCAGTTTATTGCCTTTTAAAAATGATAAATATCCTGACAAGGAAGCCCCGGTTCATTAATGATGCAGTTTATTGTGTAGAGTTCTGAGGGGAGAATTATGGAACGTCGTAAAAGGGAAACGGAAATGTGGTTGTAATGTTGATGCACATTTACGTAGTCGTTGGAAATATTTAACTGTATTCCTATTTTGCGGTCTGAAGTGTAATACTCTCATGGTAAACAGTATTAGAACCTTATATCCATCTTATATATATATATATAAGTCCCTATTTTCTTCGCCTACAGTATATAATGCATCATCAAAACCACACAATTGACATACATGTCTGACTAGTTAGTATTAGTATTTAAGATTGTATCTTTAGATACTATGTGTCTTTATTGTCATTTTTAGTGATATGTTAATGAAATGTATTGTCTATTACCTTTGAACATACCACTATCTTTAAATTAGTGGCATTTTCTAGACAATGCACTAAAGCAAAAATAAATATTCCCATACAGTTGGAGAACAATTTACTAATTCCTGATTAGATTGGGATATACGTAGTATCGGTAATTTAAAATATTATTAATAATTTATCTTTAATTTCCAGTGAATATGAACATCCTCTTCTAATATGAGCAGAGACATAAACTCGAATAACTGTGTAGGTATGTTGCATGAATAATCATTAAAAACGTAAAGTATTGAAAATAAAGTTTTATGACCTGTTAATTTACTTAGAACAAATGAGTAACATCGAGCTGAAATGTTGTGCAGATTTTGGATAAGTTCCTTTCAATAGTGTTAATGATTAGATAATTTTTTTGGAATATCTCGCAATTAAGAAGTAATTGCAACAGAATTAACAAATGCGGCAAATGGAATAAACAACTCTTGCCGAGGGAACACGCGCTGCGGGTTCACCGTTGTGCGGTTAGTTGCGCCGTGACGTACCTCCGGTTCGGCGACCCCTTGTACGCTACTGCCGAGCGGGTTGCAGATTCCAGAGGCGACGCGAAGGGTCTGCACAATCGATTCTCAACTTCGGTCAGAGTATACGGAATGCAAGTCCGCGTGGAATTCCGTAATTTTTTAGCAAGGGACTCGCCTTGCAATACCAGTGCTCCCCAACCATACCTAGTCTCACGAGTTAATGGAATACTTCGAGAAGAATGTGGAAGATTTCAGCCGCAATTAGATCAACAGATCGAAGAAGAGACTGATGGGAGAATTCTTCAAACCTCAATTCAGTGGATCACGTAAGATGGGGATATTGGTACATACTCCTAAGTGCTCAAGAAACATACTATTATATTCCCATTTAATTGGGATTTACTTGCAAATTGCCATAATTTTCATCAGGTATCATTTGCATCATTTTATGTCAAACACATTTTCTTCACGACAAAAATATTTTTAAACAAAACTAATTATTTTATTTTTATATAAATGGCTCTTCTCAGCTGTTGGAATAAAAACAGTGAACATAACCTCGTTCTCCGTTTAATGCATTGCAATATAAACGTTACGGTTACTCTGCTGTGATATGATGTGTTTCGGTAACGTTTGATTGCCAATAACTTTGGCAGTTCGTAGTCATCAACTTAAGCTATGAAGGAGAAGAGTGGGAAAAAGTTGATATTTGATGGTACTTTCTCCATATAAGACTGTACCTTAAGTTAATTTCCGAGCGTACAATTGGAAAATTGCCTGCCATAGTGGGTCTAATGGTTTTGAGAATAGAGATTGATTTCTGACTAATAACTCGTGTTAACTTTATTAACAGTAGTTAAGGAAATGAGTGTATAAATAGGCGTATAATTGCGCTCGTGGTATATAAAGAAACTCGTTCCTATCGTCGCTTGTTTCTTTAATCATACCACATCGTGCAATTATACGCCTTTATGCACGTGTTACGTTGAATATTTTTTCGTTTCCATTCGAAAATATTTTCATTTTTGAATAATAGAAATATATCTTTAGTATTCCAAGTTTACATTCGATAACGTCATTTTCATTCAGAACAAGATCAATTTTAATAGGCCTTGCTTTGTGTAATTACGATCAGCATAGTCACTTAGTGAATTCAGAAAGAATGGAGGATTTCAATAACATTCTGGATGAAATGTTACAAGAAGCGGAAAAGACAATGAAAAAGTAAAGACTTGTATGAAAAATATTACCATTTATACAAGTCGTGGAAAATCGCTAAGTGAGTCACAAGTAATACTGAAGAAATTTTATTAGCTTAGTTTTCAGAACTGGTAAACAGAGGCGTATCTAGATGTTCAGACGCCCATGGCAAGCATAGAATTTGCGTTCATGTGGGGATTCTTGAAATTAAGGTTGTTATTTATTTTAACGGGTATACTGTAAATAGCGTCCCTTGTGAGTGGCGCCCATGGCACGTGTTTGCCATACCGTAGATACGCCACTGCTGGTAAATAAAATTGACGTTTATATTTTTCACATTTTTAATATTCTTTCAGCCAATGTTTTAAATGAAGTTACTAATGTTAACTACTATTACGTGGTTCTATTAGTCAACTAGTGTGAAATCAAGTTGCTTATGGCCATATTTGTTAATGCTGAAAAAGACGTTACGTGTGAAAGAGAACATTGATATTTCGAATTACTCCAATTCAATCGACCTTGTGCAAACAAAGGAGTGACTCCAAAAAAGTCACATGTCTTTGACAGAAATGATCTAAATAGATACTTTTCATGTTACATAAAGCCTTCGAACCTCAACTATTAGTTAATTTTTTATGTATCTATAGAGACTTAATTAAACGATTTGGAGCCTTTTGCCGAGTTCTCATTGGTAATTATGTAGTTTTAATTGTACACGTGCCATTAATGTAGTGATAATAAACTATTTTTCATATAATTAATGAGTATAATTCATGAAAACGAAAAAGGTTTTAATAAAACTAAGGTTCCAACGAACGTTCCGTAAAGTTTGAATTTAATTTTTGGCGCAAGTAATTCATTTTTGCATTTCATGGTTATTTGAATTTGTCTTGCTTGTTTTTATGGGAATTCAACGTCTCTTATCATTCGCATTAATTCTATAAATTATTTTTTTGATAGTCGTCTAGTAAACTACAGATGGATTGTGTTCATTCCAAACAAATCCATTGACTTAATTTTAAATTATTAAAGAAACTCGCTCTAATAATTGTTAAAATAAGAGTGCAAATTTGTTTTTCCAACAGTTGATAATTTTTATACATTCACTCATCACTTTCTATTCTTCTTCTTCTCACCGACAGTGGCTCACCAACATTTCCTTTTGCTTGTATGGACTCATTCACTCTATTGTGACGATGTAATCCTAGTAGATTTGGTTGTTATCGTAAAGAGTAGGCGAAGTCTGTACAAAGTGAATAGGGGAATACATTAAAGCAATGAAAAGCTAAAAAAATTCCTTATCTAAAGGGTGCAACTAGCGTTTTCATGTTTTGCTTTAAAATGCTCGAAAGAAGAATGATGAAAAATTCCAGAGTTTGTTTTGCATTGAAATAGATAATTCATTAATTTCAGTGATGTTTTCGGCGTAGGAACTACGTATCATACGTCTTTTTATTTTATTTTAATCCATCGAAAGTAGAAGGAATATTTGGCTGACTACCACACTCAAAGTGGATAAAACAAATTGAAGCGAACTTTCTGGGGCGCCTCTGTTTTAGGAGTTCATGAATTACGTTACACACATACTTCAGGTACATACTCGAATACTGTATGTACAAGCAGATTAGAAAATCATTGATGTATTAATACAAGTCGGTTATGTTTTCATGGAAGAAGGTAATTCATTTAGTTTTTGAAACTAATGGAATGTTTTCCCTCTACGATGAAACACATTTAAATAAAAACACATTGTAATCCTTATTCTTTCAAAAGGGTATATATTGCGAAACTAATGGAACTCACGATAACATGAAGGAAATTATGCAATTGCTTTTGCTAGTTAATTTTGTGATTCACAAAATTACTTGTAACTGTTCTATTCAAAAGTGCGTTTTAAATCAAAGAATATTGTTAAAGAAGTCTAAAGAAAAATCAAGGGAACCGATGTGTTGAAAGAAACCAATGTTCATTAAAACTGAGTAAGGCTTCAAAAATATACGAGTGTTGAGGCAACTATTTTTTTGTCATGGCAACTAATTTTTTGGTGAAAATACGAGCACGGACGGAAAATGTGAAATTCACGCATGAAAGAGCAATGCATGAACTAAGTTCACGAACGTTTAATGACACAATAAAATTGTGTTTCTCTAAGGTATTTAAAATAACAGCACTGGTTTCATGTTCCAAATCATTTTAGCACATACGAGTTCACAACATTTCAAAAGCATTACCTTCACGATTTAAAGGCCCATTTTGACAAATGCTTGATTACCACTCGTGCCACATAGGTCCAAACAGTCACAGGTCGTCACGTGTGTTGTTGATCACTGGCTGCTGCGTCTTCGCAGCGCATCTTGCAACTGTCAAGTATGGAAAGGCGTTATTCCCAAGAACTGCCACCAATTCCCTATGTCATTTTGGCCATATCTGCCATGAAGAACGGCGGTTTTGGAGTACCTGCTCGAAACATGTTCCATTCATCTCGCACGGTGGTAGTCGGTCACCTGATTTCAGTTTGCTCTGTCTGATAGTAGAGACATTCGCCCTACTGCAGCATTTCTTTTACACTACTGCCAGTGCAGTATTTATTTTACGCTACGAATGAAATTGTACTATCCGATAACCGCTTTGTTAGAAAAAAATTGTTGCCATGACTTCTGCCCCCACCCTCGTGTGACGTCGAAAACGAAAAGAAAACGGTGTATTTTTATTCTGCTCGTACAATGACACGAAACAAAGCACTATAGAGATTCCGATTCCTACAAGCGGGGCTGGTGGGCATCGTGAGGGCATTTGCTATCCAGGCCGCTGGACGTGGGAGCGGAGTTTTTCTGACTGAAGGATTTTAGGCCCACGCGTGGACCAGCACTTGCTGCGTGACAAGCGTGGAGCAACGTTGCAGGCCCCTCTGTCATTTATCTCTTTTTCTTTTCCTGTGCTATTTTTCCGTGCCAGTTCTCTACCTCAGTGTTGAAATGTTTTCTTCTTCCCGCTTCTCACTTCCTCTTTCCTTCTCTCTCTCTCGTCTTATTTTTCAGCTCTCTCTCTTTTCTTCTCTCGGCATCTCTCGGTCTCCCTCCTCCTTATTTCTGCCCTCGTTCCCTCCGACTTCCTCTTGGTGTTTTTTTTATCCTTTTCTCTCATTTTATCTCTGGAACGTGAGGAAACTTTCGATGTGTATGCGAGACCCTCCACATCCTTTGGTGGCGTTGGGAACGTTTTGAGGCCTTTGTAGTTGTGATGCACGAGTTTCCTTTGCTACTCTAGGAGAAAGCGTTTTGTTTCTTTATGAATCACGTTCCGTGTGTTTACAATGCTGTCCTGTGTCAAGAGGGATTTATTCAAATACCAGAGCCCTAAGTTCAGGCTTTTGGGTCATAGCGTTTCGGGGGCGTTAAAGAGTATTATGTGGGACGTAGTAACCAGGGGTTTTAAGTTGATGTCTGTGATCAGGATTTCCTTTCATTCGATTGTATTGGTTTCGTGTGATGTCTACAGAAGAATAATTACTATTGAAATTTTCTTAGTACAAATGGATCGGATGTCCTTAAAGAAGTAAAAGGCTTATATTGGCTGTTTCCTTTCCTTTTTGGTTGTGTGTTGCGATAAGGTATCAACCCAGAAATACTTGCTAATTTCTCTGGAAGGTGAAATTTTAGTGAAAATGGATTTTATCAGCACATTTGCCTGAAATTCACGAACTCGTTGAAAAAAAGAACCAAATCCAATATAATGCCTAAAATATGATCCCCTCCATTACCTTGCCACAAGTTTGATGATATATAGGATCATAAACTTTTGAAAATATGCTGCAAGTACTTTGGAAAGCTAACTGTATACAGCGTTCTCAGTAACTAATTTTCTATTTGGATGGTGTGTGTAGAATGTGTCGATTAAAATTTTACAACTGCAAGCAAGTTTAACGACGACGTTAGTGTCTTACGATAAGTTTTAATATATAACCTATTATTCTCAGGGTTTGGAAGGTAAAGTGTAATGCCTCCGACTAAAGTTGGACCTAAAAAAATAATTTTGCTGAAGGAATTATGAGTCCTAAAACAAAGTACAGTTTTCAAGACGTTTCTTGAAATGCGTGTTTAAATGAAGGAAAGTTGGAAATGGTGCGGCCTGGAATTCATGCAACACGCGTTAAAAAGTTTGTAAATTCTTTAGAAGAGAGGAAATTGAAGAAATTCTCTGCTTCTCCAACAGTCGTGCCTTCTTTTGAGTTCAGTGACTACAAAGGTAGCGCTTGCATCTCATGAGAACATCTTTTCTTAGACTAATGGGCACACGAAATACATTATACGATGGTAACCGAAAAAAGGACTATTTTGTCAGTTATGCCATAATAGAGAATAACTAGACGATTACCCGGTGTCGCATGCACATTTATTCATCATAATCATGTATTAAGCAGCCCCACCAGCCTTTTTCGTCCGCTTCGGACCGCCATGTTCTCCCGACCTGGTCTCTTTTTTCACCCGCTCTCTCTTCTTTTCCCCCGTTCTTCTCTCTTTCCTTGCATCACCTTCTTTCAACCCCTCCAGAACTTTCCCCGCTCTCTCCCAGTGCAGTCCACTTCCCCAACTTCTCTCCAAGTTCCCTGGCAACAATGCATTGAGGATTGCATCAAATTTTCAGATAGGTCATTATTAATTAACATTTTGAATTTTATGATTTTTCAAAACCTTGTTTCCAAATTTGCTTCCAATCACTTCACTAGTTCAAAATTTGCTTACGTTACAGACATATATATTAACATTTACTTTTATGCAGGCGATCCTTAATTATTCTGACAAAAAACTTGTAAACTCATATCGTTAGTTAACAAAATTTGTTGAAGTATGTTTCTCGTCAATTAAAAATTTTACTTTTCCAGAAAATTCTATTTCCTTGCTGCTTTCGAACGTTTTTTTCTAATTCAAATATTCTGCTCTTAATGAACCCATATGCTTCTTTGACTGGTTGGGGAGAGTGGATTGGATCGGTAGTTTGCTAGAAAGAGATCCGGCATTCGCACCGCCTCTTTGCATCGACTTTTCTCGCCCCGCCCCCGTTGGCCGATCCTAATCACGCTGTTAGAAAGGTGAAGAGGCCGGAGGCTGGCGCAGACTCGCGCGGTGCCACCGATAGAGCGCGCGGGTGAGCGGCGGGACGGCGCACTATAGTGCTGGCGACGTCCGCCAGGTGGGGCCGCAGGAGCGACGTCACCGCGCGCGCTCTAGCGTCGCGACCGACCACCACGCGACGGCGCCTGCAGCGGCAGCCCCTCCGACATCAGCGATGTAAGCGATACCCTTGATAAGATCCAATCCGCAAAGCGTGACAGTCACTTGGTAAGGAGGAAAAACTCTCGGGTGGGAGAGTTTCATGGGTCGTTAGCCAAGACAGTTTTAGTGTCAGATGCAAATGACTTATAGACTATCAGTGTAGCTTGAGATTCTATTGCAATAAATGATTTACTAAAGAAATAAAAATGAAGTCATTCTGGCGAAAAATTAGAAAATTTTGTAGTTGCCCCGAAAATGTAATGAGTAAAGTAAAGTAAAATCGTGCAAGAAAGGTGCCTCTTAAAATTAAGGTTCGTTTTAAATTCGTATGGCAATCAGATGAATCGCTTAATAAATTCACTTTGAACGGTTCAGGTGCTAGTGTTGGAACGATACTGTAAAGTTTACAGTGTAAACGGTTCAGGGTCTAGTGTTGTTCGAAAACACCGTCCACCTAACACAATTGCAAAATCCAATTACACATTTTGCAGAGACTCTAAATGATAGTAGCAGGAAGGTTTATATATTTTATACTTTCTCTGCTTTTTAGGTTGGTAGAATTAGTTTCTTATGAGTAGGGAGCGGATTTTTACGCCTTAAAAATCTTGAGTATGCAGTTATGACCTAAAAATTCTGAAATATGCCCTTTAATACGTATTTATGACCTAAAAAATCTGAAATATGCCCTTCAATATGCAATTAATATCAATAATGTTTAATTTCCTGTATAAACCTTTCTTGATGAAATTCAGGAGAAGCATGCTTGGAATGAAAAAAAATGTGCAAACATAATGTAACCAAGGTTACTTCTTGGAATAAATAATTGAAGTAAATAAGCACCTTAGTGAAGTACATTGTAGGTCTTCTTTCACTTTTTTGCGTAGTTTAAAAAATATGATTTCAAGAAATATCCTACATTTGCACAAGTATTTTTTCACCTATTGACAGAGAAAAAATTGACCTTTTCTAATCACTGATCGCTCACAAATAAATAAAAATGCACAAATATGGCATATTCGGTCAAATATGCACAAATTGCATTATCATATTAATCTACATGGCATCCAATTCCAACCAAATATCAAGGAATTTCACTTAGCAATGCCCTGAAGCAACAGACAAAAATGTGCAAAATCATAGAAATCCGCTCCCTACTTGTGAGCCTTTATCGTATTCATACAGCTCACCCGACGCATTCTTTGAACTTCATTTAAGACCAACTGCAGTCAAATGGATTGGAATAATAAATGTTTCTCTTCAGTTCATATGTATTTGCCAAAAGAGAAATACATTACGTATTACAATATTTATGTACGTGCATATACTGACTGGTCAAAATAAGTCAAAATCTACACAAAATCTGTCATTGTGTATTGTTACTCTGATTGTTTCTTTATTATCTTATATTCATTCTTTCTTCCACTGATGAATCGTAGTTCTAATCGATTCGAATTACTTTAAGAATGAACAGTTGAGAGGTGTCTGTTTGCGTATTGCCAATCTCTTCAAGCAGAAGACTACGGTTCTCTAAGATAAAAACATTTTTTATTGCGAAATATTTTAACTTTTTAAATATACGACTTCGCAAATGCATGGCATGTCAACCACGAAAGCATAAAAATACATTTCCAGAAGCTACTCTCCCTCTGTAAAAAAAGTACTGTGCTCCGGCTTCGTGCAAATATTGAAGAAAGGGAAGCTCTGAAGGAAGAGTTTGTTTAAAAACAAGCAGTTCACGGATGGTTCTTAGAAAATGAACCTGAGAGGAAACTTTTTTAAAACATCAATATTATCGTGGTTACGAAGTAAATTCCGGAGGAATTTAAATTTCTTTTATACTTCTCTTTGGGTGGATACGTTTATTTCGCTGTATTGCACATATTTTGGATCATTTACAGTTTAGAAAATTACGGCATTCATTTTCTGTATGAAGTTTTAATTCGTCAGTTAAATATTTTCTTTCTTCTACTGTTTTTCCTGAGGAAATAAAAAAATATTTCACTCGACCATGCTGCCATTTTCGACACCATATGCATATTTTCTTTTTTTTCTTTATGCATCTTAGATTTTTTGTTATAGTTTGTTGGTGAATGTTGAAAAGTGAGTTTTGTTCATAACCTTCGAGATAGTGATTTTTTTATTGCAATACGATATAAAAAACAGAACTAATCAAATATTTTATTGAAATTAACTAAATGTAAACTTACAGTAAACATTCACGACTTTTTATTATGGCTATTTTTATACGTATTTTTGATTTTATATAAGAATATTCGGATCACTCGCCACCTTCATATGCATATTAATTCTTTGATTGGTTACATTGGATAAAAATAAATGCATTCCGGATTAATGCATTTTACTAAATCTAATTTAAAATATTGTTTATTATTATTAATAGTATTAGTATTTATTATTTTTATTGTTATTTTTATCATCGCTAAAATATTTGTTCAATAAATTAGAAATGTATATTTTATAAATTTATAAAGGATGTAATTTCATATAATGATATTATAAAAATATGCAAAGACTTTTGGAGGAAGGAGTTGGCTCCTTCAAGCAGAAAACTGTTTTTGAAAATGTCCCGTTACAATAATGCATGTTAAATATGTGGAGTTCGTCTCTATGATTCAAACATCATGCTTGCAGTTTGCGAAATGGCGGTAACTGTGCGCAGTGAGCGGTACTAGCGGGGACAGGGACCTATTGCGTAGTTTGAGTAACGGTGCCGAAGCGCCTTCACTTGTTCAATATTCAACGCACGGGATCAACTGATCTCAAGAATGGGAGTTCGACGGAAGCTTCTCATACGACTTCATGAAGAAGCAACCCAGAATTGATCGGATTTTTTTTCAGGAGTTTTAGTCTCCACTCGACTCGTGGCAAACTTTTCGTATTTGAAGAGGAGCTCATATTTGTTAAAATGTTGAAAGGCAAAGAGAGATGGGCAGAGCGACGAATTGTGATACTTCTACTTTCAAAGAGTTTTTGAAAGCTTTTAATAATGAATTAGAAAGTTGCTCATAGAAGAATGTTTTAAAATTTTATTTCGAGAACAAAGAGAATCGCAGAGCCGGTAGAACCGTGATTAACACATAACATTCTCTAGAGATAAATTGGTATCGTTAAACTTGCTCATGTAGTAGTACACGCTTGAAAGTTTCGTGGGCTTATTGTACGTAACTCATTTGCAAAGTACCTCTAGTTAATATTTCCTTTACGCCTCTACATTGATTAAGTGCAACATTGGCAACATTCATCTTGCCGTGCAGACTCACACGTGCTGGTTTTAATTAAGAAATCTATTCTGCGAAGTGCAGAACAGGGAGCGGACCATCTGTTTTCCTACAACGCACTGCTTCTGGTCTTACGACGCGTGCGTAATTCTGCGCGAAATGGCTGTGAAGATGAAGTTTCTTTTATTGAAGCTTATATCATTCTTTCGTTCTACGAATTCAACGAAGATTTTAAATTAATGAATGAAGTGCGTAAAAATATCTGTAGAGTTAATCTACATTTTTTATTTCAAGATCACCTACTGAAAAAAGCTACTTTATGGTCTTTTGAACTTATTTTCATGGATGTTCTTTTAATTTTTTCATGTCTTTTTTCATAATATTGTTTATTTCACTTCTTGAACTAACTGAAAAGCGTGTTAATGGCTCATTTCTTCTGTTTTGATCCATTACTTGTGCTACTCTTTACTGGTGTAATTACGTACATTTTGTATTTTTTCCTTGGCTCTTAATGAGGGAAATCATCAATCGGATTTTCATTTTATGAATTAGAATTTATATAGAGGGGCTTTAGGTAGGTAGTCAGAGCCTGGCAGTCAAGTAGATTAATAGACATAGAGCCTGTGAATTGCATCATCCATGAATAATTTAAACAATATTGCTTACTATAGATGTACCCTATCGCAAACCACTCAGCCGATGTGGCAAGTGTGCGGGCTATTCTCGGCATCACAGTGCCCTGCAGCCAATACGTACTGCTGTTCTAATCACTATCTGCATTTGTGGAAAAACAGGTAAGTTAAATTCCTTGCACTAGCACGCATGTCGGGAATTTAGAGCTTGTTCGGGGGGTGCCGAGAGATCTCGGGAAATTCCCTGCAAAATCCACGAGTAGGTCGGCTCCGGATCTCGTATTGCAGCGGAACACCGCCACGTCTTGAGAGATGGCATGCACTACACTTACAGTGCTTAAGTAACTTACAAGCCCTGAATCAGTAATCGCTCACTCACCCACTTATTTTAAGGGGGTGAAACAGTTGTGGATGTGCACAGAAGACGCGACTGCGAAGCGAGGCGCCGACGTGCTGCGGCGAGGAGAGGCGAGTGGCGGCGACCGCAGCGCCCGTGCACGCGCAAATCCACTTCTCGACTGCAGGGGCTTCGGAGGGTGCGGCTGCGCGCAGTGGGTCAGGCTGCTGCTTTCTAAATCGTTTCTCTTTCGTCTCCCTCGCAACCGCGCCAAAAATTGCTTCATTACACTGATGAATATTTCACTGGTATGTTGTTATTTTTTGTTTTATTTACTCTGGCAAAAATGTTTGTGATTCGGGAGGGAGTTTAAGTAAAAAAGAGTGCATGGCAGTACAAAATGTTATTTTCATTAGTCATCATGACAATTATTCAGTAGGTCGTGGCCTACATTCAATTTACGAATTGTATTAGCACATCTGCTACGATCTCCCAAGTTAAATATTTATGTCTTCTGAGTCGTCCAGAGGGAAGATATGTCAGACATGAATATAAACATATAATTTATTTATGGCTCACTTTCATCCATCAATAACTCGTAGTTATTATTTTCGAGTTTTGATTGAAATAAAGTCCATGAAATCAAATATAAATTGCAACACATATTACCAATGTTGATTATACACGTTCATGTTGGTTTTATTTTCACTACCGACTTTCTAATAATTACTATTTCAACGCCAATTACAGAGGAGTTGAATTAAGTCATACTTTAATATACTCTACAACCATTAATAACTATTCTTTAGTTAAAGTTGTAAACTTTCACAATTCCTCAAATGTCTTGCGCCTTCGCAAGAGAAAACATCACCAAAGTCAACAATATTCCACTGTACAAGCAATCAATAAATTGTCATAGAATAAATGTTTGTAGAATAAACAGAAGCACTTTTGTTTGAGATACTTTTCGCTTTATCTTATTTGCGATATTTTATCAGTACGGAACTGTTTAAACGGTTCATGTTAATTTGCATATGTCACGAAACCGAACAAACCCAGGAAATAAAATCGCTTTTACTAAATTGCTTCGAATCCAGCGTTTTATCGTGAAGCATTGGAGAAAATATCCGCGTGCATCTCCTAAATGAAGGGAGCATAAAACAAGCTTTTGTCGTCGGGTGGTCGTGGTGGGTCAATCGCCGCCACTGTCCGCAGTTGGCGCCGCCGCGGAGCCGCATGCGATTCCGCCGGCGGAGGAAGAGGCGGCGCGGAGCGGAGCGGCGGGGAGAAGCCAGCGATGTGAAGGCTCATTCGTCTTGGCAGCTGATGGACGGCTCCGCCCCGCCCTCGCCCCCGCTCCCACCATCGTCCCCGCCCCACCAGACGCCACCACTCCATCCCTGCGCCCCGTCCGTGCTATCGTCCCGGCCCCGCTTCCACTCTAACCCCGCCCGGCAGAGCTTGAGTCTCGCCCAGGTCCGCTGCACCGCTGCCGAACCTACCTCGTCTCCGCTCTTTCCCCATTCCGCCCTGTCTCGCCTTCCCCGCACCGCTCCCGCTACGCCCCTGTCGTCCCGCCCCGTCCCCGCCCCAACACCGTCCTTCTGCTCCGTCCCCGCCACGCCCCCGCCGACGCCCGCTCCCTTTGCTTATCCCTTCTCCGCTCTCTCCTCAATTTCGCCGTCCCCAACCCGCTCTCACTCCGCTCCAGCCAACACCCCGACTCCGCTGTCTCTATATATCCGCTACCCTGTCTCGACTTCCCCGCTTCGCTCCACCCCTGTTCCCCCTTCCGGTCCCCGCTCCATCCTCGCCCCACCCCTCCCCGACCTGCCCCGCTCCCGCCATGCCTCGCCCCCGAACTGCCGCTGCACTTATTCCGTCTCCGCTCTCTCCTCAAATCTGCCCTCTCCAACCCGCTCCCACTCTGCTCCAGCTCTCTCCCCACATCCGCTTTCACCCTGTCTGGCCTTCCCCGCCCCGCCCTTGCCCCCACCCTATCTCCGCCCTCTCCTCCTGTCCCCGCCGTGCTCCCAGCACGTTATCTCCGCTCGCGCCCCTCCCTCGCCCTTGCAACTGCACCACCTCTGCAGTCTCCCTCCCCACCACAGTCTCCATCTCCACCGCCCGTCTTTCTCCACCACGTCTACGACTCACCCGACCCCCGACCTTGCCATCGGTCGACGGCACGTCATCCCCGTCCCGTCGCTGCTCCTGGGTTCACCCGCTCTCGCTCTCGTCCCCCCCGCCGCGTCCCGCCCACGCCGCAGCTCCTTGGCCAACAGTCGTCCACTGGGACCGCATCCATCGTCCTGCCTCGAGCAGGATATTTCGTGCGCGATTCTGCCTCGCTGACTTCGCGGTCTCAAATGAAAGAATGTTCGTTGTTAAGAGAGAATGTTAACATGATTCCCTCACGAGAGAATGTACTCGTGTATACGAGCAACAAAACAACTACAAGTTGTTAAGAATACGAAGTACATTTACATAATTAAAACTTCTGTGAATTTATAAATGACAAAGAGAAAAGGGTGGAGAATAATGTAATAAATAAATTACAAACTTTGTGAAACTCAGTTTTCGGGGAGCTAACATTACGGCCATTTTTTCTTTTTTTGTATCTGTTTTTTCTATCCTGTACAAATTACATCCACTTTCTGAACTTTCTAACGGTTCTATTCATTCCTCTCTTTGAAGTCATAGCAACCAGTTTTAATGAACCTATTTCCTAGTAATTATTTCAGAGCTTATGCTCCTGCGCCAATTTCTCGAAAATGTTACTATAGACTACGATAAGTTCTAATTTTGTGTTTTCCTAGAATAAATAATTGGTAGCTGTGATACTCATCCTTCCTATTACTCTTAACTCCCATTGCATTTTGCATTTAAAAACTAATATTGGATCGGCATGAATTGTTTCTATCAGAGGATATTGTGATATTGATGAATGCAATAGCTTTTTCGCAATCATTCAAAGATATTTCCTAATTTCCGACGTTGTCGTATTTCGGCCCACTTCTAAAAGATACAGTCCTGTTGTGCTTTCCAATTAGATCAGAAAGCTTTTAAGCTCGTTCATCACATTCGAGGCAGAGCTCCGGCCGACGGATATTTTTCTGTATTTAAAACCGCGTTTCCCGCTAACGAACTGAATTAAAATACCGCTACATTAATCAAATAACTTCATCGACTGCTGCTCCCAGCCGCGCGGGCCGCTCTTTCCATTCCCCCCACCGCCCGAAGCGCTCCCTCGCGGGGTCTCCTTCGTCCCCGAGCAGCGGCGTGGGTGCGAGGAGGAGAGGAGGCGGTGGTACAGTTATTGGCACGGCAGGACTCGCTTCTGTCCGGAAGCGAGTACTTTTAACTTTCTCGCTACGGGGTGGAGAGAAATTTAAACAATGTTGCGCGAAAAGAAAACGGCGAATTTTCGGCAGAAAAACTTATTACGGGGCCCTGGTAAAATGTGGATAAATCCAGTTGCTCAATTTAGAAAAAAATCCTCTAATACATGGTGTAGCCAGAACCCATGTTTTGTATGTCATTGATACCCAAAAATCGAATGAAGCCAAAACGTCTGTCTCTCCGTCTGTCTGTTCGACTGTGAACAATAGTAGCGGCTAAACCGTTCTGCCGATTTTCTCCATAATTGATATTCTCCAATTCATCTGGCTGATGTCACAGTCACTTGAATTTGAAACCGATATTTTAAATTTGGGTAGTACTTTACATGACGCTCCTGGAGAATTTTCAAAAATTTTCAAAATATCGCTTCATCTTTTTTAATTAAATTTTGTTGTTGGATAGTGTGAAGAACGTTTAAGAGAATGGTGTAGGTCTCATGTTCGTTGTAAAGTTTGATTTTTCAAAAATTGCAAAAATTAAAAATTATTTGGGAGTCTTCTAACACTAAAATGATAAAGATGGAGTTTTTTCCCTTAATAAAATCTGTTCGTCAAAGATCGATATTGAAATAACATTGAATCGTGTACAATTTTTCGAAAATTTGAGTACTTTTTGTGTAATTTTGCGTGAAAGTAAGGACCACTTTTAGTACCACTAGTTGACAAACGGATAAATCATACGAATATACACGTGTAGAGTGCGTATTTAATTATATAGAAATACTTTAGTGGTAGTTACACGAAGGAAGTGAGTAAACATATGCGTTGTTTGCTTTTAGCTATAAAATGCTTTACAAATGTTGCTTTGTCTGGATGTTAGGATGTCTCGTGTTAATCGCTGAGGCCGATTTGCGCCATAGCTTTGAAAATGCGTATCTCGCCATGGCTTCAGAAAGGCGTGATCGAAGCGAATCAAATTGGCCGTTCCAGATCGCGATATTTTTGCTAAGCTTGCTTCACCCAACCACCTTATCACGTACTCATTTTTGAATCAACACTCATTTCACCCCACATTCTACGCATGTTTCATTTATTAATTTTCGGCAAATATTCGCCATCTGAAATGGGCAAATGCAAAAGAAGTCTAAACGCTGCATTTCACTCATGTAAAATAATTTACGAATTCTCTCTGAGTCCATGAATCGCACTGATATAATGAAAAGGGCACGTCTTTGGTCAACACTTGATATATGAAAAAAAAGTTTTTCATTGACCAGTTTTAATACTCTGGAGGAGAGGGTGTTTATTACTCTCTTGGTAATATACATCCTCTTCTCCAGCGCCATTTCCACCTCCTCTTATTTTCCAAAGGCTTTCCTTCCACCTCTTCCACCTACCACCACTTATTTCCTTCTTCTTTCCACCTATATTTCCTAGCATATTCCCTACATTGGACACTTTGTCTCGATTTCAATTAAGGCGCACTTTTCCTCCATTCCGTTCTCTGTCGCGATTGTTTTATTTTCCGAGGAGCAATTTTACAAGACCACCCCCGAGCGTCACAAGCTACAGCTAGACCTTTCCTTCGCTCTTTTTCCCCACCGACCGCGTTCTCTGGCGTAAGATTCCTTCGCGCCCGAGCTGAGGCACGGAGAAGCTGGGAGGGAGATAAGCATTTCTATAGCCAGTAGCGCTCGAGGAAGGCAAATGAGAAGGAATTAGTTAAAACAATACTACCATTCGCTGAAGTGATAAGTAATTTGGGAAATTATTTAATTGTCTCGAAAAATCATGATAAGAGATATCTTTGATGAAGATATGCGAAATAGTCTCAATGACAACCTTCGACAAAATCTCAATGATCTCCCTGTTGATTTCTTAGTTAGAAGAGTCTACACTGACATTAGTTAACCATTCTCTTTCTATTGTGGAATGTAATTGAAGAAACCCCTTAGTGACAAATAGATGCTGGTAAAACATTTCTTTCTGAGGACAATAAACTGCAATCCCAGCTGTCGCTCTAGCATAGCATTTTTCTGGTGACATATTCTGCCTTCACCGGGGTGGTGATTGGAATATACTTCAACTGATTCAGCATTCCATCGCGTAACAATATTTTTATTTTTCACACCTACTTTTCTTTTCTGACGATTCGAACTTACGTTAAGTGTATCTCCGGCGTCAAAAGCTACAGCTGCCAATGCCTTTGCCCTCGGCATCTATTCTCAGCGAACTCGCTCGCCTTTCGTTTGCGGGGGCTGCAGAGCACATCAAATGACGAGCGAACGTCGAGCCTCACAGCGGGCGGTTTGCGCTTCACTGCTTTTTTTGGACTCGGAGCGAATCAGATGCAGAACTGATTCGGCATTTGGTTCTCTTGTGCGGCCACAAAGGTTCATGAGCGGAGGCGCTTGATAGCGAGGCACAGGCTTCCATTTGCTGCAATTTTCTTTTGCCCCAACCGAAAGGACGGATTTAGAATTAGGACTCTGGAATTATTGGCGAAATTCAATGAATTAAAATTTACTTCCTCCTATCAACGTTATCTCGAAAGGTATCAAATTGTTCATAAAAAACGCAATGACGTAAATGTTCTAATTCCTAAAATGAATTGAAACCAGTTATTTGTGTATATAAATATGCAGATCAATAAAACCGTGAATGGAAACTATTCCTATTTATTCCTAAAGAATACTGTTAAGTATTGAGTGTTTCAAAAATATAACCTCCTCCTCCTCAAAATTGCATTTGTCATCTACATATGCGAAACAAAAAGATATCGGAATTTCAGATAGTCATTTCTTAAAGTTGTACTTTGAACCCTTATTTTCAACATTCCAAAGAAAATATCATGAGAATAAAATTATCAATCGAATTTGAAAAGGATGTAAACATACGACGTAAGAATAATTCAATTTGAATCTTATTTTTGGTGAGACGTATATATGATTTATTACATTTCTAAAGCTATTCTAAAAGTACAAAATCCACCATATAATTTTACACTGGTTGCTTAAATTATTAATTAATGCTTTCGTAGGGAACCGACCCCGTAACCGTCTGTTTTAGACACAATGTTCACGCCGACTGAGCTAAGGGATCAAATATTACTCTCATGACAATTTAACGATAATATACATGATCCGCGTACATGCGCGTGACGTGAGTGAATCTTGAGCAGCTAGTGGTACAAGTGGGATGAAGGGTGACGATTATTGAACTGGGATGTCACTTACTTCATTGAGAAACAATTGAATGGAGGAGAACAATTGGAGTTGGGGAACAATTGGAGGAAGGTGTTTGCCGTGAAAAGTAATGATTGTTAAGATTGTGTAAAAGTCCATAAGAACCACATATAGAAACTAAAAATGGTATGTCACTGATCCAATAGTGGTACTTTCCACCACATTTGAAGGGCTAGGGAGTAAAATACGGTAACCCTCAAAGTAATAGTTTTCGTGATATTAAAATTGTCGGGTGATCCAATCTGTTGTCTACGCGATGTGATTTTCAATGTGATTAGGGTGCATTGCTGTCCCCCGGTTGTTGTCATCTTTATATATCCCACTTAAACCCCTTCCACCAAAAATGTTCTCTTGCTTATATCTCGCAAACGTTTTGTGGGTTACCATGTTTTAACCCGAACCCTTCATTTAATAACTGAAAATGGTGTGTTCACTCACTTCATTGTGAGCGCACCTACACAGTGTGTGTCATCCGATTTCATTCATCACCACCCTTCATCCCATCAAAACTCTTCCCTCTAATCAATGCGTTCTTCAATGAAAGTCGAATGTCGATTGCTACTATTTAAATCCATAATTCTACCAACTATGACTTATGCTTGCCCAGTTTTGGGATGTGCTGCGACTAGCAATCTCCAAAAATTATCAGCCATTCAAAATATATTTCTAAGAAGAACTTTAAATGGCCCCTGGTTCATTCCTAACACCCAGATTCGCAGAGAATTAAAAGTGCCCTCATTAAGCGACCACATAACACAAATAGCCCAAACTTTTTACCAAAACCTACACACTTCCCCATGCTCCTTAATCTTCAGCCTAGATCGCAATGCTGCATCCCCACGTATTAAATCCAGGTACCCCAAAGACCGATTCAAACCACCGTAATCCTCCATTACTGTCAATTGATCAAACTGAAACAATCTTCAACCTAGCTTCATTTAATTTAGCACTATGATTACATTCTTCCGAGTTATATAAACCACTGCTTATGGATGGCCATTCCCAAAAAGTCAATAACCATGTACTGCATAATTTAACCTCCTCGAAAGACAAGTATGTCGAACGAGAAGAAATAAATTTAAAAAAAACACAACCTTCATCCCGCTTGCACCACGAACGGCACATGGTTCACTCCCGTCACGACCCTCAAGGCAGCGCCGTCGTCACGGCGGCCTCTGAGAGAAGCTCTTGGCGGAGCCGCGCCGCGCCGTGAGATTCCGCGAGTTATGGCGGCCATCAATTAGCGGCGCGCAAACATCTGGGCAATTGCGCGCGGCGCTCGTCAGCGCACGGCGCAGATGGCGCTGGCGGCGGCCGCTCCGTCAGGGCTAACGGAGGACGAGATGGCGGCCAGAAACGCAGGCCCTGTATCTTTCCTTAAGTCCCAAGGATAAAGAGGTATCAACCACAATAGCAGACTATTTTTTTTTAATATGTAGAGAATTTAGCCATACACGTGTTTCGGGAGTGTTTTTCCCATCATCAGTGGCTCTATAATATTGAAAATTCAGTTCACAAGTTAGCACATGGAAAATTACATAAGTACATAAATCGATTCAGCATAAAGATTATTTAATTATAGTACTTACCCAAGTAACACAGAGTAAACACACATTAATTATGTCAGCATAATGCTTCGTCCTTAGGACGTCCTAGAACGTCCTAGGACGCCCGTAAGATGCTGTCATAGCAGGAGAACTCTCCTGCCATCACGGAATTTACTTAAGTCATCTGTCCAAAGAATAGTAAATACCCGCAAGGTGAATGATACGATAATTTTAGTTGATTAGTATTCCCGGGCGAGTCACTGCTAAGGTCATCAGTACCTTAAGTGTATTGCTTATATTTATCGCGGAGAGGAGGCGGTGATTTTCCCCGCTGCATGGCGAGATCCAGTGTTGACCGACATGTCGGCTTGCGGGGGTTTCCCCAACCAAGTATCTCCTACGAGCGGGGCACAACCGCAGCCGGGATAAGCTCTAAGCTCCCGACCGGTCCCCCGACATGTGTGGTAGTGTAGTACATGAAAATGTGTGTATGTGAGGGACGAGAATGAACAAGGAAGGAAAGATCGCGCGCGGTCTGTTTGTTAGGGTAGTGCTCCGTCATTCGCCTAGTGTTTATCGGAGAAACTTCAGAGCAGCTGGCTGCTAGAATTCTCTTCCAGACAGCGGCTGAGCTAGCTATCGAGCAGTATCGAATATCTTGCCAACGTCGGGAGTCTAACCCCAGGACGTCGCGGTCAGAAGCAGAGCAGGGGCATAAATTGATACTCTGATCTACCTAAGCCGGAGAATGAATAATAACAGAAGGTGCGGTTTTATGAACTATGCTCGCACTTTTTCTTGATTCTCCAGCTCCATAGTTCTCGCTCAGCCCGGCACAGCACGGGGCTCGCTCAACAGAAAACATGAGCCCCACTCGGAACGTCACGGCTAAGTTTGCAGTGCTGCTCACCTTCTTCCTTTACAATTCGGACTTCTCAGTTTTCGCTCTCTCTTTATAACGACCTCTGCGTACCGTGCACCTTTTCGTTACTCAACAATTTCTATAATTATTAATTATTTCATCAGAATTTAAAAAAAAACTTGAGTTGTTTCTCATTGCTATCTAGTCCAAGACGCACTTTTACGCTGAGTTTTCTGTGGATGTTGACAGCACTGCACTGCCGTGACGTAAACAGAACCGGCCTCCCCTCGCACCCCACGCTGTGGAGTATCAAGAATAAGTGCGCGTATAGTAAACGTTTTTTTTAGTTTATTAGCAGGGCTGGAAACCGTGGTACGAGCGCAAACGTCCCGTTGGATGATTAGAAGTGCCGCATTGCATTCTTGCACGTACTTATTTTTGTTCAGTAGACGCCAAATCATCTTCGTAATTGCAACACGAGAACGTGCCGTCAGTTCATTCCGTCACTCATCACATAATCACTCATAACAACCAACAACTGTCCAGATTTCACCCAAGGAGACTCGCTGGCAACTTCAGCATCATCATCTAGGACTACGACGGCGCTCTTGTCTGAGAGGTACTCACTCAGTCTGAGAGATACTCACTGTCTGAGAGATACTCGCTCAGTACATTGGTGTTCCGATAAACATGTCTTTTGAACGATATAGGAATAATTATTTTATAGCGTGATTGCATTATGGATTTTCCTCTTTTACTCAAAGCGAACCCCGTATACCTATTTTTCTATCTCAATCATGAACTAAGCAGATAGAACTTGTGGATATTACGTCTGACTTCGTACGTGAAAATTAAGTTACAATGTGGGCCAATCCCTAGTGCAGACGATCGTTGTACGTGCCGAATTCACGACTAAGTGTAAAAGAGGGGGAAGGCTTATTCCTTAAACCCTGGAGAGGTGTCGGTTGCCGGAGTTACATTAGAGGTGGCGCGGGGTCATTTCTGCCCCATTGAGTTATTTCTTTATAAAATTATATTAAAGTAAATAAGTGCGAAATTAGTTATTTTAATAATAATCAATCATTTATAAGGTCGCATTTGCTAAATGCACTATTATAAACAAACATGCAAATGAGGAATTGAAACAAATAAAACGGCAAAATAATCATTTACCTTTAATTTTATTTAGTGACTCCATTTACATTTTTCTGAACATTTCAACGGCAAAGGTATCAGAAAATTCAGTAAGTTCCATTTTCTAACATTGTCTCGCATAAAAACAAACAATTTATCGAAAATGCTTCAAAGCCAATCAACACAACTTAGAAAAAGTACGAAATTTAAGATGTTTGTGTTGGTTTCACAAATATTTATAAATTAATTATTACATATAAAAATTTTGAAAATCTTTCAGACAAAAGCTAAATAATATGGTGAAAGGTATGAGGAATGTAAAGCTTCTGTCTCGCAAAATTAGACAATTGCGGCTAAGCCTAGATACGTGGGGTTACAAGAGACCCCGCGCCACCTCTCTCGGGTTAACTACAGTAGAACCCATCTAATACGAACCCCGCATATCCGAAATTTCGGATAATCCGAACAAAATTCGGGAGGAAGGAAAAAATAAAATAAATAAAATGCTAGGGTAAAGAAAGGATTTTATAATTACCGTAGAACTGAATAACTAATTATTGAAACACAAGTTGTCGAAATGAAACATTCATTGCACTGGTAACTACGGTACACCGAACATTGAACTGTAGGGAATGCATCTTTCCTTTTCATGAAAAACGTCCATAATTCTTGTTCTACTCTCACGCCCCACTGTGTAGATCTTAGTGAGGTAACTTTATGAAGTGAATGGTGCTTAGATAAAACGTGTGCATGGTTGATGGTTCAGACGGTGAGAATGGAAGCCAACCAGGCCACAACCATGCGAAATAGGTCCATGATTTACACAGGTCTCCAACCCGCATTATTTGGCTCAGTATTCCACAAAAAATATTATTCAAGTTTATTAGCATTGACGGTATATTTTGTAAATATTAAATTATTTATTGTTTATTACAAAAACTGACACATTGTCTCTTTGTGGGATTAACCCGAGTACCACCTGTTCACAATAATGGACGTACACAGTAGGGGGTGTGGAATCATTCTCCAGCGGCAACACGGATCCCGTCTTCAGGTTTTTTGCAAGAGTTTGGCAGGGATTCGAGGCATTGTAGTGGCATGACTAGACATTGGAGCCGTGTAGGAAATCCCATTGGAAGTTCTCCCATTTGAAGTGTCGCAACACATTGTTACACGCCATTGTGACCCGAACGATTACGAACAATTGAACAACAGCTGTTGATGTTTCTTAAGGATGTTTTGAGTTTCTCCAACACCAATTATAACTTAACTAACTCTTTTAAGATGCCAATGAAGAGCTTCGAAGAGCGCTTTGCGAAAAGAGTGTTTGATATTTAATCAATACTTTAATGTAAAAGCTCATTTTTGTAAGAACTATGCTCAGTTAAAAAATAAACTATTGCTCAGAACTGCGTTTAAATTATAAAATGCTTTCTATAGTAGATGTGGTCAGCCCTAGCAAACGGTTGAGTTGAGAGGAATATAGCGAAGAACAATGCTTTCGCTGCGGGGCTCTGCGAAAGAAAGCTATGAAGTGTTAAGAAAATGAAAATGGTATTTGAAATTAATATTGTATCACTGATTGTTGGACAGTAAAAGCAAGAAATAATATACCATTATCATAACACGGAGCTCGCAAATTGATGGGAAAGAAGTCGTAATGGACTGAAAGACAGCAATAGGAACGTTTAATAAATTTGCTTTGGAAAATGAAATGGCACGGAAATTCTTTATCATCTGGAGAGTAGATGTTCATTCTTCTTAGGACAGGAGATTGAACCAGGAGAGATGCTCTGAATAGTGTAGTTGTAAGTATTTTTCAAGTTAGTTTTTTAAGTACTTAATAAATTGGCACCAAGCCGGTCCGAAAGGGATTAGTCGCGATATAATATGATACGCTCACCCAAATAGCTCAAACCGCTCTACTAAGGTTCTACCGCTCTGTGTCAGGCAAGATCTAAAGTGTGTTCATGTGTATCTTGCGATATTGTAGGATGTGAGGGATTGGCACGGGGAAGGGGAGGCGTTTTCCAAAAACGTATTCACAACTACGTATTTGCCCTGGAAAGCGAAGTTACAATTCTCTGAGTCTTTTCAATTTGATTTCATAAGGGGTGTGACAAAAGAAGAATAAAACATAATAAGGGCAAGAAGAAAAGGAGAAGCGGATAAGTAAAAGGAGACAATTAAGTCGATAAAGGTTAATAAAGGAGGAAGAAAAAATAATAAGAAAAATAAGTACACAAGTACAATGCAATAAAGTCCAATTAAGCAGCACTATAAAACTTGAAAATGTTTACGAAGCACTAATATTTCCCCTATGCTACCACATAAAAAACCTACTAGTAATCACCGGCTGGGTGTCTCAGGTGTAAGACAGTTGCCTCTGCAGCATCGTTGAACGAGAGGTCTCAGGTTGCGTATCCCGACCGCTCTTTAGAGTAGAATTCCAGCGCTCAGCTGCTCTGATGGATTGTTTTCCGCATATTTTCCATTAAAATAAAGGGGAATGCTGAAGCAGTTTGTTTGATAAACAGGCCAAGGACCACGATCTGACCTTTCTCATTCTTTTCTCCTCTCCCCATTTACACTTACATGCTCTACACTACCACACTTGTCGGGAGACGAATCGAGAGCTTAGAGCTTGTCCCATCTGAGGACGTGACCCTTTGAAGGAGATACATTGAGGGGGAATTCCGACGTGCAAGTAGGCGCCGGATCTCACATTCGAGCAGTGAAATACACCCTTACTTTCTGAGATTTAACATATACCACACTAACGACACTAATGACCTCAGAAGTTGAAATACTAAAAACAGTTGACTCCGGTTACGATGAACCTCTGGGGATTAACATTTTTTGATTTACTCTTCCAGAGGTTTATTGAATCAAACAGTCTCTCCAACAGTCCCATTTTTTTAAACTACGACTGATTTTATAATTTGGGGGATACAGTGAAAGATCCAAACAGCAGGAAGGACTCCAAAATTTCAATGTCTTCGTACATTCTTCACACTTTATATTGTCCACATTCTTTAAATATCTTAGTGTAATTTTAACACCCTTCAATATATCTTGCTCTGGAGCGCCATTTTTATTTTTGTACGTTACTCGTCATCAAACTTGCTTTCTTCTGTTTTAAAATACTCTTTCATCGCATTCACGATATCCTAGTTATATCTCATTTACTAGTGTTCAATATGTGGTCCACTCCCAAGATGTTTTCAGGGTGGGCATACCTCATTCTCGCTGCGACAGCGGAACAGAGCAGTTCGCTGCCCAGTGCGCTCCGCTATCAGCGACAGTTATCGCTCCGCGCTGGAAACGGTTCGACCCCCAGTGTCGGCGCAGACCTCAGTGTTTTTGTGTTCGTCTATGTGGTGAAGTGATTTTCACGAATAGTATTTATTGTTTGTGTTCAGTATTCGTCAAGAGTAGTGAAAATAGATAAAAGTGATTTACCGTGCTCTGCCCTCGGACAGAGCATCAAAGAAGCGATGGAGGCCGTGAACAACACTACGCCTGATCCCATGCAATATTCATTAGAGTATAAACAACAACTCATCATAGATCAACAACAGCAGCAAATACAGGCGCAGCAGCATCAACTCCAGGAACAGCACCAACAACTACTACAACTGCAACAACAACTACAGGAACTTCAAACGCAAGTACAAAATAGCCAACGCTCTAGTTGGCCGCCCTTGCAACATAGTGCGCCTGCCCCTACAGATCAAAGTGACCCCAAAAGGCAAAAAACTGGTACTGTGTCTCGTTATGCTATTCCCACTCAAAATATGTTCGAAACATTAAACAATGAAAATGAAGAACACATCAGTTCCGCGGAAACAGTGATTAAAATTCCTCCAATAATCATACACAAAGCTGAAAATTTTCAATTATTAATAAAAGACATTAAAAGTGTAGTTAAACAAGATTTCACAACGAAATTAGAAGCAGAGAAAGTGAAAGTTATTCTTAATTCAGTAGACGATTTCAGAGATCTTCGTAAATTTTGCAATGAGAACAACATTGAATACCACACATTTCGTGATCCAAGCATAAAAACATTTTCAATTGTCATAAAAGATATTCACACATTGTATAGTGAAACTGAAATCTTTCAGGAACTAATAAAAAATACCCTGTTATCAAAGTAACTCGTCTTCACGGAAAAGATAGAAAACCATTAACAACTTGTGCTGTAGATCTAGAGGATAATATCAAAGGAAGGAGTATTCTATCTTTAGACAGATTTATATACAGTGTTATTAAAGTGTATCCTAGAGTCAACAACAAATTACCAATTCAATGTAAAAATTGTCAAAGGTTTGATCACACCCAAGCTAACTGTGGGCGCCCTCCAAGATGCGTTAGGTGTTTAGGTAATCACCATTATTCAAAATGCACGGAACCTAAAACGGAAACAACTCGGAAATGCGTTAACTGCAAAAAAGACCACACTGCCAATTGGAAAGGATGTGAAGTTTATCAAAATTTGCTAAAAAACCAAGCAGAGAGGTATAACCAAAGACAGCAGACATTTAGCACTAGAAAATTTCAGGAGGTAAAAAACCTTGACCAAAAACATTTCCCTCAAAAACATGTACAACAAACAAACCCAACGCAACGTTCTCCCAAAAATGCATGGAGTTCAAATTCTTTAAGATTTAGTTTCCAAAACCCTCCTCATACGAACTCCAACCTCACTTCACAACAAGGGCAGCTAATAACAACAATCACTAACCAAGTATTAAATGCACTCATTCCACAAATTCAAATATTAATACAATCAGCCCTAGAAAATGGACATAAATAAATATCCAGAAACAAACATTCTCAACTGGAACGCAAACGGAATAAAAAGGCAAGAAAATCAATTGCGATTCTGTATAGCGAAACACAACATAAAAATAGCTTGTATTTCAGAAACGCATCTGTTACCACAAATCAAGTTTTCAGTACCAGGCTTTATTACCTATCGCAATGACCGTCTGTCAGCGACGGCCGCTGGAGGAGTAGCCATACTAGTGCACAAAGATATAAAACATACGTTAATTAACAGTCCTACGAGCATCAACCTAGAAACTATAGCAATAAACACGAAAATAAATAACAAAGATACAACCATAATAGCGGCATATAAACCTCCTAATAAATTATTTCCTAGAAAAATATACACAGACATTTTGGGAACAATAATAATACAATATTAATAGGTGACCTTAACAGTAAAAACAGAACTTGGGGATGCAACACAACAACATCTCAAGGAGTAAATCTACTAAATCTAGCTACCACCCTCAATTTATGTATTCTGGCCCCAATAGAACCCACTCACTACCCGTACAACAATAATATAATTCCAGACATATTGGATATCCTCATAACAAAAAACATTGATTTCCCGTTGTATCAAAAAGTACTTCCTGAACTCGACTCGGATCACAACCCAATAATTATATCACTTCATCCTCTATATCTTTCTTAATTTTATAAACAGCAAAAAGGTAAAATTAACTGGTTTAAATTCAGGGAAAATCTAAAAATCAACTACTGTCATCCTCTAAACATTCAATCCACTAATGACCTAGATAATGAAAACAAAACTAGACCAACATAGATATGCAAGTTTCCAGACTTTTCTAAAAGAAATTCACCCATCATCTAGGCATATGTGGTCCACCATACAGAAAATCAAAAGGCAAAAACAAGAATTTCCTCAAATTAAACTAGGTTCAGTAATGGCTAATTCCGATATTGAGAAAGCATCCCTTATAGCTAAATACCTTGAAAAGTCGTTCAACCCAAACCCAGTCGAGAACGAACATTTTAATAAACAAGTAGAAGAATTTAATAAGAAACCACTAGTTACAGTTCCAGTTAATATAAAGTATATATCTCCATCTGAAATTAAACTTGAAATCAAAAAATCAAAAACTAAAAAATCCGCAGGATACGATAATATTTCAAATAAAGTTCTAAAAGAATTAAATAACAACCTGATAGCTGGTATTACAGCAATATTTAACGCAGCACTCAGACTAGGCTACTTTCCCAACGATTGGAAAATTGCAACAGTGCTGCCCTTCCGCAAACCAGGGAAAAATCCTGAAGAACCAGCGAACTATAGACCGATAAGCCTACTCCCTACATTGTCAAAACTATTGGAAAAACTTATATTAAAGCGATTAATAAAATTTCTGACTAACACACACGTAATCCCAGACACACAATTTGGATTTCGATCTAACCACTCCACAACACATCAAATACTACGGTTATCCGAATACATAGCGCAAGGATTTCACACCAGAGAACACACCATCGCACTATTTCTGGATATAACCAAAGCCTTCGACAAAATATGGCATGAAGGCCTGCTCTACAAATTAAGACAAATAGGTACTCCCGAGTATTTATACCAAATTCTTCAAAGTTTCTTAAATCAAAGAAGGTTCCAAGTTAAAATTAATAATGTCATATCACCCTTGCATCATATTTCAGCAGGATTGCCTCAAGGTTCCACATTATCCCCTGTATTATTCAACATATATGTATCCGATTATCCACATCTAATTGACTCACAAATAGCGCTTTACGCAGATGACACTGTAATTTTTACAAAGCACGAGGAGATTAAGACAGCGAGGAATAACTTACAAGATGACCTCGACATATTCAACACATGGGCAAAAAATTGGCGAATCAAAATAAATCCAAACAAAACGCAGGCAAAAATTTTCACACTAAGACATCCCATCACCCCTCCACAGTTAACCATGCACAACGAACTTATTCCTTGGGTTCCAAATAATACAGCAGCAAAGTATCTAGGAATGCAACTTGACACTAAACTAAATTGGAAAACGCACATTCACACAACAGCAATAAAAACTCAAGCAAAAATTTCCCAACTGTACGCACTAATTAACAAAAAGTCCTCCCTTAAAACCGAGACCGGAATGCTAATTTACAAATCGGTAATTAGACCAACGATGACGTACGCTTGCCCGATATGGGGAAATGCAGCCGAATCTAATGTAAAAATTCTCCAAACCATACAAAACAAAGCGCTAAGAATTATTATTAAAGCCCCATGGTTCATCTCAAATCAGCAAATCCATCATGAACTGCAAATTCCAACAGTAAAAGAGCATATCTCTAAACTGTCCGAAGACTTCTATTCTACACTTTCCACATCTCCCTGCACCCCCATATTCAACCTTGGTCGTACTGCAGAACAGAACCTACGCATAAAATCACGCTTCCCAAAGGACAGATTCAGACCACCATAAAATTGATATCCAAAAGATAACCTCTATCAATAACGACCATTCTCATTTTTTTTTGGTAGTATCATTTTTAAGAATATTTTAAAATAATTGAATTGAACCAAAAACATTTAACGCGCCCATTCAGGGCACCCACAGTTAGAATTACCAAACGTTATGAAAGTGTATATTCACAACCCTGAAAAACATGTATGTTGAACAGGAAGACAATAAATTAAAAAAAAAAAAGGTGGGCATAAATGCCACTGATGAGCTGAAGTTATTTCCTCAGTGGCATTGGTTCCCACAATCCCTTTCACTTGTCTGAAACGTTACCGTAAGCGTACCTTGCCGCTAACTGCAAACCGGAGAAAACCCAGCAAGCCGACGTGTAGGGTAGCGTCGGATCCGAAAATCCAGAGAAACTTGCCACCTCCCGTGATAAAGCATGCACTAAGCTTACGAGACGAATGACCACTGCAGTTGACGCGTCCGGAAATACGAAATAATCAGTCAGACCACTATTACCGAACGTTCACTACAGCCGTTGCCGCTATATGCAGGATCAGCTGTGCTCCCTCATTGAGTGTAGTCATAGTTCTATCAAGAAGACCCTGGTAGTGTTGAGGTGGTACTCACTGCAGACGTTGCAGCGGGCGTCGCGGCCCGAGCAGGTAATCGAATCTTTCAGTGCGTATTAATCTTTATATACAAAAATGGATGTTGGAATATATATATATATATATATATATATATATATATATATATATATACACACACACACACACACACACACACACACACACACATGCGCCGTGAGACCAATCTCCATGAAAGTTGGCACTTCTCCGTGTTTTTTCACCGAGAAGGTTTATGTGCTGTTAAATCTGTTGTAACTCCACAACACGGCGCTGTAGAACAAAACTGAATATTTACGTCAAATGCAATCCGCAACATATTCGGTAGGATTTTGAATCTATCTCGTTAAATAACTCCAAAACAATGCGTTCTATGAGCCTTAAAAACCAAATATTTGTGGCTCAGAGACTTGCAGAATTTGCAAGTAAATGTGAATGAGAGGGACAGAGAGCAGCAGAGACAGACAGGCAGACAGACAGACAGGGACAGGGTGAGGGAAGGAGGGAGAGACAGTGAGAAAGGGAGATGGGAGGGGAAAGAGGGAGATGAAGGGCAGAACAACGTCTGACGGGTTTTCCTAGCTGTGTAAATAGATCGGGACCAGTGACAACAGTTCACTATAACCGAACGTTCATTACATCCGAGATCATTATTCAGAGTCGGCATTACTCATTCACCAAGCGTAATCACACTACTTATAACAAGAAGAGCTGGGTGGTGTACTCACTGCAGACGTTGCAGCGGGCCTCGTCGGAGAGGTCCCCGCAGCCGTCGCGGCCCGAGCAGGCGACGGCGGTGGAGCGGCAGCGGCCGTTGTTGCAGCGCAGCGGGCAGAGCGCGCCCGGCGGCCGCCGCCCGCGCGCCTTGCACGCCGCGCGCGGCTCGTCGCTCGCGTCGGGGCACGACACCACCGCGTTGCAGTACTCGTACTCGGGCAGGCACGTGCCGTCCAGGCAGCGGAACGTGTGCTCCGGGCACCCTGCGCACAACACATGAACAACGGAAAATGAAGCGGGGTGAAACAGAATTGTAGAACACAGTTGTAATATCACGAGTCAAAAATAGATTCTCTTATGATAAATATTTAACATCACATAAATCATTCATAAAAAAGATTCATAAGAAAATAATTCATAATGAAAATCATTCACAAGAACAAATTATTAAAGATTAAACAAACAATTATGCTGGAAAAACATCAAATAATAGGGAACCTGTGGACTTGCCTTATTCTTATTTATTGAAAAGAATTATTATAATTTATGAATGTCACGGTTTTTGTACGTAACATTCATAAGATTGTAATGTGTTATTTATTTAATTAATTCTTTTAGAGCGTGTTTGGGATTGAATGACCACATCACTTGAAACCATTCCTTTAAAAGAAAACTGCTGGTCTGCGGAATTAAATAAACAGAAACAAATATAGGTTTGTAATAAATTGAATACCTTGACCAATATATCAACACTCTAACCAACAAATTTTCTAATCTCTATTTTTCACTTGGCACCTTGTAATTTGACCTAGGTAAAAGAAAACCAAGTTGCCGTATGCGTTCCAGGTATCCAAAGCACATTCTTCGCCCACCGTAAACATTCACTAAATCAAAAATAAATTTTGTAAATATTATTGAAGTTAAAAATGAAAGAAAAATCCATTTTATATAATTTTATTTCATTATTAACATCACATGGATGAAAGTTACTACCCTGACAACGATGTAAAGATGCGGAAACCGTTCACAAAACGATATAAAAATTGTATTTGAAAACCCTTGTAAAACACTGCAGTTGAACTGGAATAAATATTTATAATAAAAGGGTTGAAAATTGTAAAGGGATTGTAAACCAAAATACTGTTATAAATAGGAGAAAGTGAAATTATTGGTCATTTTAAACGGTATCAGACATTGAAAACATAAAAAACGCAAAACCGTTTGATGAATTCTCGCTTCCAAACTCTTAGACTCTACGTATGATTACAATATTATTTCAAAAGGCAGTATTAATTTGGGTAGACATAAAATAATTAATTCTTATCTTGCCAAGCGCTAACTAGAATTTTATGAGTAAAGATAGCAATAGCAGACGTTATAAAATTGATTAATGAAATTTAAAAGAATTGAAAACTAGCTAGAGTCACACGAGATGATACTCAGTATTAAAAGAAAAAACACCCAACAACAACAATTTTAGAACAAACATACAAATGTCGAAAATTCATCAAAAGGGAGTGTTAAACTGCAAAGTTTTGCAATGCAGAAAGGAAAGAAAAGAAACGCACAAAAACTTTTGGCGCAGAGGAATTAGAAATAATTCTGATTATTTAATGCTGTCTGTATCAGTTATTTGGTAGTGAATTTCGGAGTTTATTGAAATGAATGAAGAAGAAGAAATGAAGAAATAAAAAGTAAAAATATTGCGTTGCAACGAAACTTCGTGGTACATACGACACGTAAACACTAGGTTGCAGCGCATTGGTCTGATAACGGAGCAGTGTTAACAGTGCGGTTTGTCAGTGCACGGAATATGTGACTATACTCGTACAATACGGATCAGCGGTATCATTACATACTTGGAGTTCACAAGCGCTTGCTCCTGAGATCCAGTAATGCAGTTAAATTCTATAATAATTATAATAACAATTACGCCAATTATTTACCTAATTAAGGACCAAATCCAAGGGGAAAACAGTGCGTGATGACGGACGAAGCTAAATTTAGCGTCCAGAAGCAAAGAAAGATACCTTTTTAGCCCCATCGAGAGAGGGGTTACTGACTTCAAAATACCTAGCAATCATTGTTAAAACGTGGCATTTTCTTAGAAGTATAAAATATTGGAAGGTACTCATTTATCAATATCATTATTGTATTAATACTCAAACCAAATGTTTTAGTTTCTCAAACTCAGAGTGGTATCAATTTTCATACTAATAGAAATGCTGCAGAAATAATTTGACTTATAATTTGAACATATATAATAAACATTTCAAGTTTGTAATGTGGTCTGATGAAATATTCTAAAATAATGAACGAATATTATGTATGGGATTTATTGTAGAGTGTTGTTAATATTTGCGCTAAATTAATATAATTTCTATCTCTTTATAATAATTTTCTGTAATAATTAATATTCACATCAGTGGTGCATTCACGAGAAGGGTGGAAATAGAGAACTCTCTTCAAATTACGTTATAATTATTCCGGAGAGGTAATTAAATTAATACGTTTTGAATTTTTCTATAATTGTTTATTAATTCGTGTTCACTGCATTAAGAATCCTGCATTGGATAATATGTGTCTATAAAAGTCAATACACTAAATAGAAGTGAACTTGGCTTTGAATGACACAGTTTAACATAACACAAATTAAAATCCCGTCCAAATATTAACATGAATACTTATCTGCTAGCAAACTATAATGTTAAAATGAATTATATCTTTACAGTGAACACAATAAAAGGTCAATATAGAAAATTAAATTCTCCTTGGAAAATTTTGGGACAATACAAGAACTCTTGTTATTTTCTTTGTAATATTTTACCATTAATAGAATCCGACAAACCGACAACGTTATGCAAATGTAATTGACTGTGAAAAAATATAAAGCGCAATTCAGTGTCACGATCATCTAGTTTTGTATCCAAAGAAGAGCTTACCATGATCACCATGGCCAAAGATTAGTGCAGGGAAGAGCCCTTACTTTTCACGCAGAAGCAAAAGAATAGTAAAGCATCTCTAAAATTGTCAATTCTCTACGAAAACATGTCTATAACTGCCGTATTAACCTTTACACTCACAATGCCAAATAAAGGTTTGAAAATGTGAGTTTCAAGTTGCCTGCTCAGAAATACTGAGCGTCAAGTTGATCTCGTTTTCAGTTTTTCCTATGCCAGTTCTGTGATAACTTATTAATTTGAACTTGCATTATATTGACGACTAATTTAGAAAGCTAAAATTATCAGAACATTTCCAGAAATGCAGAAATTTGTTGAAAATGGTGTTTGAAGCTTGCGAATGATATTGAATTCCTTTTGGTAACACTGCTCAATGTTCAAGTGATTTAAATAAAAGATATTTATATCTCTATCATAAGGGAGTAGTCAGTAAATGAATTGAATGAAATCTTAATTTATCTGATATTTCTTTCAATTTTTTTACATATTTTTTTCAAATATCGTTTATTCCATTTCGTATATAAAAGCAATCAACATACATACCGCAAATTTCTAGCAATTCCGGAAAACACTTGCGTTATGGAAAAAT
Organism: Acheta domesticus; assembly: GCA_031308135.1. NCBI lineage: Eukaryota > Metazoa > Arthropoda > Insecta > Orthoptera > Gryllidae > Acheta > Acheta domesticus. Next base: position 137,993,360 of record JAHLJT010009355.1, on the reverse strand, counting down.
GAGGACTGGCCGTTAGACGAGGAATTAAATTATTTGAAACGAGAACTCTGATGACATAATTTCCAATAATGCGGCACATGCACGAATTAAAAATCAATACGAAAATGTACGTTTAATTGTGCCTTGAAAACGGAATATCAAACAGGGGACATTTGTGAGTCATTTAGAAGCACTGGAGCGTGATGCTCAACGAACGCACATGGCTGTGATGCACATGCCGTGACGAAATATAATGGAACTCTAAGAGCAATTGTTTGAGAGTAGCGTAATGGGCTAGGATCAATTTAAGTTCAATCCATTGACTTGGGTATTGTTACGTGGGTTCGTTGACTAGCTTATATCGGGTTGAGACTTGAGGAAAATGTAGGGAAACTAATTGTGCTTTACTTTCATTATTGTCACTTTTGTGAATCAATTTTTATTTAAAATGTGTTACTGCTAGGTCGTTTACAATATTTTTTCTATGTTTTTATAATTAAAAAATGTGAAATAAATATATCGTAGTTCTCTTATTACTTCTAATATAGTTCAGAAAGTTTTGTAAGTAGATGTCCAGATTTAAATTTCTAAATCCAGATTTAATGTTAGAAATAGAAGAGAAATGAAATAATAAACTTGAAATCCGATTAAATTACAGAATATTGTAGAAAAAATAATGTAATCCTAACTCCTGGATCTAACTTTCAAAATACTTCCTTCTAGAGAAATTTTAGAGACTGGTTATGAAATGAATTTATGACTGACAGTGCCTATTTTAATGAACTTTCCTTTTATCTCTAAAGGCGCAAGTTCTATTGTGCATGTGTAGATTGTCAGTTGTATGAATGAGCCTAGGAACCAACGATATTTACTGATTTATTTATTGATTTATTTATTTATTCTTGTCACATATGTTTCGGTCTTGATTGTATATTTGAATTCAAATGATCAATTCATATTCTACAAAAAAGGTAAAAATAATTGGATTTTTCCTTGTTGACTTTGTTTTCGAAAAACCTCATACAAATTCTCACTGCAGGTTTTGAGTTAAAACTTGCAATTACAAGTATGTATTCAAGTTAATAGAAAATATTTATCTCTTCCTTTATTGAATTTATGTGGAGATAAGAAATGCGAAAACGAATGGGAAATCTCGACCTGGAGATAATTTGATAAACGGCAATCAAGGTTGTTACATGCATTATTCCTGTTCCGATGGTCAATTCAAACTGGTCAATTTGGGCATAGTGTTTTAATTTTTAAGCCAAAGTCCTTTTAAATAATGTGGGATCTCTCATACGAGAAAGGGATACCAGCTAATGAAACGAAGCAGGTTTGGGAAAAGAAGCACTTGCGAAGATGCACAGAGTGGATTCAATTTGTTGGAGGAACTCATCGAAACGGCAGTTAAGAGCAGCCGGCCTTCTCAACTGAGCAGAATTTTTCAAAGCCCGATAAATGCTACAGAAATGAGATATAGATTGTATATCGTTCAAGCATCTTTTGCACAGTTTTCATCATCCCTCAAATCGAGTTTTATCAAATCTCGACGGATTCTACAGAAAATATTAGCTTTAAGCATTCAAAATCACAATATTTTAGCAACAACCGATAATAATTTATTCTCAACATTAGTTTTACGAAAAAATACTTGAAAAAAGAGTTTGAGTTTTGAAAAAAACTCTTCTGTTTTTCTACAGAACCCAGCGTTAAACTTCTTAATAGTGGTGTCGTTCACGTCAGATACATTCCTAACGTCGAAATTCCGGCACCGGTACTGTCAGGTTGCCTCTGCAGGAACAGAAAATTCTAGGGATCGAGTCCCGACAGTTGTGTGCTTACCTATACAAGCCTAGGTCGAATGCAACCACTGCTTGGAGGGGAATTCTTAATCACGGTCTACTCCGATTGCTAGTTTTCCGACTAAAAGCAGGTGAAAGTAGAAGCACCACTCTAAAAACTGGCCACAGTGCACCCACGATCCTTCTTTCCTCTTCCTTGCCCCATCCTCTACTCTTACACACACACACACACACACACACACACACACACACACACACACTTAGATACGTGTCGAGAAATCAGTTGGGAGCTTAGAATTTGTCCGGGCTGGGAACGTGAGCCTGTAGGGGGCGGTACTTGGAGAGGGCTTCTGAGCAGACATGTAGGCCGACTGCGAACACAATAATTCACCTGGGGAGGAATACCGCAAGCGATATAACATGCACTACATTTACAGGAATAATGACTTCGGTAGCTGACGCGCTGGAAATCAATTCTCACTCACGGATCGGGTTGTTATGCTCAAGATTGCGGGTTCAAACCCGATCGAAGCCGTGGATTTTTAAGGGCGAAAAAAATCCTTCGTACGCCTTCCTTCGGCCTTCTTTCTTCCTTCGGCCAAAGATAATACCTTCTTTCTCCGCTAGATGGTGTGTAGTCCCGGGCGACGAAACAGGCGATTTGAATTTTACCAAGAGGCTTCTTTTAGGCTTGATGATCTTTTACATGCAATAAATCTACTACATGAGACAGTAGTAAAATTTAGCAAAATTTGCGTAGTCGGACGGAAGAGAGGGTCTGATCGCCGGAGTCTCGTCACGAAAAATTAGATATTAACTAACTTAACTCACTCATTAGCTCGCTGCGAAACTCGAACCCAAGACTCTCCAGGCTGCAAAATTTCTGTTGCGGACTCGCACGTGCTAACGCCCCGGAACAATAACGCGTGGAGGTGTAGATTTTCCCGAGCAGAGTTTACCAGTACTTGGCGCGCGTATGGAAACGCTCCGGGGGGCGTACTTTACGGCGGGCGTATGCAGCGCGCTAAGCGGCGCGGCCGTTGAGCGCGCGGCGATGGCGCGATATGGGGCACGCGGGGGGCGTAAAGCGATAGCGCGCTGCGGCGCCAGCCGCTCCTAACCCGCACCGCCCCGCGCCGCCCCGTGTCGCCCCGCGCCGCGCGTTGCACCTTTGCACCCTCACTGGAACCGCGCCTCGGCGCACCTTGGATAGATCCACAGTGTTGACCGCGTGCCGTCCTGCGCCCAGTCCCGATTACCCGTTCCGTGGTGTCCCCTCCTGTCCATTCTCTCTCCATTTCGTACCATCTCGCCCCGTTCCGTGCTGTCTTGTCTCACCCCATCACTATATCTAGTTCCGTCTGGGCTCGGCTCGACGCGCCTCGCCACGTATCGTGTCGCCTCGTCCCGCCTCGTCCCGCCTCGTCCCGCCTCGTCCCGCCTCGTCCCGCCTCGTCCCGCCTCGTCCCGCCTCGTCCCGCCTCGTCCCGCCTCGTCCCGCCTCGTCCCGCCTCGTCCCGCCTCGTCCCGCCTGGCCTCGTCCTGTCTCGTCGCTATTCGTCCTGTCGTAGCCCGTCCTGCCCTGACCGATCCCTCCCTGGCCTGGCCCGCTCCACCCCAGCCCGCCCTGGCCTGGCCCGCCCCACCCCACCCCACCCCACCTCACCCCACCCCACCTCACCCCACCTCACCCAACTCACCTCACTCCACCTTACCTCACCCCACCTCACCCCACCTCACCCCACCTCACCCCACCTCACCCCACCTCACCCCACCTCACCCCACCTCACCCCACCTCACCTCACCTCACCCCGCTGTGGCCTGATCCGACCCGCACTGGCCTTGACCGGCTCTGGACTGACTCATCCCACCCTGGCTCGGTCTCACATTCGTTTTCTCGCACAACCATTGAGATTCGACAGCTTTTGCGTTAGCAGGAATCATTTACTACAATTATACTTCGTCCAAGCGCCTAAGAATTCTGTTCAAAAATAGCAAGAAACCAAAAATGTGTCTTATGAGAAGAATATTCACAGTTATTATGATTGTTTAATACGAGTATTTGCTTTTTTTGTGATACCACTTGTTGCAGTGTTTTGTGGTAAATAAATGTTGGTTAACCCTCAAAATTCACAATGAACGCTGATCTCATTTTGACGTTTTGTGTAACATTACATCGGAATACTACAAACGGGAATAGACTTTTGTAATATCATTGTTTACTATTTTTGGTTGACGTGTTCTTTAGAATACTGTCAACTCTACTTCAGTGTCTGTATAATTTTACTGCAGTGGATGAACATGCGTTTTTCCTTCGCGTGACAGACATGAAAGATTGAAATATTCGCGTTTCATTACAATTCGAGAGATAAGTGAAATTTCTCTTGTATTCGTGCTTGACTGGGAATATAAAAAAAACAATAGACTAATTTTGCGTCAAAATATACTCTTTCTTTTTCATTGTAATATTTTTAAATAAAGTCAATTAAATGCAACGGGAATGATTGTGGTTCACCATTGTCAGAGACTGAGGAAGGAAGGAGTGGTGTGAATGGTTTGAACTTTTATGTAAGAATATTCTGAAAATTTCACATTTTTTGTTTCATAATTTTTCAGCTGTTCTCCAAAAATATAAATTAATGTTAAACTTTGTAATAAACATTTATATTTGAATAAAATGATTCTATCTTTGACATCCGTTCAGTGTATTTTCATACTTCAGCGAAAACGAACATATTTCTTTTCCGTGTTTCCAAGTGGCCTAAATTAACGTTTATCTCTATTACAAAGCTCATTAATCTTTCTAAACGTGTTTATTTCTTTTATCGCAGCTGACGTAACAGTAAGAGGAATTTCTCGAAAACCAGATATGATTTTATTCGAGTTGAATGTGAACATATTTCAGAACTGTATGGCTGGAGAGAATAAAGTTTGAAACAAAAGGACAGCTCGCTGAAACGATAAAATCGCCCCAAAACTTTCGTTTTTATACGGCTTACACAAAACCAAAATCAATACGTTCCTTAAACCTTTTAGGTAGGAGAATGTAAATACCGTAAAATGGAGGGTGGGCTTTAACGTTGTTAAAAGCAGTAACTGGAATTAAGAGCTGACTGAAACAAACGAAACATCACTGGTAAAATATTTTGAAGAGATAAATAAAAAGATGAAATATTCCAGTATTTTCCGCGGAACATGGGAAATGTGTGCGACGAAATAAAATTCTTGAGCACCTAATTAATGACGTGCATCCGTGTATGAGCATTCTATAACAGAGTACCTGGCTTCATAGGGTACAAGTTTTCAGCCAATTTCAAAATAAACTTTTGTACGGCTTAATAAGTAAATATAATATTAGGAAAATGAATCTCTCTATCGGTGATTGTGATGTCATTTTGGAAAATTCTTCTCGTATATTTCCTTGCAGTCATTTTCGTCTTAAAAATGTGAAGAGTTCCGTAGAGCACAAACCTTCCCGGACCCTCCGGTCTATTTTTCAGACCAAAGTAAGGATGACGTAGATCGCAGAATGCACACACCGCTTACAAAAAGACGATAGGATCTTGGAGTCTATTAGCAATTCATTCAAGGTACCGTAAACTGCATATCATGAGAACAAAAGAAGTTAATTTTCCGGTATTAATTCGCAATATTTATCCCATTATTATCCGCTGAAGATCGCTATTCGCCGAGTATTTTCAAGTGTCTTGTATTTGCATTTTAACTCAGCATTCCCAAAACGATTTAGTAAATTCGCTTTTGAATACCGTTGACAACATTCCTGTAATTCGATTGTGGTTCGGGTAAAGGGAGTTAAATCATATTTGTTAACGTGGAGTTACGTTGCCTGTGGAGGTACACATGAGAGAATCTACCATTTACATGAAAAATTTAATACTAAGATTATGTTCATTTAATATTTTAGAATTATTCTCTGATTTACAATGATTGACCAAATTTTATTTCCACTTTCCCACAAATTCACTTTTATATCTTAACTTCCTCTAACGGAACACATTCGAATTAATTTATTGTTCTCAACTCGCATTAAAATTGCAACTACTAAACTTACAGCACATGATTACCATTTATTTGCATATACAACATACTCAGATACTACTTTCAAGAAACAGCCTTGCTAAAGACAACTTAAAATCGTCAATGCAGATTTTTGCAGAATCGTAATGACCCCAGAATTAACATGAGATAAATTAGTTAGCAAAAACAAACTATGCTTGCGCTTTACTCCTAACATTTATTACTGTCCACATTTGAAGTGCTCCTATAATTCGAAATTTTCTTTTCTCCTCTTCTCAAGCTTTGACACAGGTTGTATTCGAGTTCGTCTTACTATATTCCGAAATATACGGTAGGAAAACGTTCGCCGAGGAAAGGCAGCATCGCTTTATTGACATATTCATCGCGACTCCATTTCTTTGTGTGCCGCGTATCTGGCGGCGCATTCAAGAGCTCGAATTTCCGGGCAATTCCCGCGATCCGAACATAACTCGCAGCCCCATTGCCGCGCCGCCGCCGCCGCCACCGCCGGCGGGTTGCCCGCCCGGGAGCAGCGCAGCGCGCGGCGGACGCGGCGCCTCGCCCCCGGCAGCTGTCCCGCGCTCGTTAAGAGCAGCCGGACGCCGCCGCCACCGCCGCCACCGCGCCATAAAGCCAAACCGGATTACGCGCGGGTGGGGGCGGGATGGGGTGAAACGGGGAGGGAAGGGTGAGGGCAGGGTGGGATGGGCGAGGGACGGGGGCGAGGGACGGGGCCAGGGACGGGGGCGAGGGACGGGGGCGAGGGACGGGGGCGAGGGACGGGGGCGAGGGACGGGGGCGAGGGACGGGGGCGAGGGACGGTGGCGAGGGACGGGGACGGGGGCGAGGGACGGGGACGGGGGCGAGGGACGGGGACGGGGGCGAGGGACGGGGCGGGGGACGGGGGCGAGGGACGGGGGCGAGGGACGGGGGCGAGGGACGGGGGCGAGGGACGGGGCGAGGGACGGGGGCGAGGGACGGGAGCGGGGGGATGAGAACGACATCGAATGGAATGGGGCGGGGCGGGTCAGGGGCGGGGCTGCTCCGTCGGCGGGGGAAAGGGGAATGAGGTGGGGAAGGGCGGGGGCGGAGCAGGGGGGTGGAGGTGGTGAGAGGCAGGTGGAATGGGATGGGGGCCGAGTGGAACGGAACGGGGCGGGGGCGGAACAAGGGTGGGACGGCTCCGTGGGGAAAACAGAGGTGGCGGGGAAGGGTGGGTACGGAGCAGGGCGAGACGGGGAGGAGCAGGTTGGTGTGGAATGGAGGCGGGGAGCAGGTGCGTGGAGAGGCGTCGGCGGAGCGGGTTGGGGGTGGGACGGACCGTGCCGCCTACGGAGGTCGATAAAATCGGAGCGGAGGGTCTGTTTTATCGAGTTTTACGCGCGGCCGCGGTATTTAAAAGAGGGGCGCCTGCCGCCGCGCGGGTGGGCTCGCGCCAGGGAGTGGTGTAGAGGAGAGGTCGGCGCGGCCGTGGACAGCACAGCACAGGACGAGGAACAATCGAAGGGAAGTGAAGAGAAAGGAAAGCGGATGGGGAATATACACTGAATGGAAGAGTGAGAAACATCGGTGTGCGAAAGAGGGAGAGCATGAGATGTGATTGAAGACAGCTGGTTGTGGCTGAAGAGGGCTAAGGATGCCGGAAGAGGACTTAGGATGTCGGAAGAAGGCTCGGTATGATTAAAGGAGTCTGCGGATGATGGAAGAGGATTGGAGATGGCGGAAGAGGATTGGGGATGGCGGAAGAGGATTGGGGATGGCGGAAGAGGATTGGGGATGGCGGAAGAGGATTGGAGATGGCGGAAGAGGATTGGTGATAGCGGAAGAGGATTGGAGATGGCGGAAGAGGATTGGAGATGGCGGAAGAGGATTGGAGATGGCGGAAGAGGATTGGAGATGGCGGAAGAAGATTGGAGATTGCGGAAGAGGATTGAAGATGGCGGAAGAGGATTGGAGATGGCGGAAGAGGATTGGAGATGGTGGAAGAGGATTGGAGATGGCGGAAGAGGATTGGAGATGGGGAAGAGGATTGGAGATGTCGGATGAGGGTTGGAGATGGCGGAAGAGGATTGGAGATGGCGGAAGAGGTTTGGAGATGGGGAAGAGGATTGGAGATGTCGGAAGAGGATTGGAGATGTCGGAAGAGGATTGGAGATGGCGGAAGAGGATTGGAGATGTCGGATGAGGATTGGAGATAGCGGAAGAGGATTGGAGATGGCGGAAGAGGATTGGAGATGGCGGAAGAGGATTGGAGATGGCGGAAGAGGATTGGAGATGGCGGAAGAGGATTGGAGATGGCGGAAGGGGATTGGAGATGGCGGAAGAGGATTGGAGATGGCGGAAGAGGCTCAGAGGGTAAAGAAGAGTGAAGTGGTCGAGGGAAAGTGAAGAATGGTTGGAATCGGAATAGCGGTTGAAAATGTAAAAAGGAGGGGGTAATAGTCTAAAAAACGAGGATATCAGAAGAGGGAGCGGGACGGGAGCTGGAGGGTTGCGGAAGGCGAATCGAGGTTTGGGCCAGGAGAAGTGGGAACACATCCAACGAACAGGATTTTCCGAGCTGCTAGGTGGGCGGGGAAGGAGGGCAGACGTGAGAAAAATTCGCCCGTTAAAAGGTCGGCAGGGCGGAGCACTTGGCACTGTGTGGAGAGCTGCGAGACGTGCTGCGGTCTGACGTGCACACGAAGAAGAGTGATGGCCATGTGAATGCAGAGCTTTTTGCCGTAAATCGCGAATACAGGATGTTGGTAGCTGGTTTCGTTCTTGTGGCGCCGTTGATGTGCTTTGGACAAATATGCCGTCGTAAATCATCTGTTCCCTTTGGCGGTTGTAGTATATTGCTATGACTTTAGTACAATTGCATTTATATATTTTCCTGTGTGCTTACACAATACAGAGTTTGGCATTTTAATTTCTTCCAATGAGTGAAATGCTCGTAGTTGTTAGTTGTGAATTTATAATAAAATTCTTGAAGAATTTCAATAAATTATGCTCACATGTTACATTATTGCAAATTAAGCAAGCATTTAAAATTAAAAAATTTCGTTCAATATTATTTAGAAACTTAGATGATCTAACTCTCAGATAATTGACTATCGATCTTCTGTGTTTTTGAGTAAGGAAGGATTCTCTTAGTTTGAACCCGTGATAGAAAGCAATAATTTAGTTTAGAGTATGACGGAAAGAACAAGTACGACCAAAAATACTGAAGTACACATGATAATGGCATTACCTTTATGAATAGGATGCGTAAGAGGACATCGAAGGGTGAGAACTTGGCTAGATTGTAATTGGAGTGGTTGAGTTGTGAGGGTTGAGCAAGCTACGATGTGCGAATCGCGGTAGGAAATAAGAGAAATGTAACTAAATAATCGAAGGGAGGAAGAAGACGATGCATTAAAGGAAGTTATGGGAAGGGATATCCGCGGTTGCCAGACAAGGCGACGTCCGGGAGGGACGGTGCAGCGCGGACTGGAATAGTGAGTTGTGCGGAAACGGTGCCGGGGTGAGGTTGATGTAAGGCTGACTAGGGGGAGTGTAGAGGTGATTTGGTAGGGAGCCGAGAGAAAAGAGAAGAGGAGGAGGTGAGGAGAGAGAGAGAGAGAGAGAGAGAGAGGAGGGGAGAGAAGTATAAGCGAACCGGAAAAGGGTGATGTGTGGGACAGGGCAACCGATAAGGAACGGAGAAAGGACGCACAACGAGATGTGGCGAGGGATAGATAAAGACCCCAGTCTAGACAACGGGTGAGGAAGCGAGGCGAGCAGCGGCGCGGAGACAGGGGAAGCGGGGGCGGGGGCGTGGCGCGGGTGGAACGTGGCGGGTGCGGGGCGGGGTGGGGCGGGACGGGGATGGTGAGCTCGGTAAGGGCAGCGAAGGGCGTAACGGAGATGGGCGGAACGGGGACGGGCGGGGCTGTGGAGGGTTAGCGCAGGCGGCAGCGGTGGGTGCCGCGTGGTATCTGTCGTCGGAAGGGCGTTAACGACCGTGCAACCACGGCGCGGCGTCACGTTTACGACCAGGAAGGCCGGCGGCCGCCGCTGCCCGGGGTCCGGCCGGTCCGGCGACGGACAGTTCTGGGCGCTGACTCAGGCAGCGTGGATACCCCCAAGCTTCACAGCACGACCCACCATCTCTCCGGCTGGCTCGGTTGTTTATGATATTACTTCCACGGTGTTTTATGCCAGGTTTATGCCCAATCCATGTCATTACATGTGTAATTTTTGGTTTTCTAAGTGTGTTCGCGGCAAATTTCATTCGTAATTCTCCAGTAGTAATTCAATGTAGAAGGCTACATTGAATCCTCCTCCTCCAATTGCATTAAAATCGTGCATTTATGATTTATTCACAACTACGGATAGTCCTCCGAGGCTGTGATATTACTACATGTCTCGAAAGGGGAACTTCAATTATATCAGCAATACATGTAAGTCAAAGGTATGTAAACCTTAAGATCACGGAGATACTGTATGATTCTTATCCAATGTCATGAATAGTGAAGGTAATTGGAAGAGGAAAGTGAGAATGAATGAGAAGAAAGCGGAAAATGAGAATGAGAAGAAAGAGGAAAATGGGAATGAAAAGAAAGAGGAAAATGAGAATGAGAAGAAAGAGGAAAATGAGAATGAGAAGAAAGAGGAAAATGAGAATGAGAAGAAAGAGGAAAATGAGAATGAGAAGAAAGAGGAAAATGAGAATGAGAAGAAAGAGGAAAATGAGAATGAGAAGAAAGAGGAAAATGAGAATGAGAAGAAAGAGGAAAATGAGAATGAGAAGAAAGAGGAAAATGAGAATGAGAAGAAAGAGGAAAGGAGAATGAAAAGAAAGAGGAAAAGGACAAGCACAATGAGATGACAAAGGAGGTGGAGAACGAGAAAAGGAAGAACGAAGAGTAATAAGAACGGTAAAAAGGGACCCAACGATTAGAAAAAGAAGAGAAGGAGATGATGTTTGACATCACAAACTTCGTCTTCCAAACCCCTTAGCGCAAGGCGCTCACGCCTCGGGCTCCGGAGCGGGGTCGCGGGGCAGCGTTGCGCCTCTAACTTTGCACTTCTTCCCGCGCGATCGCGCACAGGGGAACATTCACGCGGCGGCGGCGGCGAAATATTAAAAGCAAAGGCACCGTGAAACTTGAAGAAGGTGAAGGCCGAAGACTTTCGCAGCCCCACAAGCGCAGCGGAAGGCCTCTGGAGGATACGAGGGTGTGGCAGGAAGTGTTAGCTGGAGTTGGGTTGGCACACAGGGGAGGGGCGAGGGTGCCCCGTAGCCGTTCACAAAAAAACATTTTTTTTATTTATTCTAGCTTGGCTATTGGCCCTCTGCAGCCGCGTATGATATATACATTAGTAAGAGATATGTACATGAATAATCTGGTACAATATTCTAGTTTAAATATAATACAATTTCGTGCTTATGTGATTTGTCATGAGAAAAGACTCATCAGTTCTAGTCTATGGGGGATCGACAAATTCTCTTGGTAGCTTTCTTTTTAATCTTTTGTGATGAGAATTCTGCTTACCTATATAAAAGTGATTGGCTGAAGGGATCTTTAATATTTTAGAATAGAATTTTGCGGCTAAGAGGGAGAAGCGGACGGGGATGGGTTTAATGCCAAGTTCGATAAGTAACTGCGCATTTGGAATGTACCAGGGAACTTTAGTGATGATAGAAATCTATTTTGATAAATTTGCATTTTGTTTATGTTTGTTTTATGAATCATTTTATTTACGTAAATATGTTTAAAAACTAATTTTTCCTTTTTAAGCTCACAGTTTGGGAAATCGATGCACGACATTTGCGGAAGATGCTCTCCAAACCATCGTTTAGACTTCGGACGCCTATAATAATGTGTTAAAATGTTAATTGATTGTTAGAAATTTTAAAATACATATTGTAGGAATAGGTGCGCCGTGAATTATTTGACTTTGAAATTTGGACTCTCGAAATATGAAACATTACAGGTAGCAACCATTTCAGGGAGGTCCATTTCAGGGAGCAACGAACCATTTCAACAAACCAATGGAGCAGGGAACGACGTCCGTTTCAGGGAGCGAACTCTGAATGAAAAATTTACTGAGAACAACGAACTGGAAATAAAGACGGTGTAATAATAGAAAAGAAAATAAATAATATAAAATCTTGATAGAGCTGACAATAGAGTTGAGTATTTTAGGTTGGTAGTTATATTTAAAGCCAAAATAAAAATAGAAACATACCTAATATAAGAAATTTGAATTTAGATTCTAGTCGAGTGAATACTCTTGGACCTGCCTATTCAGTTACACCCCCACATTGAAAAAGGTCGGAGTACCAATTCGTTAGGACACCGTAATTTTACCGTCGAGAATCACTTCTATATTGGTCTACAATGAATATGCGTAAAGTGAAAAACCTGCAGTGGAGCAAAATACATTCATTTCTCAATGAAAGAATAATAAATATTTAAGAGAGCTTTGCGGCTATTTTCTGCCTTATCCTAGAGTGGTCAGAATAAGGCTTCTAACGATGTCGTCTAAACGAAGGTCTCACGGAGTCGTTAAGTTAAAATATTCTCAATTGTTGGTTAAATACTGGGGCTACCTGCAAAACTAACTTCAAGGATATTTTGTACAAGTAACTCCGGTCACAGTCTTTCCTTAAAATACTTGCCCTTAATCCGTTTATGATTTTTCTAAACTCAGCCTTCCTAGCATATGCTGTGTGCTTTTCTGCTGGTGTAAATAAGTATTTTCGTATTATTGTACAGTTATATTGACTTAACGCTGCCAAACAGAGGAACGAAAAACCACTCAAAACGGTCGACGTCCGTTATAGACTGAACAGACTGTTAAGGACAATCGAAACAAATGAGTTGTAGCTTAAATAGCGTATTACACCAATTCCAAGAAATGGAATTCATTCTTTAAATGACTTTTTTAAAAGAAAATGATTTTACTAAATGTACTAAAAACACACGCGAACAGTACAAATAACGTGTACTTGGCTGGTCGTAAATTTCGTCTATTGCCTCCTTTTGCACACTTCAACCGCATGTGTTATTTACTGTTTTTATCCTAATGTTAAATAACTATTAAAACATTCTCTCGAATGTACGTGCGAAAAAATGCTGTGTTGTTGCATTTTTGGTAGGGAAATAATTTGACCGTGTCTTTTGAAATTGCTTTTTTTCAGTTTTATAGGGTTCTTTATTTTCAGCGCTTCGATGTTTTACTGACCCTGACTATCCAACCAAAGATCATACATTATCATCTGTTGCATATCACCAGAAACCACATCGGCTGTGCTCAAAGTTTTGTGAGTTCTTCCTCTTTCTGTCTCATCTCGAGAAGATCATTTGAAGATATTTTGAACATTCGGTGCTTGTCCGCCATTCTTCGGTTTCATTCTTCTAGGCTCACGACATTACCCACAATGTCGCACTGGTGCTTTGACTTACTACTTTGTATTTTCTGTATTGCAAACGTAGAATAGCACCTTAATTCATCCAAATTCACTGTACTTATCAAAATTTTGTGACGTTTCACCAGTCCTCAGTTCTCTCCTCCGTATTTCGGAATTAGAAATTACTCGCGTAAAAGTCGCGACCGGAGAGCTGTAAAAAGGTGATCGGTTGCGGAACGGGATTTCCGAGACAGTGACCAGAGGGTGCGGCGGGGTCGGGATCACAGTCGTCGTCGTCGGTGGCGCCGCCGCCGGTGGCGGCCGCTATGGCGGCTGTGGCGGCGGTCGCAGCGGTGGCGGCCGTGGTGGCGATGGCGGCGGCCGTGGCAGCTGTAGCAGCTGTGGCGGCGGTGGCGGTGGTGGCGGTGGTGGCGGTGGCGGCGGTGGCGGACGTGGCGGCGGTGGCGGCGGTGGCGGACGTGGCGGCGGTGGCGGCGGTGGCGGACATGGCGGCGGTGGCGGCGGTGGCGGCGGTGGCGGCGGTGGCGGCGGTGGCGGCGGTGGCGGCGGGGGCGGCGGGGGCGGCGGCAGCGGTGGTGGCGGCGACGCTGGTGGAGACAGCAGCGGAGCCGGCAGCAGCAGCAGCAGAATCGCCAGCAGCGATGTTTGCAGGAGTCCAGGGCGCCAAGAGGGTGCTGGCGCGCGAATGTTTGCGGAGGGAGAGAGACGGAGCAATGGCGGTGAGAAAGAAAGAGAGAGAGAGAGTCGGAGCTTCGAGCCCAATGATGGGTGAGGGGCTTCTTTTCGACCGATCAGAGTGACCTCAACCGTACTGGGCTCTTAACGCTTCGGCGTTTCCGTTAATAAAAAGAGAAGAGGTGATCCGCTGTATCTACCTATCCCCGTATTTTTTTTTGTATTATGTGGGTTCTTTGCACACTAAATACGGAAATACTACTTTTAAATTAATATGAAGATACATGAATGACTGCAATGAAAGGTAAAGGACTTACAGAAGTAATGTTATTTGCGTAATTTTTGCGCACAAAGAATTCACAGAAAAACGGAGAAGAAAGTTGGAAGAATGAAGTAAATGGTAGTTCACGAACGATGAAGTGCAGATATTCATTGGACAAGAATAGAATTGATTTTTCTAAATATTTTTATTTCTCTGCAGTTCATATGTCTAAAGTGTCTAAAGTGTTCGTGAGCATTGTGAATACTTCTGTCAATGGCTTTCGAATTACATGATACGACGCACTACAAATGGTAAACCAGCCAAAATATTGCATCGGCACTGCAACCCACGTAAGATTCATGCAAGTTTTTTTTTATTTTAATTTTTTATAACATATTTACTTCTAAACAATTATTTACCATTCTGAATATTATTCTATTATCAGACTTTCTTATGAATTATTGTCATTATATTGTTATTTCTATTCTTTGTAATGGTGTCATAAGCATTCGAGAATTTTGTGCAGTGATTCTAAAAGAAAACTAGAAAAGGTGAGGAATTTATTTTGCTCTCTTGCGTTAATTATATTTTCTTTTTGAAATCACCTGAAACAAAGCGCAGTGGAATATGTTCGATTACGCCGTCCAGCTCCGACACTGCAAAAACGTCCGCGCTGTACCGACGATCGCTCGCAGCACGACGGAATCGTCCACCGCGACAGTGACGAAGGGGGACGCCGAGAGTTCGTGAGCGTGTGGGCGGTAGGGACACGCGCGTTCTTGGGCGCGCGGGCGGCGTGGGCGACGCGGCGGCGGGCGCCGTGGGCGGGCGCCGGGGCGCGTGGGCGGTGGCGTTGGCGGTGGCGTTGGCGGCGGCGTTGGCGGCGTTGGCGGCGGCGGTGGTGGCGACGGTGGCGGCGGTCGTGGCGGTGGCGGCGGCGGTGGCGGCGGCAGTGGCGGCGGCGGCGGCGGCGGCGGCGGCGGCGGCGGCGGCTGCGGCGGCGGCGGCGGCGGCGGCGGCGGCGGCGGCGGCGGCGGCGGCGGCGGCGGTGGCGGTGGCGGCGGCGGTGGCGACGGTGGTGGCGGTCGTGGCGGCGGCGGCGGTGGCGGTGGCGGCGGCGGCGGCGGCGGCGGTGGGCGCTCGGAGCAGTGGAGCGAATATCCGCTGACCTTTGGCCCGATCGAAGGTAACGGGACGGGAGGCTTTCGCCTTTGGGAGGGGCCGGGGAGGTCGAAGGATGGAAGATGATCAAGGGACGAGCGCACGGGATTCAGGACCTCGCCTTCCAGGAAGGCCGCTTTGATACGTTCGGTTCCCATTTTCAAATACGTCCTGAGGGCAGGGTCGTTCTGCGCTGTTCTGCTTTCCCATTATTGTGGTTTATAGAGGCGTTTTAATGGGAAATAGTTCTGTCCAGTTGAATTCAGTTTAGGAACTCATTAACTACTAATGTCATTACTACAACTTCTAACTATGTTAGCACGAATGAAAATGAGGTGAATGGAGTGGGAAAAAGTGGAATAAAAGTCAAGGAAAATGGCAGAACAATATCGTTTTCTCCCTAAAAGTATTAAAACAGTCCATTTTAACTCATAGCACGTCCCCGTCCATACAAGCCAATGGATGCAATATAGTTCTGCGGGGTACTACACGTACGGATTTTCATATTTTCTTTAATTGGATCTTTATTTATCACTCTTCAGCATACGAAGAATTTTTGACAAATAATATTTGTTGACAAAGGGATATCTTCTTATTGGTAAATTTTACATTCAAAGAGAAATAATTATATATTCTTTAATCTGATACCCTCTGGTACGGTCTAAAGACTGAGTGCATTCCGAAGAAAATAAAACAATGTGCTCTGCTCGAAGCAAACAAAGTTTTCTACTAATTGTTTTGTTCATCACGTCCAGAACGATGTGCTTCTGTAAGCCGAATAGCTAACCGTACTTCTCGGTATCATCAAAAATAAAATATTCTTTGTGCAGATACAAACGTGAAAAATGAAAATTTGTGAATTGATGGGAACGGCGTGCGTTTAACAACAGCTCTTTATTGGCGCAATATCTCTTAACTACGTCATCCGATTCAGATGCTCGGCGCTGGACAAATCGCATTTGATACAGACTGCGACAGAACTTCAAAAAAATCAAAAAGGTTTCGACGAGTATCCGCACATCAGGAAGTGAAATTAGTAAAGGAATAATTTTTTGGTAATATTAAGAGAAGCCGAGAGATATTGGCTTTTTACACCTGAAATGATTTGGTCCTTATAAAAAACTAGATAGTTTACCAAAATTGCCCGAATGGTTATTTATGGTACAGGCTCTCTTTGCCTGTTCATTTCCGCGCCGGACCTCTAGACTTCGGTTTTTCTTTCTTGGCGCGTGGGGGAGTGTCATCAAAATGGAATATCTCACGGTATTTCGCGTCGTTCTCGATTGTGCGGCTAGCACTCGCATGATCGCGACTGTATCGAGCAGTGCTGGCGATCGTGCGAGCCCTTCGGCACAACGGAGAACGACGCGAAATACCGTGAGATATTACATTTTGATGACACACCCATGCGCCAAGAAAGAAAAGACGAAGTATAGTTTGGCTCGGCCCGCCTACGCCTTCTTTGACCGGTGCGTCTGCTTCGGCCCCCATGCTCCGCTTCACCCGCCCAGCGTGTAGCATCCGCCCTCCCCTCCCCTCCCCGCATCGCCCCCTCCCTCCGCACAACGCCTTGCAACAATGCCATCCACATGCATTGCGGATTGCATTAAAACAAATTTGGTAAAAAACAAACAGTGAAAACAAAACACATTCTGAGGGTAGCAGTTTGACCTGCCATCTCCGACTCCCTTGTTTTTTTCTCGGTGGCTCATGAATATTCATGCAAAATTGGAGAGCAATCGCTTCAGTGATTCACAAGTTTTTGTACAACAATCACGTACACCCATCAATGATAGATTATATTTTAAATTATAGACAAACATGAGACCTGAGTCATGGTACGGAGTTAATTAGTGGTGCTTAAACAGTACCTACTTTCTTGCCAGTATTTTCATGCAAAATTGCGCGAAAAATTCTCAAATTTTCGAAAAATTATACATGACCGTATTTCAAAACCTAACAGATTTCATTAAAGGAAAAATCTGTCTTTAATATTTTAGTTGAAGGAACACTGAAAAAAATTTGAACTTTTGTAATTTTCAAAAAATTAAGATTATCAACGAATATGAGACCTGCACCTTTTTCTTTATCGTCCGTCCCATCTTCCAACAAAAACATTTAATCAAAAACGTTGGATCCATTTGTTTAAAAATTTGGGAAATGCCCCAGGAATTTAATTTTATGTTAATATTTAATTAAAATGTCGGCTTCAAATTCAAGGGGCCGCGACATCCGCCAGAACGATTGGGGAATATCAATTTTGGAGAAAATCGGCTTAACAGTTTAACCACTAGCGTTGTTCACAGATGGACTGAGAGACATTTTGCCGTCATTCGATTCTTCGGTATCAAGGACCCACAAAAAATTGATTCTGGCTACATCACATATTAGAGGATTTTTTTCTAAATTTAGCAACTGGATTTATCCACTTTTTCGTTACCAGGGTTCTGTACTAAGAGTTTTCCTGGCGAAAACTCGCCGTTTCTTCTCTCAGCATTACATAACTTTCTCTCTACCCCGCAGCAAGAAAGTAAAAAGTATTATTTCTTTACTCTTTGCTCTGTCCTAAACCGTGGGATGACCTCTGCCTGTTTCCAGCTGAGCGAGCATCAAGCGTCGAGGTCCCGAGAGCGTCCCAACCCCTTGGCCCGAGCTCTCCACCGGCGCTCGGCCGCGTTCGGGTGTTCGGGCCTGCGCGGCGGCCGAGCGGGCAGCGGGCGCGCGCCTCTGTTTTTGCGTATTTATCTTGGCCGCAGCCGGAATTAGCGGGGGGCGGGGCGGGAGGGCGAGCACGTCCGTTGGCGCGCGGGGGCGCGCGTGAGCAATTTGGGAGGCGGGACTTAATGAAGACGCTCGCTGCCCCCCCGGGGGGTGGAGGTGGAGGTGGAGGTGGAGGTGGAGGTGGAGGTGGAGGTGGAGGTGGAGGTGGAGGGGGCGGCGGCCAGTGGTGTGAACGCTCCCGGCTGGCCCGTTAGCTCCCGCGCCCCTAAACCTACGGGTCCCAAATGGGATGGAAGGCGTGTGCAAAAAAGAAAAGAAAAAGGAAAAAAAGGTGAAGGTTTTTACTGTGAGACCTTTACAGGTTTGACACTTGGGATTTCTTGGGAAATTGTACGAATCAGAAAACGGTGCAGGATAGGTAACCGGGATACGTCTAAACCAGTGGTGTCAAGGTCTCCTACTGGTGGCAGTGGCACGCCTCGCGGCACCGTGCCATGCCACGAGCGTCTCTGCGCCACTAGCGTCGGGAGAGGAAACTGTTAGTAACCCCGCCGTTTCACAATAGCGATGGCGTTGTCTCTTGCGGCAGGGTTATGAACTGCGTGGAGAGGCGATTTCGTCGTGGCACTCGTGCCACGGACTTAGGATTTCTTGGCACATCTGTGCTCTGGGTGCATTTCTTGGCACTCCTGTAGCTTGGGTAGAAGAGTGCCAAGAAAAATGCACATTAACATACACAAGTCACATTAACATCCGACGGCAGAGAAATTTTTGGACTCCTGAATTTACTTTAGTTTTACTTCAATATCCGCTGTACTTTTATTTTTTTAAAGAAATTAAAATTTATGTTCGGTTCGTGGTAATGATAATTGTTATTTAATTTGTCATTCAAAGACACTACTACACATACTATCCTCTCCTTTTTGGGAATAAAATGAAATATTGATTTTTATGATGTTCAATGAAAAAACGAAAGCACGGTTAGGGATGAAACCATAGTAATGCAGAAAACCTGCAGTGCAGTTTGTTGTGTGTATTAAATGTATATTTCACTTTTGAATTTTTCACAATGAAAACAAACGTTGAAAGTGAACTACAGCCATAAATGATGTGGAAACTGTAAGGAGGAGATTCTTTTGTTTATCTGTCTACCACATCCATGTATTATTAAATGAACTTTTATTTTAAAATTGACATTTAATGAGGGAAATAACTATTTAAATAGACAAATGTATATTTAATTAAATGTATAACATGTCCATTATTAAGAAACACATTACTAGATAGCTTAACTTTACCTTAATAAAGACGACGTTTTTATAAACTAAACAAAAATACATTGTTTCATCACATCCCTCACAATTCGTCAATTCTCTCAAAAGACAATTGTTTAGAATGAAGTCTTGCGACTCTTACGCACGTTTTTTAAAAGTATGAATATTATTAGTAGTTTTTATACACAGAAATCGGTCTGGGCATTATCTATCTAAAAAACGGATATTCCACGTTAAACATATTTTAACATTGATATACATATTTTAAATAGAACTTAAGATACTAAATTTTTAATTTTATCAAACAAAAAGAATATCAAATATTAAAATGTGGATTTAAACATAATCTGCCGTTCATAATTTCTTGCTAAGATACTCTCTTCTGATAAGTCGTAGGCGTCCACGATCAATCCTTTGAATGCTCTCTGGTGACGTCGCAGAAATGGCTGTGACATGGACAATTCGACCATAATATAGTTGTGTTCTTCAAAGCTCTTTGCCTGTTTGATCAATGATCGGCTTCATAAACCCTGGTAATTCCGAGAAATATATAAACTGGAGCACAGATCAGCGTGGCGTACACCATACCTGAAGAAGTGAACGGCAAGAGGGTCGAAACGTCAAACACGGCCTTCGTCGCGACGTCACCCGGACCAACACATAGGGTCACCGGTAGCCAAAACATAGGGTCTATATGAAAGTAGAAAGTGGTTGTCAGTTGGGTGTGATTGGGGAAGGCATTGATGAGAGCTACACCATCCACCGCGTTACGATTTAGCTACAAGCAATGTTATCCGAATAACAATAACAAAACGAACAGCACTAGCTATTCTCTCCCATGCAACGCACTTTAACACAATTAACCCCTCCCTCGTCACTTGCAGAGACATTCAACGTATTAACCGCAACATTCGGAACATGTCATTCATTTACTCTATTATTTTAGGAAGCAACACTCCAAACGCCAGAGATCATATTCTGTTCACTGTTGTTTTGACTACATCACTGGTGTCATCACATGCCCACAAACCACCTTATAACGTTTATTCCTAGCTTCCTATTTCACGTTTCCGGGTGCGTCAACGGCAATGGTCATTATTCCCGTAAGAGTAGTGAAAGTTTTACGTCGGGAGATAACGATGATCTTTCCCTGCATGACGGTGAGATCCGGTGGCGACATACACGTCGTCTATCGGGATTTGCCCCGACCAGGTACCTCCCACGAGTGATGCACCGCCCCAGTCGGGACAAGCTTTAAATTTCGGTTTAAATTTTCGTTACATTATCGGGACTTGAACCCTAGGACTTCCCGATCAGCGACCTGCAGTGACATTCGTTCATGCCCTGCGCCACCTAAGCAGGTTCTTGCTTACGGGGGTTCACTGGTTGTGGAGCACTGTGCAAAGTCCGTTCCTTTTTGCGCGCAGTGGCCGGCACCTGAGGCGGCCTTGGGGGACGCCTGGATGCAGCGTTGATGGCGCGCTTTTTCTGCCCCGCCACCGCAGACTCTCGTTTGCTTCGTCTTCGGATTTTTTTTATTTCTCTTCCGAGTGAGGCTGCTTCTTGTGCTGTTTCTCTTTCTTGGAGTTGTTTTCTCTACGCTGCTCCATCATCCCGTTACGTGCGCTCGTATAATTTTGTTATGTGTTCATTAGGTTGCGTGACCTTGTAGCTCATCTTGTTAAAAGTGAATATAGTATCTCAAAAACAGTTCAGCGCACCGGCTAACTTTAGCTTGAAGGTGATTCTGAAGCGACTTTGACCGGGAGGGAGGTCGGAGGATTTGAGATTCTAAAGCGACTTTAACCGGGAGGTCCGATGATTTGAGATTCTGAAGCGACTTTGACCGAGAGGTCCGAGGATTTGAGATTCTGAAGCGACTTCGACCGGGAGGTCCGAGGATTTGAGATTCTGAAGGTGACATTGAACGGGAGTTCGGAGGATTTGAGATTCTGAAGCGACTTCGATCGGGAGGTCCGAGGATTTGAGATTCTGAAGCGACTTTGAACGGGAGGTCCGAGGATTTGAGATTCTGAAGCGACTTTGAACGGGAGGTCCGAGGATTTGAGATTCTGAAGCGACTTTGAACGGGAGTTCGGAGGATTTGAGATTCTGAAGCGACTTCGATCGGGAGGTCCGAGGATTTGAGATTCTGAAGCGACTTTGAACGGGAGGTCCGAGGATTTGAGATTCTGAAGCGACTTTGAACGGGAGTCCGACGGTGGCGGATTTTCGACACTAGCGATATAGCTAGTTCGGATTCAGCCGCTGTCTGGAAGTGAATTCTAGAGGCCAGCTGCTCTGATTGTGGTATGCCGTGGTTTCTCCGATCAGTACCAGAGGAGTATACCGGAGGAGTATCCAAAGAAACGGACCGCGTGCGATCTTTTCTTCCTTTTCCTTGACACTCTCCACTTACAAATACACACACATATCTACAGACCAGTCGGGAGCTTAGAACTTGCACAGACTAGGGCGGTGCCTCGCTAGGGAGTGTTACCTGGGGAAGGAACTCGACAGCAAACCGACGTGTAGTTTGGCGCCGGATCTCACCATCCAGCGGGGAAGGGTTCATCGCCACCTCCCGGGATGAAACATCCACTACACCAGATCTGCACAACGCCTGCTCCCACGGGCATTCTGCACTTGCGAGCCGCTCGCCTGCCCGTGGCAGCGCCGAAAGTGCAAGTAGTGGGGAGTAGGAAGCTTTGCGGGGAGGGGAGAAGTCTGACGTAGCACGACGCGGCGCGTAGATTGAATGCCTGGACGTCTAATACAATGATCCATGCTTCAAAATTATATGCCCATTTGTTTAAATGGATTATATCTAGTATTTCAAGTTACCAGGGTCATAATTCACTGTTTACGTTCTGTGCACTGCTGTATATCCACCTTTGTATCCACCACTGTATGTATTTTCATTTTCTAATATTTTTAAAGAAAATAACATGCTCATTTTGACTCTTAAGCATTTTTTAAAGCAATAGCTTTAAAATATATGCTTATATATAAGAGAAAAATATTATTTAATTCTATCTAACAAAAAATTGCAATTTAATAATTGATTGTTCACCAGGAATGGTATAATCTCCAAATCATAGAAAAATGAACAAAATCATGAGAGCAATCTCTCACATCAAGATCGACATAAAATAGAATATGTGGCAATTCCAAGAAGGGTAATGTTTAATAGCACATTTGTGACAATTTTTCCCCATTATGAAACTGAATAAAAGAGATCAACGAGCAGACTTCTGTCACGATAAGTTACGGACAATCATAAGATAATCATGGGTATTTGTTAAATAGAATGCAAAGGGCTTTATATTTTTATATGATGTCGTAAACGACTCTACACTCTTGTCAGAAATTAGAACAGAAAATAATCATGATTTTTTTAAGAACAATATGTTTTTGCTTTGAGAGAACAGTCTTATTCAATTAAACATAGTTAATAAAAAATAGTTTATTGCTATCATCATCAAACAAAAACAATTCAGTATCAAAATTTTGTGTTTAGCACAACACTAAATTTATGATTACATCGTAGCAAAGCGAATTGCGTTAGAAGCCCTACAAGCAATTATAATACTTGGTGTCGAAATCTAATATGTATAATTCGTTTTAGTTTCATATTTCGCCCTGTCGTATATCGAGAACAAACATTTGCAATATAATACAAAAGACTATATTAGTTGAACTGTGTACGACCATCATGTTCTTGCCGATTGCTCTTTAAATTTACGCGCTATCTTTCGAATTGCGCATTCTGATTGGTGGACCCCACTCCTAGATTGGGTCTCATCCCCATCCTTCATCGATTTTCTCATTTGCACCCGAGTTGCCCGCACGCAGCTCCTGAGGTCAGTGAAAGTGCAAAATGCTGTGCAGGTCTGCACTACACGAACAAGACTAATGACAATAGTATTCGACGTGTCCGGAAACGCCAATCAATAATCAGCTCTGCGTTACTTGTGACATTCGAAATAAGATGAAACCATTGATCCTTTCCAAAAATTGACTTGGATATTTAGTACGAAGTCAAGAATTATCAAGTCTCAAATTCCGGTTCACTCAAACTATCAGCAATCTCCGAAAATATCTTTGCTCTCACACTTTTATTATTTCTTTTCTAATTGTCCTTTGTTAACATTTAACCCTGAAATATATTCTGCTTGAATTTTCTCATATATATGACAGTTTTCAATATTTCCGAATAGACATAATACCCCTTTGAATACTACTTTATCTCGTACGTATTTAGAAATGTTAGAGGAAATTCTTACAGAAAAGTTTTTCAGCAATTTATTAATCAATAAATTTGATGTGGCAAGTTTATCTCCTCCCTTCCTACTTTTTTCTCAAATGCTTTCTGTCAACTCGTTCATCTTCAGCGTATGGCGTGAACCAAATCCACTTTTCAGAGGCTACGAGCAGAATAAGACACATTTTATTTGATTTCGCGGTAAAAAACATTGTAACTGGGAAAGCTAGGCCATTCCTTCTCATAATGAGTCGTCGACGGAGCATTTGGTATGTAGTTCAGTTGCGGCCCACTGCTGCGTGCCTGTCCAACGGGTCGGCAACCGGCCTCGTCCTGTCTCACCCCGCCCGCCCCTTTCCTCCCCGCCTTGCCCTGTCCCGCCACGTTCCCTACCGCCCGCGCGGGGCGATGCGCTAAAGATAGTCGCTGCGCCCGCGGCACGGCGGTGCGGCGCCGAGATTCCCTTCCCGATGCACGCGGAGCTGCGGGTGGGCCGAGCGGGTGGAGAGGGGAGGAGAGGGGCCGAGCGGGTCGGAGCCGGGCGGAGCCGGGTGGAGCGGGGCGGAGAGGGGCGGAACGGGGCGGAGAGGGGCGGAACGGGGCGGAGTGGGATGGAGCGCGGCGGAGCGGGGAGAAGCGGGGTGGAGCTGGGAGGAGCGGGGCGGGGCAGAGCTGGGCGGAGCAGGGTGGAGCGGGGCGGAGCGGGGCGGAGAGGGGCGGGGCGGAGTGGGACGGAGCGGGGGGAGAGGGGCGGAGAGGGTCCGAGCTGGTCGCAGCCGGGCGGAGCCGGGCGGAGCTGGGCGGAGCCGGGTGGAGCGGTGAGGGGAGGAGCGGAGTGAGTGGAGAGGGGCGGATAGGGGCGGGGTGGCAGGGCCGGACGCGTGCACGCTGTCCATCGCGATCTCAGGCACCATGACGCCGCTCGCCCGCCAGCTCATTCCCTCGACACTCCTACCTTCGCTAGTACAGATGGCGGTTGTAACAAAAAAAAAATTATGCAATATTTTCTCGCATTTTAAAATGTAGACGTTCCGGGTGGGAACATCGCTGGCCGGAAGAAGCTGCGTCCTAGGCACAGCATAGTTTCTATTGTCATACTGTGTCCTTCTTCAAGGAAAATTATTTTCTCGCTTTCTGTTTCATTTGGCTCGTACAGCTACTCCATATTACCGGTTACTTAAAGTAGTTTTGGTTAAAAAAGCGATTGTACATAATTATATATACGTTGTTTCTGCATTACTATTTATAACTAACTTCCAATGCGCATAAAAAATGAAGATATAATGTTCCTTCCCGTCGTACGCGAGATATCTATATCCACGAATTCGGAGGAAATTCAAAATTGAACAGTTTTGATTTTGAATACAAATGTTTGATACAAATATTTCGATACAAATGTGTGATTCTGCCATTCCCTGTATTCTCATATTGAAAGAATTGAATTATCATACTCAGTGAGCACACATGCAACAGCAAGGCTGCAAGGAACACACCGATCGTCATTAAATTTTTGCTATTTACTTGTTGCATCATGGAAGAGAAACTTTCTTGATATTTGTGGTATGCAAAGAACTGTTGTACTGTGTATATGCTGTACTACGATTTTGAATATTCGTGAAGACTGTTTTTATTACATTTAAATTATTGTAGTATTATACAAGTTTATTTTATTTTCTGTTCTTGAGCAGTGCGTGTATTACGTTTTGAAAAACCATTTTGGATGGTTATGTTAAGCTTTTTTCTGCAGCAGCGTAATACTAGTAGATATGACATAATGTGATGTATGTGATAATGTCACAGTATGTGGTAATAACAGTACATATCACGTACTTTTGTGATAAAAGTAGAAATAGTTACGCATTTTTTGCGACAAAATTTCGATTATCACGAAGTACAATACAAGAAAACATAAAAAAACAATTTAACATGTACCTTTGCTACTTAACTCACGTTTTCCCATTTCATTGCATTTGTTATCTCTTTCTCTACGCCAAATACCCAGTTTATGTATTTGTTTAGAATAGGATATAAGAGGCAAAAAATAATCGAAAAACGTGAACTAAATTAAAAATTAAATTTTGTTTATAAACGTTAGTTTATTCCCACTCCTAAAATCTACTTCAACTGTCTGCCGCCGTCCTATGCGTCTTGCTACCCAATCAAAACTATTTTTAATTCGCGATTTCTCTCGGATGCTCAACTGGACGCCTCATCGTAGCATGTTTGCGAAAGTTTCCTTCGCCGCCTTCTTCAGGGTCGTTGCATTTCAGCCCTGAAAAGGGCCAGGATAGCATGAGTGAAACGTTAGCAAGCCAGCGTACGACGTGTCATCTTCTGATCAGTCGACAGCAATAACGATTTCGCCAGCGGAAGCTTTTCACATCACAGTTACCCTTCGCGCCACCACCCGCAATAGACCGTCTAGCCCGTATCTAAATGTTACTTTCGTCGGTCACTAATCACCATATTGTTCACCAAGTGCCTACCTATATTTTGCATATTTAGCACTCACCTCTCACTAGCTGTGATGATATTTAAAATTGAATAGTTACATAACAAGTTTACTACATTACCAGCTCTGTCTACGTAAATACCTCCAAATTTCGTTGTCATAAGTTTATTTAAATACTATTTGTTCACCATTTGATTTATCGTTGACTCTGCCCTAAGTGCAAAGCTTCAATCTTATTTTGTCCACTGCCTGTTTATCTCCTAATCATTGATCCCCCAACATCACGCAGTTTTCACACCCTACTCAAAGCAAGCTCACTTCCCATCCTCTACCCGCCGAAATACCGTGTACTTTCCGACTACTACTACTCCTCTGCCGCATTCCTACAACACGCCGACTACCTTCCAAAATCCACTCACTGCTCTCTTGCCACCCATTCTCCACCTACCACCCACTCGCTTTAGACACACTCCACTCTTGATCGTTGGTTGCTCACTCACTACTCGCCCACTGCCTTCCAATGCTAACGCACGCCATCTCCACCACTAATACTCCACCACTACCGCTCTTCCACTTTCTGCTCACGATCTTCTCACCGCACGCTCGCCCGCGCTCCGCAGATGTAAACAAGGTTGTTTCGCTCTTCACAAAGAGTGGTCGAGCTTTCGGTTCGATGCGCGTGTTATCTTCGCCATCAAAACATCGCGTTTTACGAGGCGAAAAAGCGATTTGTTTGTAACACTACCGTAAAAATGTGTTATATCGATAGGTATTTGTCATGTGAATATAATACCAACGTTCATCTGAATGCTCAGCACGGTTCATAAAAAGTATTGAGTGAATATCTTTTCGCAAATTCAACAATAGATGTTCATAAATAGTGAGGAATACATAATCGACCTTATGTAGATATAAATCAATCTAAAGCACATTAATTAAATTAAAAAAAACAATACAAATATGATTAACTTGCGCCCAGGTTCCTTTCTTCAGAAAACTGTCGCTTTGGTTTTAGTCCTTAAAATAATAGCTGTTTCTTTAAGGCTTTGACATTTAATTGTTTTTGTAAGCATTCTAGTGGTTTACTAGTGGCAATTGCTAGCAATTTTTTAAATATATTTAAATTTTAAAAATGCTTTTAAAATTGAGGTCAGTGAGGTGAGAAACAAACTGCTGTTTTACATGAAAACATCAAAATATTTTTTTATTTAAATTACAAAAGACAAAGAAAACTGAAAAGAAATGTATAAACAATTTGATTAAGAAAACAACAGGTCAAGTGGGAGAAAAAGAAGAAAAAAACAGCAGCTTTACTAACCTACCGAGTAATGTTAGGGTCAAAAAAAGCTAGGAAAAGTGCGATGTCAAGTGCTCACGCACGCGCGCGTCTGAATCAAGATCTCCTCAAGTGTCATGGAAGCGACTTTTCTCTCGGCCCCCTAACACCGCAAACAAGACGGGCGCACTCCGTCTCGGCCGCCTGTGTCTCGAAATCAGATGCGCGGAAAGCGGGCCGCGGAAGCGGTGCGTGTAACGGGGAAATAAATCACACACTCGTTCGGAAGCCCGCCGCGCCCCCCCCCTCCCCCCCCCCCGCCGGCGGAAAGGAGCGTCTCTTTCCTCCAGACGGGAGAAAAACCGGACGCGAGCCACTGTCTCGCAATTCGCGTAATTGATTGCATTACCATATTTGAGGAAACGACCGCGTCGGCGGTCGTGCATGCCAAGATATAACCATTGTTTCTAGCCGCGGGCGTGGGAATCTCGGATCACAAGAGGCCTTCTCGTTCCAATAGGCGGTGAATGGGCCTCTCGGGATGGAAATGAGGGAGAATGATACCGCACAATCTTCGCATCATCTGCTATCACGAATCGTTATTACCAGCGTATTGCCGTTGCAAAACCTTCTATCCTAAAGCTGAAGAGATAAAACAATGTTTTTCTTTTGTTCCGATTCATGGAATGTTAAGAGTTTTATTTGCAAGTTCATCTCATAACTAGAACTAGCATAAATGCAGTTTCAGATGTGTGTTATTTAATTACA
The DNA here is from genome assembly GCA_031308135.1 of Acheta domesticus. Taxonomy (NCBI): domain Eukaryota; kingdom Metazoa; phylum Arthropoda; class Insecta; order Orthoptera; family Gryllidae; genus Acheta; species Acheta domesticus. Next base: position 137,965,286 of record JAHLJT010009355.1, on the reverse strand, counting down.
GATAATATTAAAATAGAGTTTTTGAGGTCGATTTCGTAAACGTGTCTCTCATGAAGTTACGAAGTTTGTAGACAAAAATAAATGTGTCATTGGACAGGGGTGTTATCAGAGTTTATTTCATAAAGATTCATGAAGAAACTTTCATATGCAGCAAATATTAGAGAGGAAATTGAAGTAAAAAATATTCCGAGGCCGTCGTAGGTAAAATATTGAAAGATACCCATATGATTTAATATAATGCAACTTGTTTGTTAAATATCTGAATCAGAGAGAGTTTAATCTAATTTTTACTAACCATATAAATGTGCAAGTATTTAAGAAATGAATAAGGGACAAATCTATACAATACTAACAGGTTCTTACACGTCTATAATCACTGAGCAAGATGACATGATTATTTTTTTTTCTTCTGTAAAAATGTATTTCTGTGGACTTGGGAGTTTTTGATTGCCTGTATTCCATTGTTTGCGGCTTCACTTTCTGATGAAGTTCAGAGAGTGTTTAATCCAATTTTTCAACAACTATATAAGCCCAATATTTTAATTTTGCAGTATTAGTGAGATAAAAAAGGGATAATTCTTTACAATATCACGAGATTGTTGGATTACCCCTGCTATAACTGAGTCCAGTGAAAAATGTTTTTCCTGACTTAGGGAGTTTTTGGCTTTCCTGATTCAACTCTATCTGACTTTACTTTTTGATAAAATATTTGGAGAATTTTAAATCGGATTGTAAGTGCACTATTTAATGTCCAATATTAAAATTTTAAGAATTTAAAAGATAAGAAAGGCCTTAATACCTACAATATTAATAAATTGTTGCATAACATCTGTAATAATTAAGAGAAATGAAAAGTTTTTTTACCCTCCTGTATTCTTTTGCTCTTCGGAGTTTTTGATTTCCCTGATGCAACTCTTTCCCTTGTTGGTGAAAATGTGTCGAGAGTGTTTAATTCAATTCTCAACAACTATTAATGTGCAAATTTTAATTTCTGAAGTATTTAAGAGCCAAATAAGGAATAAATGTCTACAATATTAAGAGAATGTTGGATAACCTCAGTGATCCCTGAAAGAAATCACATGATTTTTTTCTCTCCTGAAAAATATGGTTATGTGGACTTGGGGAGTTATTGATTTCCTTGATTCAACAGACTTGGCCGCTGCGTGTGCGTGTCTAAGTGCGAAGAGGTGACCAATCTTTCTCCTTTAGGGAGGGAGAACAGTCCTTCTTTTGTCGGTTCTGACCTTCCTCGAAAAGTGTCCTCCTACCTGTCCTCCTTTTCGATATTATAAAACTAATGTGTTAATTTACTGTAAATGTGCTAATCTAGTTAATCAAGTGAGAAATCAAAAGGAATATTGTTACGCTAGCAGTAGCACTTGCCATAAATCCGGTATGAAGGATATTTCTTGATCCGAAATTTCCAATATATTGTTAGAATATGATATATTGACAAAAAATATTAATTCAATGAAAAATACTTCTTCAATTAAATAATTAAAAGAAATGTACGGACTGAGGCGTGCGTTACCTTCATGTCGGTGCTGCTTCACTTCGTAATTAGAATGTTTCTTTCTTGCAAAGAATAAATTAATATTCAAGATATAACTATAAACGAATATACTATAACTCTTGAATTACATATATAGTACTAATACATTAATCGTCAGAAGGAGTTCCCCTGTCTATCACTAACTCAGCTAATTATTTTCTTGATATTATTCTCCGCGGCAGCACGTCGTCAGAGCACTTGTCGTGGGCGTGTCTTCACAACATCTCGTCGATGCTTTGGATGGACGTGTCGCCACAAGGATAGTTAGTATATTTTTGTTTGAATTAATATAATATCTCTGTTTTTCTTGTCACTAAAAATGGCATTTAAAATCTAAAACAAATCAAAATTACTGGCAACTGAGATGGACTTTTGGAGAAGATCGGCAAGAATTTCTAAATTAGATAAAATCAAGAATACTGCAATAAGAGAATCCATGAGAATTCATTATACAATATTAGATTTTGTACAAATGAAACAGCTTCAATGGTATGGTCATGTCCAAAGGATGGAAGAAACACGGCTTCCACTAAAATTATTAAATTGGATGCCTATTGGTAGAAGAAAAAGAGGTAGACCAAAAACAACATGGATGCACGGAATATTAAAAAAATGAAGAACAAAAAATTAAACATAGAAGTTTGTAAAAATAAGATAAAAGTGGAAAAAATTCATAAAAATAATGTAACAATATAAAAATAAAATATGTATAATGGTTATAGGAAAATGTATACTAATACATTGTAAACCTATTGAATAAATAAATAAATTAATATAATATTTAATTTATTTATGTTGTTCTTTTTTATCTTAATTTCTCGTCCTCCCTTTCATTGTAAAGAGATTAGTGTGTACTCACGCGTGCGCCCGACGCAGCCGGCCTCGTCCTCGCGCCGGGGCAGTCGCGCTCGCCGTCGCAAGCGCGCGGCGCGCGACACGCAGCGCGCCCCGGCGCCCGCGCCGCACCGGAAGGCCAGCGGCGGGCAGCCCGGCGCGCGGCAGCGCTCGTCCGACCCGTCCGCGCAAGTCGCGCCGCCCGTCGCACACGAAGTACCAGCTGATGCCACGCGCCCGTCGACACGCACTAAGGCAGAACAAGCACAAGGAGCACGCGTTAGGTTGTGATCAGGACAACGCCCATGTGACACAGCAACGTGTAGCACACCGGCACTCAAGATGTGCACACCACCAAGGATGCCAAGTCCACAGTGGAGTACAGTGCATGATATGGATACCATCACCAACATAGCCGTGCAAATGAAGTACAGCTGATGCACGCGCCCGTCGACACGCACTAAAGCAGAACAAGCACAAGGAAGCACACGTTAAGTTGCGGGGTGCACACGATGCAGCACAAGGCCCATGTGACACAGCAAACGTGTAGCACACCGGCACTCAAGATGTGCACACCACCAAGGATGCCAAGTCCACAGTGGAGTTACCGTGCATGATATGGATACCATCACCAACATAGCTGTGAAAATGAAGAACCAGCTGATGCACGCGCCCGTCGACACGCACTAAGGCAGAACAAGCACAAGGAGCACACGTTAAGTTGCGCGGTGCACACGATGCAGCACAAGGCCCATGTGACACAGCAACGTGTAGCACACCGGCACTCAAGATGTGCACACCACCAGGATGCCAAGTCCACAGTGGAGTACAGTGCATGATATGGATACCATCACCAACATAGCCGTGCAAATGAAGTACCAGCTGATGCACGCGCCCGCCGACACGCACTGCGCCACAAGAGCAAAACGAGCACGCGTTAGGTTCTGTGGGGTAGCACAAGGCCCATGTGACACAGCAACGTGTAGCACCCGGCACTCAAGACCCTGCATACGACCAAGGACACCATACACAGTGCAGTACTTTGCATGATATGGAAACCATCACCAACAAAGCCGAACAAATAAAAGAACCAGCTGATGCACGCGCCCGTCGACACGCACTATTCTTATTCAAGAGCACAACGAGCACACAATTTGTAAACCACCATCAGCAATGGTGCCATCCTCTTGGTGCACCCACCCTTCGCACATACAAGAAGTAGACATCTCCACAACTGGTGCATTGCAATGCACACAGTGAAGCTGCTCGATCATGCAATAAATGGACATTACCTCCAACAATAAAAGGCGCACCCCAACGCACACGAAAGATGTAAAAACCACCGCTAACGGTGTCTTTTACACGGTGCAGCACAATGCGCATACATGATGTGGACTCCTCTGCCACCTCTACTGCGCATACCTTGCAGCATGTCGCAAGTAACTGTGCGAGTGCGATTAATAGAAAGGTACTACAGCTACTCTCAAGGGATGTCAGGGTTGTAGAACCGAGCCAGGTGGAAGTATATATTTTAGGTGCTGTCATTGATCCTCTCTGTGTGGTCAATTGCATATTTAATTTAATCGGTAAATTGGGAACGATGTAATTGAAAATGGTAAGCGCCACTGTTTAAATGTTAAATATAACAACTTTTCATTTTATTACAAATTAGCAGCGATTGAATAATTCAATACATCTGCTGGATCGGTAATGTTTAAATTAACCTATTGCCAAAATGCATATGACATTTGTGCTCTTGAGGCGCAGTAAATGAAGCGATTTTGTTATTTAACTGTTCAGCTTTACTTTGCAGCATTTTGTTGGTCAACATTTTGACCATCCTGACGAGGTTTCCTTCAGGCAAACGCCACACATGACAGGTAGAAAGAAAAGACGATACATGAATGTAAAATAAATCTAGAAATATCATTTAGAAATCAGATATGAACTGTCCACTGTTGTCCATCCACTCGCAATGCAGCGCATACTCAGAACGCGCGTGTCAGGTGGAGCAATACATCTCACAGAACTGTTTCGGTAAAAAAGGGTGATATTGACATTGGACGACGCGTAAAACTAACATTTGATTGAGAACTATGGACGCTGACAATTGAACTTGATCTTCCAAATAACAAACCACAACTTTAACATAGATAAAAGCTTAAAATTGTCATATGTTAATTAAAATTTTTCTACTTAACAGATACTCGCGTGTTTCATTTACGTTCCACATGCTCCATGTATGTAGTTGCGACAATTTCTTCGGGACATCGACCACCAAAATTGAAGTGCTGATCTTCGCATGAAGTGAAGCACTTACCCACAATCATTCAAATAATTTATTTTTAACATCTTCTAAAAATTGTGAAGACATCACTTCACGTCCGATTAATAAGGAACAATTAAAAAGAAATATATACATATCCAACAAAACAAACAAAACAAAGTGGAATAAAAAATAGTATTCTGGATTATACACGTTGAATAGATATGAGATCGATAAATTATGTTCTTTACACTCTCGTGCAAATATCGGCGTGTTCGCGTCTTTTTAAGTTAGAAGCTAAAAGAAGAAAAGCAGTATATTGGTAATAGCAATACTATTAGATCCACATGTATCAATTGTTTGTACTTCGTGAAGCGAAACTTTTATAGCAGCGGTAAGGCAAATCGGCCTGAATCTGAGCAAAACTGAAACGCGTAGTTCTCGCTATGACAGCATTCAGAGGTGGGTGCACTGCTGCCTTGGAACTGATGGTCCTGGAAGTAGTGTTTTATACCTGATGACTTTCGTGTCGCTTAATTTATTGTATAATTACTTCAGATAACATAAAGCAAAATTCCTTTTTTTGGAGCATGAATCTATAGATATTGGTGTATATTTTTTTAAGTTTTACTAAAAGAGATTATTGAATTTAATTCCACAAAATCTATTTCTAATTCTAAAAAGAATAATAAAAATCGCTAGGTAATGGAAAAAATGTAAATGCATGAAATTAACTTTTCCTACGTTTCTTTCCAACCGTTCGCGACACAAGTCGTTTTTTTATTAAATGCTCTTGTGGAGCGAAATAAGCTCATTAATTTATGATTTGATTCCGATTTTCACCAAAAACTCCAAATCCAAAATGTTGATTTTTTTCGTGACTTTCATACACTTTCTTGGTTAAAGCTGGAGATTTATATGGAAATTCCCTGATTAATTTTGTCACCTGTAAATTTAAAAAAAAATTGTTAAAATAGCTTTTAATGCTAAATAAGTTTCTTTAATTGTTTGCTTGAAGAGAGAAATAGCTCTTATAAAAATGGCAGGTGTCCAATATTCATTAAAACATCAAAAATTGGAAAAGGATAATTAATGTAATTTTTTTACTTGTCTTCATTGTGTACTATGTTTCTTTGGTTATCCGAATTTAACTAGCATGTTTTAAAAGAAAATGCTAAAAACTCAAATCATGGTTTAACGAAAAATGCCTAGTCTCTAAATTATTACTTCACTTTCTTAAATGAATTCTCTCCTGCACAAGGGATGCAGTCGAGAAAGTTGGTAAAGGTTCAATTATCAGGCAACAGCACTCCATATTATTCTAAACACGTACAATATTATCTTTGACCAAGTTACATCTTTAACAGGAAACTAATTTGTATGTTTTCTTTCTACAATATCTATACATGTGTCTTCGAGTGAATGCTGCAAACTTTTTGAACATAAAGAGGGATCAAAGATGAGTCTTTTGTTTACGAACATGTGTCGGAAATTTCACATACGCAAGACATTTGCCCCTGGGTATAGGCAACTTCTCATGCGCCCGTGCTCGTCAGATAAACGAAATCTCTTTCACTGTGTCAGAACGTCACCAGCCGATCTGTGTAAGGACACGTTGAATGCCTTGTGTATACATTTTGTGAACAGTAAGTTGTTCACATGAGGCCATGCGTATCGATATGGTACACGTGTTTCTCCATCCGTGCGTAACTTTTATGCGCGTTTCTGGCTTTTTCAAATAGCGAGAAGAGTTTCCTTCACGCCCAAGAGCAACGCGTCCTATTTATTTTCTGTAAATTAAGATAAATGGCACCACAGTGAAAGATTATTTATTCCATTATTTCAGCTCACAAAAACCATTTCTTACGTAAGTGTCATTATGCTACATCACTTTTTGTATTAAATTCATATATTATTCAGTTTTTAATTCTGAATTCTGTATAGTTTCCTATTAAATGTTATTTTCTATGAATATCAAATGTGTATAATTTCTAAACACTGACCTACAGAGGAATATAGCTTACTAGTAATATAACTAGAGTTTTGAAGATTCCCCTGTGGACGGTGTGTATAACTATGATACGTTTCTCCCGAAGCATGCATGGTCTCTCACAGAAAATATTTCAATACTAGTGGAGCCAGCAATGCTATGCTATTGGAATGTACAACACTTCGCACGCTACTGGTCACACGCTATTGGTCACGTGAATGTTAATCATGTTTTACGCTACGCTCTGTAAAAATTTTAATAGATGAAAGACATTCTCACGATGGGGTTTGGGTATGAGTTTGTTCTATGTCCTGGTTTGGACACGATTGTCAAGGTATTATATTGTTTAAAACGTTCTCTCTCAAGTTTGGACATGCATTCGCAATGACACTGTCTTGAGAAATTTTATTTACTTGCCCGAGGTAACGTTCAAGTAATAATTCTG